>JBBPBQ010000003.1:40444092-40505279 GCA_037974755.1 Cicer yamashitae
TTTAACTTCTTTTTTTTTTTTTTTTTCTTTTTCGTCGATCAACAATACTAAATATAGTATTCTTAGGTACCACTTCCTTACAAGCTAAGAATCAAGTTCATACTTCCTTCAAATAAGGAAATCTTTCTGACCAATATAATTTATATATATTAGTTTGAGCTCCTAAGAATCAAACACTATGCCATTCCCCTTTTCTTTCCTTTTTTTTATTTTTTTATTTTTTTAACTCGCAAGTATGACTCACATGATTTCATATACTTATAATAGAATAGTTGCAACTCCACTAGTTCAAACTATTATCGTTACTATGGTCTTTACGTTGGACTCAACAAGGACAATACTCATAACACTTTAAGGTAAAAGTTATTAGTTCATGTTCCTTCTACTAATCTTAATTTAAGGGTATATATTTTTCTAATATATTACACAATTACATGCCTTAAGCTTGAACACATCACAAGCTTCACCAAGATCAACAATACTAAAATGGGACAAATCTAACTTTCTAGTGATAAGATCACACATAGGTAAATACACATAACACTCATGAACTGCAAAAATATCATGACAATCTTACTTTTATGACCCTATTAAAATACCATTTCTATAAATAATCTCCAAAAAGAACCATTCCTATAACACATCTATCAACCACATGTCAATCTTAACACTCTTCCAATACTCAAATGTCCTTGCCAGTATCTATTACCCATTCAATGTCGACTACCCAATAATTTTGAAATCACAACTTAGTTTTTCATAAACTTCTCAAGTCAAAACAAACTAGGAAGAACCTTATGCACGATCCATTAAGTCACTCAACTATTCACTATATAGTTTTTTTTTTTACTAGGCTCATCTAAGCCTCGCACTTCTTATTCACAACAAGTTTGACTACTTATCAAAATAACCCAACATATTCATTTAGAAAAAAAAAACTTAACTTTAATATCTTCCTAAGAATTTTAACTCAAAGTCAACAAGCAAGACATTGAAAACAATGAACCTCTCCATCGTAACAATTTTATAACAATTTTACACAATTTTATAACAATTTATATAGAGCCAAGTCAATAGAAAATTTTTGTAACCTTGAGCACTAATTTAATTGATATGATAAGAATCAAATTCAGTTGAAGGTTATTCTCCTCCACAAACAGTAGAGGTAAGGATAATTTTCTCAGGACAAATTCAAAATATAACATAATGTTGGCATATAGATTAAGTTATCAAAAGTTCTAATTTTCTCGGGACAAATTCAAAATATAACATAATGTTGGCATATAGATTAAGCTATCAAAAGTTCTACTGGATGTCAACTGGCAAAATAACGAGCAGCAAACTGTCAAGATAACGCAACATCTATAGCATATATCCATCAATTCTTTTAGGACATTATTAAATCAATAGACCAATAGAGATTAAGCTTTCAAGACAACTGAAAGGAACTTATTTTCACGTTTCAATTTTGGTCTGAGTATAAGATTTTTCTTGTTCAAGGGCATGCAATAATATTCTTGGGAAATTGAGCTTGAGTATGTAAATTTCCTTGTTTCATATTCATAAAAATTCTAAGAAACTATTCTTACTAGGTGTTACTTATATAAATAAACAAATAAAAATGACATCTTTCAGAAATCTAAAAGGAACATATTTTCATGTTTTAGATTTGCTACTAACAGTACAAGTGTTTGTATCTAGGCATACAAATATTCTCCTCCACACACATTACAAAATATGAACAGCTGGAAATATAAATATAGAAATAAAATAGATATATGGAAGAAATTTTATGAGGATAAGAATCACGAGTTTACCATCAATAAATAATAAAAAGTGATGTGTGGGTATTATTATATATCAGAAGCAAGATATGAAATTAGTGTTTAATAAAGTGAGAAAAATATAAAAGGAGATATAAATTTAAAAGCACAACTAAAAATGCACTGTGAACAAAGTTTTAATCAATCAATTCAGCAATAGCTAGACAAAGATGGTGAATCTTACAAGAAGTAACAGATTGTTATAGTACTTCTGTTGTTTTCAACGTACCAACATGCTCTGATCGTGGTTTGGAATTGGAATTGGAATCACGAAGGAAACTTTGGTGCGGCAGGGATAGCTTTGCTTTTAGCTATATATATATATATATATATATATATATATATATATATATATGTATGTATATTTGCCATTTAGATTAGCTAGGGTATCAGAAGGTGCCGCTAAAGAGTGGTGCTTTCAGTTTCTTTTATTTATTTGCTTATTATTACTACATTTATTTGATTTTAAGGAAAAATAAACAGAAATATTTGTATTACTAATAGTTTAGATAGATTTTAAGGTAACACAAAAATTATCAATTATATCAAACACACATATATTAATAATAATAATAATAATAATAATAATAATAATAATAAATTAAGGTATAACAATAAATTAGGGTGTTACACACCGAGTCTACTTAAATAATCTGATCCAGTCTTCCCTTCCTGATCTTGTGCGTCTGTTTTGCCCGGTCAAAACCCTAATTCCACGTAATTGCTGTTGCCCTGTCAAAATTCAAAGTCAAAACCCTAGCGCACGTTTTGGTAGTCAAACGCGCACATTTTCTGATCGTTTGGAGCGCACGTTTGGTGTATCAGAGCTGATGGATCACGCCATTTTCTCTGATCCAGTTGCGGATTTCCTCTATAAATAGAGGGTTCTCCTCAGTTGGAAAATCACACCAAAAGTACTCCGCATCTGAGGCTTTTCTCTCTTCTCCTTTAGTGCCATATTACGAGTGGTAGTCGTCCGACTGCCGTATTGAGGGTGTAATTCTAGAACGGTTTTCTACTGTGCAGTAGAACTCCGATACAGTGATCTGAGTTGTTTTATCCTGGGGACTTCGTGGTTGATAGTCTGCATTACACAATTTTGGGCAGTGCCTCGAAACGTCTTAAAGAGAGCGACCTAGTCCGCGACACAACCCAGTAATATTTTCGGTGACATAAATTATTTTTTCAAAGGTTTTCGAAATTCAAAAATAACAGGTACCGATTCAGCAAGAAAATGAAAATATTCTAAAAAATTGAGTTCAATACCAAGATTAGATCCCTTTTTAATTTTATTTAATGATAAGTCATAAAATTCATTACATTAACAACATATTACATCCTTCGAATCACTTGGAAGTATATTTAAGTAACCAGTGGAATTTTCAATGGAGATACCTGCATACACCAGAAATGATGATGGGAGAAAATTTGTGCTTGAGGGAGAGGTGACTGTTGACAAAATTAAGGTACTATTTTTTTCTCTTGTCTCAGGTTGTTAGTTTGGCTACCGTGTTATAGAATGTGAATGAATGCCTTTTTCTTTCATTCAATGAGATTAGAAATTAATATTTTGACAAACTCTCTAATCTTCATTTTATCTCAGGAATTTGGGGAAGATTTCCTTGAAGACAAACTAAAATATTTTTTCAAGTCAGAGCCAGTTCCTGAACTCTATTCACGGAAATTGTTTACTTGACTAGTATGTAAAATAAGTAGTTTTTATTGGTGTTTTCTGTGAGAGAAAGAAAATCAAACTCATTGTTTCTTTCTGTCAATTAGTATGTCTCATGCTTGATTTCATGCAAAACTACTCTAATATGGTGAAACAGAAGAGGTGTTGAATGTTAATATTTGTGCAAATGATTTCTGAGTTTGTCTTACCCTTATTTATCTTTCCGGTAGAGCTGTCAATTTCACAAGTCCACTAATTATTAGCCTTAGCCTATATGTTGGAGGGGTCAAAAAATTTCATAGTTTAAAAGGCCCCAAAAAAGAAATCCCCCAAAGCCAAAAGACCTCTAAAAATTTGTGGGCTTAGTGGGGCTATGGCCCATTTTTTCAAAAAAAACCGATATTTTTTTTGGAAAAGTATTTCGATTTTTTTTTTCCAAGAAATAAAATTTTTTCTCAAAATTTTCCGATAAAAAAACATTTACAATTTATTTTAATTTTTTCTCAAAATTTTTTTGATTCAAGAAAAAGAAAATCGATATTCTCAAGAAAAATAATTTTTTGATTTTGCTCACAAACTTTTTCGAGAAAAAAATATTTTAGATATTTTAGAGAAATTTTTTCAAGAAAAATAAATTTCAAAAATTTTTCAAAAAAAATATTTCAATTAACAAAACATTGGACCTACAAATCCCCTCACTTAAGCCCATAAAAAATAATGAAATAATGGTCTGGACTTTAAAAAATTTATTTTAATAGAGAGCATAATATTAGGGACTTAGTAGGAGATTTTTGAGAGGAGGTTTTGTACTCTGGACTTAGTAGGAAATTTGACAGCTCTATTTGTGGGCATCTTATAATATATAACATTTTTAGCAAACAAAGCTATTGAAAAACAAATGACCCTGATCAATTCAAATTTTTTACTATCATTTTGGCAACAGGCAGAAGAAGAATAAGAAGAATGCTTTTCAATTGAGATTGATGAGCACAATCAACTTTGGCAAGATTACTTTGCTCATGAATCTGCCAAGGTAATGCTGAACTACATTAATATCTTCAAAATCCTAATGTAAATATACATATTATTTGTAATATTTTTCCAGCAGCACTATAGAATTATAGTTGATAAGTTCTTCATTCTTTCCTTGTTGCAGAGTCAAGAAGCTTTTCATCTCAACTAGCTTGTGATACTAATCATTTAGCAAATGAACTAAAAATTAATCAGCAAGCAAAATGTACACAAAGGATAAATTATAATTTCACCTTATGAAAAATTGTCTAGCCAACCTTACAGATCAAAAACAAAATTGTCTAGCCAACCAGATTCAAAATCACTTTTGGTTCTCAAGATGCACCAGTACTGCTGCACAATTACATGAAGAATATAACATCAAAACATGACCTTACATTTAATAGTAGTAGAATGATTATATGTGTTACATTTAAGAGTAGTAGAATGATTATATATGTTAAAAGTTAAAATAAAAAACTACATATAAAAAAAATCTATCAATTTTTTGGATACATATTCAACCATAAAACTCAACCATTTATAAATTTAGAATTTAAGACTTAAATTTAAGAGAGAAAAAACATTGAGCCATTCAAATTTTAACATTTTTTTTATCATATAACTTTTTATACTATAAAATAAAAGCTTTTGTTTGCCGCCAATCTTTTTTCTCGTAACAAATATTGAAAATCGAATGAATAATATTATTTCTAAATGAAGTAAATTTTTGCCAATGGACGAAGAATTAGTGTCAATTCCGTGGATTTTAATTAGGAATAATATTCTTGCATGGGCATGTGTATGTGCATGTGCGCAGTTGTCGTCTATTAATTGTAAAGGAATCTGTTATGGTCAACTCTTACGATGTGGATTTTTTTTAATCGTAAAATGGCCAAATATACAGTAGGTTGATTTTTGTAATTAAATATGTTTGTGGTTGATTCTTGCTAATAATACAACGAATGTAAATTTTCATTACATTTCTATAATGATATAGACAACGTTGGTTTCATAATTAGTTAAATTACTATATAAGCCGGCCCCACTTTTGGTTCTCTATAAGCCAAGTTGCATTTGGCACTTGGCAGCATATATAGACACATTGCAAAATCAATATGAACTAATCTCCCAAAATAAATATCATGATTTTATTTTGGAAAGCAATTATACTTGTTTCTCTTGTTTGTCTATGGCTATGGGGAAACATGAAGAAAGTAAAGAGATTACCCCCAGGTCCAATAGGGTTACCAATTTTGGGTAGCCTTCTAAAATTAGGGTCAAACCCTCATCGTGATTTACATCAACTATCCCAAAAATATGGTCCCATCATGCACATGCGTTTAGGTTTAATACACACAATAGTTGTTTCTTCACCTCAAGCAGCTAAACATTTCCTCAAGACCCATGATCTTGTCTTTGCAAGTAGACCATATGTGGAGGCAGCAAAATACATTTTTTGGGAGCAAAAGGACGTGGCTTTTTTTGAATATGGTTCTTATTGGCGAAACATGCGTAAGATGTGCACATTAGAGTTGATGAGCCAATCAAAAATTAACTCTTTTAGACGCATGAGAGAAGAAGAGGTTGACATATTGATCAAGTTTCTAAGAGAAGCATCTAATGATGGAACAAAGGTTGATATAAGTGCAAAGGTTTCTACACTCATGGTTGATATGACTTGTAGAATGGTTGTTGGGAAGAAGTATATGGACAAGGAGTTGGATGAGAAGGGGTTCAAGGTTATGATGGAAGAGGTAATGAATTTATTAAGAACTCCTAACATTGGTGATTACATTCCTTACATTGGACTACTTGATCTTCAAGGCTTAACAAGACGCATCAAAGCAATTTGTAAAATCTTTGATGATTTTTTTGATAAAATTATTGAAGAGCATATCCAATATAATGATAAAGATGGTGATCCCATGGATTTTGTAGATGTTTTGTTGGGCTTTCTTGGTACGCAAGAATGTGATTACTGTATTGAACGGCCCAATATCAAAGCTATAATGATGGTGAATCATAGTTGAGTTAATTTTCACCATCCTTTATTATTAATATTTTTTAGGTTACATTCTTGATGCTTACATAACATTGTAGCTACTAGTAACAATGCATATCATCTAAAAATTGTACATGTCTAATTCTTTCTTCATAGTTATAGATGAAATTAAGCTATGAGTTTTATTAAAATAAATATTGTTTCATCCATGTTAGTACACATTATATTTCAATCATGAGCACAAAGGGTATATTGAGAGTCTTGACTAGACATATACCTATTTAGTGATTAAATATTTTTGTCATGTTTATCATAGAAGTTGTTTTATGTGATACCCTAAGACCATATTGTAAGAATTTTTTTATTTTTGTTAATCATGTGATTTTTTTCAACTATTGGGCGCAATTTTCACGTTTTATATTTTCTATTGTAAAGGATATTTTTGTAGCTTCAACAGATACATCTTCAACAACAATTGAGTGGACAATTTCAGAGCTATTAAAGAATCCGAGAGTGATAAACAAACTGCAAATGGAGTTAGAAAGTGTGGTGGGTTTGAAAAGAAAGGTGGAGGAATCAGATTTGGACAAGTTGGAGTATTTGGACATGGTCATAAAGGAAAGCTTTAGGATCCATCCAGTGGGACCCCTATTAATTCCACACCAATCCTTAGAAGATTGTATGGTAGAAGACTTTTTTATACCTAAAAATTCAAGGGTCATAGTGAATGCATGGTCAATTATGCGAGATCAGATGGCTTGGTCTGACCCAAAAAAGTTTTGGCCTGAGAGATTTGAAGGAAACAACATAGATGCTAAAGGGTCTTATTTTCAGCTCATACCATTTGGTTCTGGTAGAAGAGGATGTCCTGGATTGAAATTGGGTCTAACTATAGTGCATTTGGTCGTGGCTCAACTAGTGCATTGCTTTGATTTGAAATTACCGGATAATATATTACCATATGATTTGGACATGACAGAAAAATTTGGCCTAAATTTAATTAGAGCCAATCATCTACTTGTGATCCCCACTTTTCGTCTTTATAGTGAATAGTCAATGGTGTAAAAGACAAATATATTAGTTGGCATGACAATTTATGTTTGAATAAAACTTTTAAAAAAAGAAATAAGTTGTCATTTTTATAGTTAGGAATCTTGTTTCTTTCGATGATGGGATTCGTTTTCTGAATATATTTTACATATATTAGTATTGTGTGTGATATCTAAAACATTAATTAGCCTTATGAATTATTTGGATTTTTTTTATTTATCATTTTGGTTTTATTCTTTTTAATTATATTAATTTTTTAATTTTCCCAAGACATTCCTAAGATACTCAAATTAAATATTCGATAATTCCTTTATGATCTGAAATATATTTCTGATTAATTATAATTATTTTTTTATTGCATTAAAATTAAGTAAACTTAATTAACATTTTTAATTAATGTAAAATTAATTAGTTTTGTTTATGAGTTCAAAAGAAGTGTCATGATCTGATCACAAAACATGATGACTTAATTATTAATTTTTTATTGCAGACAAGTAAAAAAAAATGTCAAGTGTTAGTATCATATCCATGGTTGTTAACTGTGTTTAGTAGCGAGGACCAAATATGATAACGAAGAAGTTTTGGGAGACTATTTATTTAAAAAGATTAAAAATAAAAAGTTAGAATATTAATTTATTGGGGCAAAAAATATATTTAACAAAAAAAACAATACTTGCAACTTGCAATATGAAGCAATTGACCGGGTTGAACACAGTGGACAATCCACTTGTGCTTAGATTTACAACATTCTGCCAAGGCTACATCCAAATGGTCGTTAGATATCACATAATCGCAGAGTTGAAGATGCATTTCATATTAAAAATAAACTTTAAAGTTTGATATAAAAATTTCTTTAAAGCTTGATATAAAATGTTCTTAAAATATTTTATATTGAATGATTATAAAAGACGATAAAACAAGGAATACAATGGCTCTATTTTTACATAGCACATTTCAAATATAACCAAAGACAAATTTGATGCCAAAGACAAGTTGATTTAGAAAGGATCTCAAAATGGTTCTCTTACTTTCAGAGATGCTTACTATTTCCTGAGACCTAATGGACAAGACAACGTTGTTTTCATGTGCACCCTTTGTAATTGTGCAGCTGAATACATCACTCATTAATTTGTTCTTAAATTGTCATATAGTATAGGCTCTTTGGAAATGAATTAATAGCATTGACAACAATTCCACGGCACATGTCCTTAACTAGTGGCGTAGGTTGAATCAAAATATTTTGGAGTGGTTAAATTTTTAAAATTTTAATAAATAAATAAATAAAAAGTATAATGTTGTATTGTATATAAAAATTTTAATAATTAAAAAATTGGGCCTAGTAAAAAAAGTACAATTTTAATAATTAAAAAATTTAGTAAAATAAATTTTAGTCTATATACACGTATTAATCTACATGATACACTTGAGGATTCACACATATCAATCTACATCATGCATGTCATTTGATCAGGTTAATTCTTTTAACAAGAAAAGATGCACATATTAGACTCAAACATAAATTTCGGAAACGATAATTCAACAACCACAATTCTACTCATAAAAACAATTTTACTCATAAAATACACGATTATAGAACCCAAAATTACAAAACATACACCACAAATATCTATATTAATTAGCATATCTATTAACATATGTCAGATCTAGTCGAAGTTCATCACAACCGATTAACATATATGAGACCACACAAACAACAATTGTCCTATAGACTTATATATAACCTTGTCACAATTAATAATAATTCCTTTTTCATTTTTTTTAACAAAGTCGGGTTAGTGTATTTAGACATAAGATAGGGAGAAGAGAAGGAGAAAATACAGAGGAATGTAATGAAATTACGAGAGTAATTTTATAATGTGAGTATTTTAGATATAAAATGCAAATATAAAATTTTACAGTGGTTAGAGCGTAAAAAATTAAGATATCAATATTTAATTTCAACTATGCTATAAAAAAATTTAGGACCTCCTAATTGAGTTGAGTCCTTCTTTGCACAAGGTTAAGGTGTCTCTAATTTGGTCCAGATCTATTACCAAATTATAATTGTCTCTTAAAAAACTAAAAAGTAGTAGTATTTTTTAAAATGTTATTGGAAACTTTGAGGTGGTCGTGGTCATCCTATAACATAAGGTGTTAGAAAAATTTAATTGTTAAAAGAAATTATATTTGGTATTTTTGAAATATTCTATTTGGACAGTCATGACACTCATTTCTTTTTATAATTTTTGAAGCCTACATAAAATGGATGTCACTGCGATGATTTTTAATGACAAGGTTTATGAAATAATACGGTGCCACCAAATTAAACTTTATGTCAATAAACAAAAATTCAATGATTGGCAAAATGATGTAAAAGTTTAGTGGAAGAAAGTTTATATATATTCTTATTATAATGTGTCAATTTTATTTTGTCAGCAATGAAATAGACTTGTTGCACAAAATCGAAATATCCTTAAGGAAAACCTAGCCATGAAAAATTTAGGAGACACCTCTTTTGAATTATACACTGTGATACTTATAGATCATGCTCAAGATATTTTTGGTTATCACAAAAAGAACTATATCAAAATATTTGTAGGTAATTCAAGATGAAACATTAAACTATGAGATACCTCAATGACTAAGGAAATTATTTTAGTCTCATTTATTGTCCAAAATAAATAATGAAAATTCATATTGTCAAATATTTTCTTATGTATCAGTTGTGGAGAGTCTAACGTATGATTTTATACACATTTGGAAATAGCATGTGTTGCAAGATCATTTGGTAGATACATGAAAAATTGAAGTTGGAATTGTTGACAAAAACAACTATAAAGATTTTTAAAGAGAACAATAGAACTTATGCTCACAAATCGTAGATCTAGCAATTTGGAGTTCTTAAGTATGTTCAACTCCGACCTTATACATAGATTGAATACCTCAACTCAAGAAATGGTTTATTCATTTATGTCACTTGGTTGCATATAGTAAAAGGTATTGTAAGATGAAAGTAGTTTAGTAAATATACTGAATCGTTGAAAATAATAATAAAACGGTAAGACTAAGTGTATTAATTTAGAGATTTTGAAAAAACTGAATTGTGACAACGAATATTTAATAATAATAATAATAATAATAATAATAATAATAATAATAATAATAATAATGATAATAATAATAATAATTATTATTATTATTATTATTATTATTATTATTATTATAATATTTATTTATTAATTTGTACACACACAGAAATGTCAACAAAAACATAAGTTGTATTATTACTAATAATATTTAGACTACCAATCTAAATATATAAATAAAATTATAACAAGAGTTAGTCAAATTCTTCTTAATATTTTGAATGGAATAAAATATTCCATACTTAGCCAAAAATAAAGTTAACAGTTAATTTCATAAAAGATGATAATTGATTTTTAAATTTTGTTTTGTTTTTAACTTTTTATTAAATAAATTTGTGTTTAGTCTAATAATTTATTTATTTATTTTATTCTGTTTCTATTAATATCACTAAATCAAATAAATGTTTAGATGATTCAATATAGTTTTGTATATATGGATCTTAACTTTCATTTGCAACTTCTTTGACTAAATGTGGACATCTACAATTCCAAATTTGGTCAAAATACCTCACAGTGGTTATGTGGATTGCGCACCTCTGCACTACACTAAAACAATGAAACAAAATAAAACTATGAAAAAATATCTACTTAATCAAGGAAAGTAAAACAGACACACCTTATTAAATTAATTAATAAGATAATTAAAGACTAAAAATTAATAAACTATATCCAAATAACTCCTAAAATAAATTAATGACCAATGACAAATAAGATAATTAAAGACTGAAAATCAAAACAAAACAAAAGAGAACATGCATGTAATGAAGAATTATCAAAAGATCATCGAAGTTATACTGTGACATAAATCAACCGTATAATTCTTCAACAACAAATATATTATATCTAACATGAAGGAACATATATAGTTACCACATTAATGAACTTGGTGACATGGATCAATATAGATGAGTGACATGAAAATTTCAAGCAATGTGATCTCTATATCATGTCTATTTCTACTTAGTCCAACTAAAGTGTTTCGAAAGATCAAATTAAAGTTCCTTAAGTGTGAATTTAGTATTTATACACACAATACATAACAATTATAATAATAATAATAACTTGATAAACTTTATTTCTACAAAAAATCCTAACATAAATTCTTTATCGATTCCAAAACCAAAGTATAAAACAAAAAGAACACTACGCCAAAACTGACATTTTATATCGCGTCTTTTACAGCGCTTATTAAATACAAGCGCTATTGTATAATATTTTAAAAATAACGGAGGATACAACAGCGCTTTTTTGACAAGCGATGTAAAAAAAGCGCTGTTGTACGATCATATAGGGTCACATTGCGCTTGTACATAACGATTACAACTCTTTTACAACGCTCTTTTAAAAAGCGCTATAAAATGAAGTGCTCTCACATAGCTTTTATAGTGCTTTTTGAGCGCTTTAAACACAAGCGCTGTAAAATGTTGCACTCCCACCTTATGTTGCATAGCTTTTAAAGCGCTTTTTGTAAAAGCGCTGTAAAATACATGCGCTTTCACATAATTAAATGATCTATTAGAGCGCTTTTTATACAAGCGCTGTAAAAGGCTTGCGCTTTCACATTATTAAAAGAGCTATTAGAGCGCTTTTCATACAAGCGCTGTAAAATCATTCACTTTAAATAAAAATCATTCACTTTAAATAAATAAAAACAATTTTAAAACAAATTTAATACGTTGTCCTAACCCTACGAACTCTCATCTCCTCTACTTTGTGAACCCTCCTCTCCTCTACTGTGCGCCCATCTACAAATTGAATACGTTGCTCCTTCTTTAAAACAAATTGGATACGTTGTCTCAGGTACTGTATTTATTAATTTATTGTTGTCACTAAAACTGATAAATTGTTACATATTAGATATGTTCTGTTTTGAAATTGTTACATATTAGATATGTTCTCATGATATGTTCTATTTTGAAATCGGACTTGGACCATGGTTTAATTTCCATTTTCCAATATTAGCTATGTGTACTATATATAGATTGGTAAAATGTTATCAGTAGCTTATTATTTGTGTAACTGCATTTATATAGGTCATCATATAAAATGGACCGGAAATGGATGTCTGCCAATCGATTGACAAAAGAGTATGAAAATGGAGTAAAGGAGTTTGTTGAGTTTGCAGTGAAGAATGCAAAAGATCCAAATAGAGTCGTTTGTCCTTGTTTAAAATGTTGTTTTGGAAAACGTGTTAGAGCAGATGATTTGGAAGGACATTTAGTATGACATGGAATTGATAAAAGCTATACATGTTGGATAAGACATGGTGAGGAAAAAAATAGGAAACATTAATTTTGAGAATGGTTCGACATATGCTTCAATTGATTTCAACACATATTACATATGAGCCGGACCGAGTTGAGGAGATTGCAAAAGCAGTTGAAGAAGATCTTTGGGATTGTCCAAAAATGTTTGAGAGCTTGTTGAGTGATGCAGAGAAACCATTATATAATGGTTGTACCAAATTCACAAGACTGTCGGTGATATTAAAGTTGTACAACTTAAAAGCGAGTAATGGATGGTCTGATAAAAGCTTCACAGAATTACTAACACTCTTAAAAGATATGTTGCCAGATGATAATGAACTTCCCAGTCGAACCTACGAGGCTAAACGAATTTTGTGCTCTATTGATATGAGTTACGAAAGGATTCATGTGTGTCCTAACGATTGGATTTTATTTCAAAACGAATATGAATTACTAAAGGCGAGTCCGAAATGCAATGTCTATCGATATAAGAAGAAAGAATATACTCCAGCAAAAGTCGTGTGGTATTTTCCTATAATACCAATATTTAGGCGCACGTATCACAATGAAGAAGATTCAAAACACTTGACATGGCATGCAGATGAAAGAATTAGAGATGGAAAGTTTCGACACCCTGCAGATTCCCCACAATGGGCAAAAATTGATCACGAGTATCCTGAATTCGGGATAGAGTCAAGAAATCTACGACTTGCACTTTCTACTGATGGAATGAATCCACATGGTTATGTATGAAGCGTAAGTTTATGATGTTGTCTCTGTTAATTTCTGGACCCAAACAACCGGGGAATGATATCGACGTATACTTGGCTCCTTTAATTGAAGATTTAAAAATTATGTGGGAGACAAGTGTGGAAGTTAATGATGGGTATAAGAAAGAATGTTTCAATTTGAGGGCTATGTTGTTCGGCACAATTAATGATTTTCCAGCATATGGTAATTTATCAGGATATAGCATTAAAGGTCAGTGTGCATGTCCTATATGTGAAGAGAGTACAAATTGGATGCGGTTGAAACATTGTAAGAAGAATGTATTTCTTGGACATCGTAGATTTTTACCTTATAGTCATCAGTATCGTGGGTGGAGAAATGCATTCAATGGAAAATCAGAGGAAGATAGAGCTCCTATAGCACCGACTGTTTATCAAATACTTGAAAAAGTACAAGGTTTGACCAATAAATTTGGCAAACCTTTTGCGGGAGAGCTGGTCAAAACTGGGTGGAAGAAAAAGTCAATTTTCTTTGAATTGCCATATTGAAAGTCATTGTATGTAAGATATTTTCTCGATGTGATGCATATTGAGAAAAAGGTATTTGATAGTGTTATTGGTATGTTACTCAATGTACCAGGAAATTCTAAGGATGACATCAATGCAAGATTGGACTTGGTCGATATGGGAATAAGAAATGAATTGGGTCTCGTAAAGAAAGGAAATCGCACATATCTACCTCCAGCCGCTCATACTCTATCTAGAAAGGAAAAAATTGTTTTGTGTAAATTTCTACATGAAGTTAAAGTTCCAGAACAATACTCTTCAAACTTTAAAAATTTAGTTTGTATGAAAGACCTCAAGTTAAAAGGTTTGAAGACCCATGGTTGTCATATTCTAATGGAGCATTTGCTACCAATAGGTATACGTTCCATTTTACCTGAAAAAGTTCGCCAAGCCATAACTAAATTATGTTTCTTCTTCAAGGAAATTTGTAGTAAAGTGATCGATCCTCAGAAATTACCGACATTGCAGAGGGAAATTGTTGTTACTTTGTGTGAGCTTGAAATGTATTTCCCACCCTCGTTTTTTGATATAATGGTTCACCTTACTATTCATCTTGTTAAGGAGACACAACTTTGTGGGCCAGCTTATATGAGATGGATGTATCCAATAGAACGATATATGAAAATATTAAAAGGGTACATAAAAAGTAGAAGTCGACCAGAAGGTTGTATTACTGAACGGTACATTGTCGAAGAAGCTGGTGAATATTGTACTAAATATCTATCCAATGTTGAATCCATAGGGCTTCCCATGTCTCGTCATTCGGGAAGAATATCAGGAGAAGGGATAATTGGAAAGAGACTAATGACTATATCAAGGACAGAATGGGAGCAGACACAATTGTATGTTCTGCACAACGATGATGAGGTTCAACCATATGTTACAATACACATGGATCAGTTATCTAGTTTGAACATGAATAGGAATCAAAATTGGATAACTCGAGAGCACAATCGAAGTTTTATAACATGGTTTAAAAATAACAAAAAGTCAAAGTTTGATGTAGACCCCGGATCAATGTCACATAGATTGAGGTAGCTAGCAAATGGTCCGAGTTTACATGTCTTTTCTTACACCGATCATGTAATTAACGGCTACACATTTTACACCAATGAACAAGATGATCAAACCACTATGCAAAATAACGGAGTCACTCTCGTAGCTGAAGCGGTGCATATCTCAAGTGCAAAAGACAATAACCCAATATATGCAAATCTATCATATTTTGGGGTTATCGAGCGCATATGGGAGTTAGACTACACAATGTTTCGTGTTCCCATATTTGGTTGCAAGTGGGTCGATAATAATAATGGCGTTCGGATTGATGATTCAGGATTCTTGCGTGTCGATTTTAATAGGGTGGGATACAAAGATGAGCCTTTTATTTTAGCGTCGCAAGCTCAACAAGTGTTTTATGTCACTGATCCTGCTGATGATAAATGGTCCGTTGTCCTATCGACCAATAAAATAAGTGATGATAACAATAATGATGAAGACGTTGGTAATGATCTTTTCTTTGCAACATCACAACCACATGAAATTGATTCAACTGATGATGGTTTATATCATAGAGATGATCATGATGAGGGAATTTGGATTAATCCATCGTTTCGTATCATTAATGGACAAACAAATGTGAATCCCACCAGGAAAAGAAGAAGGGCGTCTTAATGTGTTTAATAGTTTTATAAGCCATGTAATCTGAACTGAGTTCATGTAATTTAATTGTTTGATCTTCCATAATTGAGCATTTTAGTATTTAGCTTGAACTGTATTTGATTTTCTGCTTATACTAATTTTCTGCTTATATTGAACTTGAAAAAGCTTTGTTTGAGTACTGTATTTGCAATATGAGCTGATCATGTAATTTAGCATTGATATTTATATATATAGGTATTTAACTAATTATTTGGAAGAAAAAACTGAAACTGAACTATATATAGGTGTCATGGTTCCAAATATAGGTATTTTACTAATTATTTAGCATTTTACAGAAACTGAACTTATATTGTAATTTAACATATTTAACTTGAACTGAACATAAACTTTGTAATTTTACAGCGCTTTTGCTAATAAGCGCTATAAAAAGCCTTTAAAATAGGCTTTTAATAAAATAAAATAAGGAGGTTTTTTAAAGCGCTTTGTGGAAAAGCGCTGTAAAAGGGTCACACAGCGCTTTCACGTGGTAAAACAAAGACGCCTTTTAAAGCGCTTTGTGGAAAAGCGCTGTAAAAGGGTCACATAGCGCTTTCACATAATAAAACAAAGAAGCCTTTTAAAGCGCTTTGTGGAAAAGCGCTGTAAAAGGGTCACATAGCGCTTTCACATAATAAAACAAAGAAGCCTTTTAAAGCGCTTTGTGGAAAAGCGCTGTAAAAGGCTTTTAAAAAAATAAAATAAGGAGATCTTTTACAGCGCTTTTTCACAAACGCTTTAAAAGGCTTCTAAAAAAGCGCTGTAATAGGCTTTTAAAAAATAAAATAAGCAGGTCTTTTACAGTGCTTTTCCAAAAAAGCGCTGTAATAGGGTTTTATATATAACAATAACCGCTTCAGTTTCCTCTTCATTACGTAAACTTCATACGCTTGTTCATCTTCAGTTTCCTCTTCATTCTCCTTCTTGTTGCGAACCCTACGAACCCTACGCTTGTTTCCTCCTCATTACTAACCCTCATTACGTAAACTTCATACGTTTGTTTCCTCCTCATCTTCATTCTCCTTCTCATTGCGAACCATCTTTGTTAGAAACCCTCATTACGTATTTCTGCAAATCCGTAACCCTACGCTCGTTTCCTCTTCTTTCTTATTTATGCGCTGTTCTTCTTTGTTACTAACTGAACCCTACGAACCCGTAACCCTAAGTATTTCTTCTTTTTTTCACTAAAATGCATGTTGAACTTATATTGTTACGTACTTAGACTACTGCATGTTGAACTTGTTGAAGTTATATTGAACTGCATGTTGAACTTGTTGTAGATAAATGGATACCAACAAGGAGTTAGATTGTCAAAATGAAGAAGTTTGCAACACCAAGACTTACGAAAATGAAGTCAAACGTGGTGCAACCATCATGCAAAATGTCATAAAAGCAAGAAGTACTGGCATAAAATTTGAGGTATATACTATACTTTGTTTGGTGTTTATTTTTTATCTTTTTTGAAAGCATGTACTTACTATATGAGTTTATTAGGTGGGATGGAATGAGAGTGGTCAGCCAATTGACCCCAACACTTCCATGTTTGTAAGTTATATTGGGGCTGTTGTTCGTCAGAATATCCCCATCACATTTGACGATTGGAGAGATAAGGCGTTGAAGGATGCAAAAGATGTATTGTGGACTGATATACAAGTAACTTTTTTACTCCACTTTTTTGTTACTTATAATTTTTTCCATTGAAGTACTTTACTCAAACTATATCTTTATTTAGTTTGCAGACTGCTTTTGATGTTGACGAGGTGAGAAAGACTTACGTGCTGAAAGTTGCCGGGAAAATACACCAGGGTTTTAGATCTCACCTCTCAAACTGCTATCTAAGAGACCGTGATGGAAATATGAATGCGGAAGCCCAAAAAATATATAAACATTATATATCAAATGAGGAATGGAGCGCATTTGTAACAAAACGTTCAGACCCCGGGTTTGTTGTAAGTGATTAATTTATTAGCATTTGTGTTTTATTATTCATATTCATAGCGTATTTTAAATTTTTACACGATTGTTATTTTTTTTATATAGAGTATAAGTACGCAAAATCGCGAGAAGGAAAAAAATCCGACGCATCCATACAAAAAATCACGTATGGGATATGCACGTCTAGAGCAAAAACTTGTAAGTAATTAAACATCACTTTTATATAATGTGGTACATTATAAACTATAGTTTCTAACTAATTTTTTGTTTATGATCTTAACGAATAGCTACAAGACACCCAATGCGATCAACCGTTGGGTCATCATATCTTGTGGAAGGAAGCTCGCGTAAATAAAGATGGAGTTGTTGATAATGAAAATATTCAAAAAGTAATAGAACTTTGTGTAAGTATATTCTCACTTTAATATTTTTTAATATTGTATTTGAAAAATGATATTGAACTTATCTTTTTAATCTTACGTGTATTTTAGGAGAATCTCGAACAAAGTTTGGAAAATCAAGAGGACAACAAAGCTAGTTGCAGGGACATACTCGGTAAAGTGTTTAATGTTCCTGAATATTTCGGCTGCGTGAGGGGGAAAGGATTTGGCGTAACTCCTAAAAGCTATTTTTCACAAGAGAAGCGCCAAAATCCATCTAATGAGGAAGTATTAGAGAAGCTCAAATTCCTATTAGAGCAAGTGGCACTCTTGGTGAAGAATAAAGACAAGCAACTTCCGGATCAGCTCCAACGTGAAATAGCAATAGAGAGTGAAAACGCGAGTTGCAACATTGGTCTCAAAAGTCTTCCCGAGGTAATTAATTACTTAATAAAATAAGAAATTCATTCAACCTAATTGTTTCACATACTTATGTAGTAACCATTGATTTAGGGTGTCACTCCTTGCGTGCTGTACTTATCCTTCCATACTCATCGCAAGGTCAGAAAAGGAACATTGTACAATACTTTGGGAGAAGTATTGCACAACACACCGATCCTTGCGGGCCATGTCAAAGTATCACTAGTTATTGCTTTGGAACCAAATGCATCGTTGCCTATACCAGACAACGATGCAGATATGAAGTATTTGGGCGAAGCAATTGGTAGTTACGTGGCATGGCCCAAACATCTTGTTGCCCTTGATAAGGTATGTTTAATTAATTGAAATGTATGTTTAATTGATATGTATATTTAATTGCACGATATATGATTATGATTGATTATATTTAATTGCTGATTTTTTTCGCTGTTAACTTTAATTTCACATTTATTTAGATTCAGACAAAGTCTAAAGGGAATGATAAGAAGATTCCCAGAAACGAGTCGGTCACATCGTCGGAAAAGGTTTGTCACATTTATTCTGTAAGGTTTGTCACTTTTTCATATTTAATAATCTAACAAACTGATTAACCTCATTTTTTCAGATTCAATCCAATAAACCACCCGCACAGCAAACCAGCTGCCAGAATAAACCAGCTGCCGCACCACAACTGGATGTTCGTGGTAAAAATAAAGCCGGCAAACTTCAAAAATTGGAGGGTAATAAAGCTGGCAAACTTCAAAAGCTCGAGGGTAATAAAGCTGCCAAAGTTACTGCTCAAAAATTGGATCGGGGAAAATCAGTTGCTGCTCCTGCTCCTAAAATAAGTCAGCCACGCCTTGCTCGATATGGGTCGTGTCTTGACATACAAGCAAAAACGAATATGGGCAGCAACAACGATTCACGCATCATAAGCATGAATAAAGCTATATTCGGAGATGAGTATGAAGAACTATTTGAAAAAGAGCACATATACGAACTTCTCAACCATAAGGAGCTGAGTGCTACTGTCATTAGCATATACATTAAGTAAAAATTACTTTTAATTCCATTTATTGGTAATTAATTTAATTTATTGGTAATTAATCTAATTTGAAATTTTCATTGAAGGTATTTGTATGAGAAGTTGGTGTACATGCACAGATTGTCAAATAGATTTTCATTCTTGTCTCCACATAAGCTTTCGATGTTTAAGCTCGATCCAGTGAATGTAAGGAAATACGTTGTAGATATCCTATTAGGAAATAAAGAGAATGATAAGTTGTTCCTTGCACCATATAATTCAGGGTACGTAATTATCTATTCTTTATTTATATCTTTTTGAATTTATGAGATCTTAATTTATTAGTTGTATAAACAAAATTTTTGTTGTTGTAAGGCACATTGGGTGCTATTTGCAATCAATGCGACCTCTGAAGTTATATACTATTTAGATTCCTTGCACGGCCATTACAACAATCACTCCGATATAAAGACTATGTTTGACACGTAAGTAATATTCATTTATTTCTTACATATATATATATATATATATATAAATAATGTGTTTGTTAATGCTATAATAATCACATTTATTTATTCGATAGTGCTTTACAAGTTTTTCGAGCTCAAAGAGGTGCTACAGTGTCGAAGCAAAAGTCAAATGACATCACATGGATTCCAATAAAGGTTTGAAATATATTCCTTTAAAATTTCATTTACAATCAATGCACAAATATTTATTGAGTTATATTTTTATTTTATAGTGCCCTCGTCAAACTAACAAGATAGACTGTGGGTACTATATATTGCGATTCTTGAAGGAGATTGTTGATATGAATCAAACTATAATTCCATAAACGGTACGATATTTTCATTATTTGATTTTCATATATAAACTATGTATATATTTGATTCTAACTTATTAATGTTCAATTTTTATATCGCACAGTACTTTGACAATTTCAGTCCAACATACTCTGAAAGAGATCTAACTGAAATAAAGGAAGACTGGTGCCAGTATGTGATTGAAATGAAGATTATTTGATTTGCTGGGAAATGGCATGCTGCAAGGGATAGTTATATGAATATATTGTAGTTCTGTTATGTGTAGTTCTGATAGTTATATGTATATGAATAGGGCAATGAAAAGTTGTGAACATGTATATAGTTATGTGCTGTTGTAATATGTGAATATGTGAATATGTATATGAATATGTATTCCGTTATGTGCTGTAGTTTGTTGTGAACTGATTGTGTAAATATGTAAAGTTATAAAGTTAAATTATAAAGTTATATAGTTCTGTTGTTGTGTATTGTGTACTGATTGTGAAATAATTGTGTGAATTGATTGTGAAATGATTATGTGTACTGATTGTGAAATAATTGTGTGAATTGATTGTGAAATGATTATGTGAACTGATTGTGAAATAATTCTGGATGAAAATGATTTTGGAAAAAAAATTAAAAGACAGCGCTTTCAAAAAAAATGCCACAAAAAACTAAAAAACGCTTTTTAAAAATTCCATTTACAGCGTTTTTTAATAAAACTAAAATAAGAAAGCACCTATACAGCGCTTTTTTGAAAAAAGCGCTGTAAAACGTGCATTAGAATGTACCTATTACAGCGCTTTCTTGAAAAAGCGTTGTAATAGGTGCATAATAATGCATCTATTGAATGCACCTACTACAACGTTATTTTGTAAAACGTTGTAATAGGTGCATAATAATGCATCTATTGAATGCACCTACTACAACGTTATTTTGTAAAATGTTGTAATAGGTGCATAATAATGCATCTATTGAATGCATCTACTACAGCGCTTTTTAGAAAAAGCGCTGTAATAGGTGCATAACAATGCATCTATTGAATGCACCTACTACAGCGCTTTTTAGAAAAAGCGCTGTAATAGGTGCATAATAATGCATCTATTGAATGCACCTATTACTGCGTTTTTTTGAAAAAGCACTGTAAAACGTGCATAAGAACAAGCGTGTTTGTAGCAGGGATTTACAGCGCTTTTTCAAAAAAGCGCTGTAAAACAAGTATAACAAGCGCACAATATAACTACCTATGTTACAACGCTTTTTTATTTTAAAAAGCGTTGTTGTATCTTTTTACAGCGCTAGATACTACATCGCTTATTTTTTTTTAAAAAGCGCTGTAAATGGCTTTAAAAAAACATTGTAAAATACGCTTTTTCACGTAGTGGAAAGAGACTACCACTATCATAAGTCATCTTTAATTAAAAAATATCATATAAAATATTTTATGTGACAAACTTTTTATTAGTGGGTCAACTAACATAAAGTTTATCTCTATATGTTATATTTTTCTACATCAATGACGACAACTACAATGGTATCATTATTGATATATGATGTGGACCTAATTTTAAAAGGAATTTAAAGATTAATAGCATTTAGATGTGCACTTAAGGAATACTAACATAATTTTTAAGATATGTTACGCAAGTGGGAGATTGTTGGATCAATTTTTTATTATTTAAATATATTTCAATACTATGTGAGCAAATATCTTTATATTAATTATATTAGCTATTTATCAATTAGGAACCTTAATCTATTGGTGATCAAATTAAATGATAAGGCTAATTATATTTCTAAATAACATAGTTAATTAAACTAATTAATTGATATGGGCTTAAATATCAATCGATGTCGGATGGCTCAAATATGAGTCGATATTGTCTGATGGCTCATTCTGAAATAATGAAAACCCTAATTGGTAACCCCTTATATATAGGTTATGGTCTCCAATATATCGGACATACTGCATATTTCATCTTCTCCTATTTAAATAGTGTCTAAGCCATAAGTAGTCCAGGTAAAGAAAGCACTACAAGTCAATAGGTCTTTGTTACTTGTCTCTCTATGTTTTTCAAGATTACGAGGAGACACAATTAACAATAAATTCAGGTATTTCTAATTTCTTTGATATTAAAATATCGTAGATCTTAAAGTTATCAAAGATTTTAATTTTATTCTTAATGTTTATCACATACTTATTTAACTATTAAATTTTCGCATTATAGTATATGCTCGTATGATTAATTTATTTAAATTAATTCCAACAATATTTTTACTTAATTTCCTTGCCTATAAGAACAGTATAGGTTATACAATGATTATTACTAAAAGGAATTAGTTCTCTATTTGTGTGAAAAAGGAATATTGAACCTAACAAACAAAAAATGCAATGTAATGACAAGTAACAACTCCAAAGATTTTCTTATTCCACTTTTTGATCATGTTAATACTTTGGACCCCACTTATTATTGGAATTTACAAACCAAACTAGAGAATGGCCCCAAATGTCTCTATCCCCAATTTACTTAGCACTTCAGAGAATTTAATGATGTCTAATCTTCTAATTGTTCTTCCATCTGAACTAATCTAAAAAAAATTCTTACCTTGAAATTGATGATCTATCAATTCCATATCGTTCACAAACTGGCATAATTCCTCTCTTTCAATAAACCTTCAGCTAGTAGCATTTGTAAGTTTTTAGTTTTCACATTAAAGTCCACATTGAAGATAACTATCATAATTATACAATTTTAGAATTTATGTTTCTCACATAAAAAATATATAAATGATATACAGTTTTCTATGATAGTGTGATATAGAATGTAGAGACAATAATTCATCAATACCCATTTTATCTCTTTCCCGTTCCTTCTTTTTCAAAAAGGATGGGACAAAACCTTTTTTCTGTTTAACATTAATGAATTGAAAACTCCCATCAAATAACTGCTAGTTATAAGTGTTATTTGTGCTCCTTCATAATAAGAGAATTTTCATGACATTATTTCACATGAGCCATAATTTTTTAAATTATTTCTTACCACATTCCCATCCTTGACAATTATATATGGACACATATTTTATGTGATTATTAGGATAAAGTAATGTATTAAACAACGTTTGCTTATATAAGTGATAAACTTATTATTTGTAGTGTTTTAAGAGAGTATTTACCTTCTATTTTATCATATTTTATAGTTTTGATTCCTATTTATTCTTGTTAATTTTTTCTATTTGCAAAATTGATCTTGAGAAAAAAAAATAATACAAATCAATTCAATACAATGACTTCCGATGCAGAAAGGAGAAATTTGAGGTCTCAATATAATTTGTATGATTCTATAGATATTGTTGGAACATAGAGAGTATTTAAAAATTGTGGAAGTTCCACATTGGAAAACTCTCATATATTAAGTAGTTTTCAACTCTATAAATACTAAAGTCCCAAATAGATAGTTAACATATACTAGTTTGTTTTAATCGTTATATAAAGAGTGTCAAACTCTTGTGAAAAACACACTAAAGTTGGATGCAATTAACAACTTTCTATTTTCTCCCTCTTCTGTTCGATGCATTTATGAGCCATTTATCCCCTTCTTTATGTCCATTTGATTTTTGAGTCTTCTTAGTACTACTATTCTTTTAGAGTAGTTTTTGTGTCGTAGTTCATTCAATTTTTAAGTGGTCCTACCACTGTCCTTTTAGAGGTTTGTGTCGTAGTCCCTTCATTTTTAGTGGTACTAATACCACTATACTTTTAGAGTGGTTTGTGTGATTTTGTCTCTTCGATTTTTGAGTGATCTTAATACCATTATCTTTTTAGAGCAATTTTTGTGTCTGCGACTTATTATCTGAGACTCAACCTAGTAATATATTCGGTAACATAAATTTATTTTAAAACAGTTTTTTAAAACTATAAATCAATAGATATTAATGTAAGTCGAACATGTGAACCAAATATAAATCAAAATAAATATATCATTTATTTATACTTATGAATAATGATGGACCGAAGCCTATTGAATTAGAAGAGAGGCTGCTAACACGGCACAAAGAAGAACAGTGGGAATTCGAATTTGGACAACAAAAGGAGACAAGAGTTAGGAGTATATCTCTTCGTGGATTTTTATTTTTTTTCTTTGATTTAATGAACTTTATTATACTTGTATTAATTTTTTTTATAATAATAACTGACTAAACTTTATTCTATGGTGTTTGGTCGATACTCTAATTGAAATACTTTTATATATTTTAATTATTTATTTTAATTACTTTTTACTTTTTAATTAAACTTTCTTATGACTCTAATCATAGGATTGATTATCTTTTAATCTTTTCAATTAATTAGTTATTAGCAATTCTAGTGTAATTAATTGGTGGGTCTACAAGATAATTGTGACCGTAAATTATTATATAATCAAACTTAATTTTAATCTTCCAATTATTCAATATATTTTATACTCTATGTTTTTCTTGAATTTAAACTTCTATGTTTTTCTTGAATTTAAACTTTGCATGACCAAACAAATGGTACACTACTAGAAATTAGCTCTTTACCTGTGGATTTTCTTGAGGATTAGAGTTAAATTTTAGCAAGAAATACGTTACCTACGGATTTACCTGCCGAATTATTTCCCCAAGTAAAACTTTGTTGGATAATTATTTTTTGAAGATTTTTAAATCTGCAGGTAAATTACCGGCAGATATTCCGCAGGAACAATCAACAAAATCCGCAACAAACATTTACTAAACTTAAGGCATTTTCTTATGACTTTTTAAGCAGAAATATATGTAGAACCATTCCTGCAAATGTGTTCTAAGCCTAATTCGGCCGGTAATTCCAAATGAAAATTTGCATGAAAATTGTAGTAAATGGATTGGTAATTGAATCAGAAGAAACGAATCCGAATAGAACTAGAATCAGGGGTAGTCACAGTTACAAGTTAAACCACGAGTCTAACTTCTCTTCATTGATTTACAACTTTGTGTTTTTATTATTTTTCTTAATTATTTGCTATTTAATTATTTTGTTATCGTAACAACTCAACCATTATTATTAATTTAAATAACAAATAATCTTAATTAATTTGGTACGAGTTAATTAATCTATGTGGATACGATAATTTGTTATACTATGTCTGTGATAGAGCACACTTGCTAAGTGTGTTTTTAACGCAAAGTAGGTACTCCATTTCATAATGTTCCTCACTAGATGCATTTCACTTACCGCTTAATCTTTAAGTTATATTTTATTTGCACCACTATCCTTTAATTAAATTAAATAATGCATGTAGTCCATTAAATTTGACAATTCTCTAGAATTACTATTAATTAAATTCTAATCCAAACAATGTAGTAAGTACACAGTTCAAGCTACTTTGCAAGTAAATGAAGTTAATGACATTAATTATATGGATAGACATTTAGTACCAAGATTTAAAGGATATACATGTGTGTAAAAGATTGTAAAAAATCAAGATATTATGTAGACTTTGTATAAGGTTTGACATATTGTTGAAACATTTGAAAGAGTTTTTAATGATTAAATGTTTTTAATTGCACTAATTGTTATTGAAAGTGAGACAAATAACTAACATTGCAAACATATATAAGGTAACTTAAAGAACTAAATAAAAAAATAAAAACTTACATGATTGCAAAAAAATATAAATAACCAACCTATTATTTTTATAAAACATAAAGAGCCTCAAGATATATTTTACTTATATTTATTCATTCACTAATTTGGAAACACATACATGTCATTATTTAACTCTTAATTTTTTGTACATATAATCGGAATGGGTTGCAAAGCTAATGACGTTATGCGATTCTGAATTTCAATATCTTGAATGGTATGACCATCTCCATGCTCATACATAAACATTGCCATTCTAGCAAGGTTTATAGAAGTATCGATGAAACTTTGAGAGAAAGATGAACTATGAGCTTCTTTATTCATCTTCTTCCACATTGTACATATCATGGACTTTATATAATCACAAGCCTTTACTTCAGAAACTCCATTTTCATTCATGTAGCATTGAATAGACTTTGGAACATCTCCTGTCTCAGTTTCACGCTTAAAAAAGAAAAATCAAAATAAGTACTGAAAATTAAAGGTTCAATTTTTATAAGCGAACCATCCAAATATTTTTATAAGAATTTATCATTTAAGGTAGAGCTGTCAAAATGGACTAGCCCGAATGGGCCGGCCCGCCCAGCCCGCTAAAACATAGGGCTTGGGCCTAAAAATTTCAGCCCGAATTTTTTCAGGGCTTTTGAGCCCGGTCCGAATAAACCCGTTACCATTAGGGTTAGCCTGTATGGGTACCGGGTAGCCTGCAGCCCGCATAATCAATTTTTAAAAAAACAAAAAGAGTAAAATTGGTCTTAAAAAAAAAGGCCCGAACAAACAAAAATTAAATTGGGCCGGTTCCAATTTTTTTAAGAATTCACAAAGATACAACAAACTACAAACCCTATTTTGAAGGCAAATATGACGGCACTCTCACATACAAATCCGAATTTCGAACTTAGTTTGTGTGTTATTTTATTGTGTATTTTTAATGATCTAGAATATCATGTAAGTTGTTTTTAAATAGACATGTAGAACTAAGTTGTTTTTAAATGGGCAAGAAGAAAATTTTTAAATTAAAAGAGTCGCAAGAAAATCAAAAATATAATAAAAATAAAAAATAAAACAAATATGCGGGCTACCCGCCCATCCCGCAGCCCGTCTAGGGCCGGGCTCGAGTAGTATTTTAACAGCCCATATTAAAAAAGGACTTTTTAGCCCGGTCAGAAGAAGCCCGCAACCCGTTAGGGCCGGCCCTAGAAGGTCTAATTTAAGGTGTTAGCATAAAATGAAATTAACATAATAATAGCTTAAAATTGATTATAATAGCTTAAAATAAAATTCCCATTCAAAATTGATTATGATAGCTTTACTATTATCTTTTGATGTATTGGATACTATGTGTTTTATAATAGTTATTTGTACTTAAAAAAAATATAACAAATAAAGATTTTTTGTAAAGAATAAAAGTTAAGTTGACAACTTACTTTATATGATCCAAGATCATTGGCAAGGCGACAAATCATTGCTGAAAAATGAATTATGTTGGAGTCTTCTTCTAAACTAATCAAGTCTTTCATTTTAAATGAATGAGGAATTACTAAGTAAGCATGGGTAAGTAAAACAGGTGCACTTATCGATATCCATGCATTCTCTAAGTATTCTCCAAGAGTTGGATTATATTCATTATGGTACCACTTTGCTTCAATCAAAAATGATTTACATAAATCTGCCCACTATTAAGAAAAAAATATATCATATATCAAAAGAGATAATTAAGAGGATAATTAAATGGTTTTAAATTGAGGTTGCGGTCGCAGTTGCAGTATACGCTGAAAACCTTTATATTGCGGAAAAATGCAAGAAAATGTGGCCAATACAACCTAAATTGTAGTTGTGATTTCGTTGCAGAGACTTCAAAATCTGTAATATTGTGACTGTAACTGCAATTGCAGACTGCAATTTAAAGCCATGATAAATAACGAAACAAATAATTGTTTACCCCTTTCTTGAGGTATGGAGTAACATAGTATCCACTCTTTTTCAAGATTTCGAAAGCAATTTCGTTCACAAAGTTATACAGTGCATGAAAACATACTTTCATGTAGTATGGGAGAGAATTCATGGCACTTAGATCCCATCTAAAATCATAAGAAAAAAATATTGATAATTATACTAACAAGGAAAAAAAATCAATGAAATGGGGGAAATTAATTAATATTGAATAGTAATTTATACCTCTCAATTGTGTGAGTGAATAGCTCTAGTTCTTCCAAGGTGCCATACACATCATAAATATCATCAATTGTGGTAAGAAATGCATTAGCCTTTGTTATTACTTTTCGGAAATATTCAAACTCTGGCTTGAAATTTGTTCCCATAGTCCAAACAAAGTTCTCAACCAATCTATCCCTACTAAAGCTCAACTTTTCTCCAAGTTCAGTTTTTTTCCACCATCTTTAAAAAATCAAGCATTAGTAAATAGACAACATTGGATTCACTAATAGAACATGTTAAAGAGGTTAACAGTAAGATCAAATGCTTTTTGAGAAAAGGTTTAAAGAACCAAACAACAACCTGCCGATTTTAAAAACTATCAAATGAAGAGAGCATTAAACTTGATTTTAAGGAAGCTGAAAATCGATTCAATTAACATTATTACCTCGATGTATACTTTAGCTCTTCTTGGTACATGCTTTGAACAATGTTGAAATCCAATTTAGCAAATTGAAGTAAAACATGATTCTGATATTGTTGTCTTTCGCATATATTAATGAACCACCAAGCCTCCCAACGAGGAGTTCTCCAATGTAGTGGAAGCTCCAAAGCATGACTTATTAAAAGTGATATGTGGTTACCTCCATTTTTCAAATATTCTTTCAGAAACTTTGATGTGACATCTCTTAATTCATCTAATATAGTTTCATTTTCAAAGGAATGAAATGAGGCTTCATACATTGATAACATTCCCTCAACATCAATAGGTTGCTCTTTCTTGAAGTTACACATTTCATCTTGAAAGCCAATAAAAACATCTGCAAAAATTAATCACATATATAATAAATTAATATACAAATTAACAACATCTGCAAAAATTAATCACATATATAATAAATTAATATACAAATTAACGTGTCTTATATTTGGTCCATATAAATTAGCACATTTTTTTGTTCGTCCTTTTAAATTTATTTTTTAAAATTTAACCCTGTAAGTTTAATTTTGTTTTAAAATTGTTCATGTTATTAGTTACTGTTAAAATAGATGAAAATAAATAAAAAATGCAAACTTACGGTGACAAAAATCAAATAAAAACATATATGTTTAGTCTATGTAAGTTCGCATTTTTTTTTCATCTTTTTTTCGTTAGTTATCTCAGATTTATTTAACAGTCATTAATAACAAGGACGGTTTTAAAATAAAATTAAACTTACATACGGTTAAATTTACAAGAATCCAATATATATTTAAACCAATTAACGTTAATATTTTTTAAATAAAGGTTTTAAATCATAGTTGGGTCGTGAAGCCTTATGTTGTAGAGAATCACATAGAAATCAAATGTGGTATTGATGCCTAAAAGTCTAAATTTGAGTCAATAACCTGTAGATATATTATAACCATGTTGCCTTAAAAGTCTAAATTTGAGAGATGTGGCATATAAATTATTCTTCAACTTGGATGTTTGTGTGTTGTAAATGTTGTCCAATATGTGGTTTATTTCATTGTTAAAATGGTAAGCAACTCCAAGCCTTTGCAATACATCAATAAACTCAAGTTGATCAATCTCATTTTTCAGTTTGCAAAGCATCATCCTTACTTCTTCACTTAGCACTTTGCATTGCTCTCTATACATTTTTTCCTGCATTAATTTGGAGCTTTAATAAATGTATAAATAAGAAACAATATAATTAAATATTAAATAATCATACCTTATATTCACTACTTAGAGATTGAATATAATCATTGGTCCAAATTGAAGGTTGGAATTTTGAAGATCGACGAGGAATTGTTTGACTATGGTAATTTTCAACTTTATATGATGCCTTGCATCGAGTTGGACGAGGGAAATTAGAGTTCCATATTACTCGAGATAAAGATCTTTTTTCCAAAAGAAGATTTTTTTTAAAAGTAAATTGGGGAGATGCAAATATGAGCAAAGCCATTAGCTAACTAGAAAGCAAAAGACGATCTTGCTATGTAGAAAATTTTATACCAAACAAGCCTTATATAAGATATGATTTTAGGAAGAAAATTTTGTCTCAAAATTATTATTATTTTTATATTTAATATAATTTTAATTATTTTTTCAGTTGAATTTTTAACTATTAATATATATCATTTTTAAAACATTAATTAACTTTGTATTTATAATAATAAAAAATACATCAATAATTAAAAAAGATAATTTAGTAAAAGGATTATTTTCTTTATTTTATTTATAGTCATTTCTTAATAAATGTAAAATAGAGAAAATGATATTCACCATGAAACGAAAGAAGTATTATACAAAGAAAACGTCAACAAGCCACAATTGCACCATATTTTTTTCTAAAGCACTTGATTCTATAGAAAGGTATAGACCTTAATAATTCAGAATTTAATAAGAAGATAAATCAAGTCTGATCAATTATTATTTCAGTTAACATTTGAACTCAAATTTTTCAAATTATTCATTTTTAACTAAAGTTTATTAAACAGTTAAACTTAAATTCTCTCAAACAATTGATCTTTATCATTAAATTAATGCGTTTATAAAATTAATAAATAATAGAATTTTTGGTTCAATGTCTAGATCAAGAAATAAATCATGAAAATTAAATATATTCGGTCTTTAGAAATTACGGTAGCTCATCCATTATTGGGTTTCAACGTAGTTGTCATCATGCACACTAAAAATTCTAATTCATAATTTCATCTACACCGTGAAATCACCATCCACCTAACCCTATAATCGCCTCATATTTTTAAATAACCTAATTCAAACAATAGTATAACCTAACTTAAAATGGGTTGATAAAATACACAACCCAATTGATTCGACTCGACCCTAATACCTACCTTATTTGAAAATATCTGTACTGACTGTATTAAAAAATCACAGGTTTTAATATAAATGGCACAATTAGCTGGCACCTTTTTTAAGGAAAACATGTAGGCCATCACCGTAGTGCATTACCCATAAAAAATTTATCGAAGGTAGTGCATACCTATAACTAAATTTGCCATTCTTTTTTCTTTAGGAAAAATATTTGTCATCATTGGCTACACAACAAACACATGTTGTATTTTCTTTTGAAAAATAAGTTTTAACAGCAGAAAATATTATTAATTTGAGTCCTGAATTAAATCACGTTCTTTAAAACGTTTTACAACACTATTTAAAATTGAATTTATGAACCATGACGTCCAAAAATAAAATAGTTTAGTCACACTCAACTAATTTTTTACTGCACTGTAAAAAATTATTCTAGAATTACACCTGTTAAATATAGTTATCATTGCCACTTGAATTTACAACAATAAGAAAATTATGAAAGTATGGAGAGAAAGGAGAAAACTCCAAAAATAGTTTGAGTTTTGGTGTATTTTTTGAACTCGATTGAGTCATCTATTTACAAAGGAAAACTGCAAAGGATCATGGAGTAAAAAACACACGAGCAGTTGGATCCCATCGTAGAGTATTAGACAAGGAGAAATAGAAAGAAGTTGAACACACTCATGTGGAGGTTGGATCACACACAAGAAAAACGTACGGATATAGTAAAAACATGGAAACCACTTAATGAAAATAAAAAATTAATTTTTTTTCTTTTTTTTTTATACTAAAAATTAATACACTACTTAGTTCATACCTAATACAGTTGAGTCGGTCAAACAACAATCTATCTAGTGATCAATTTGAGTGTGTTATTTTTCACTCACAAAATTGAGTCCTCTTAAAACACCTTAAATATTCATCTTCACTGTTATAAACATTACTAATATGTAAAAACTCTCTTATATAAGACTTCAATAACCTTTGAAATTTACACTTACACTAACTTCAAAAGTTACAAAGTTCGAACACATATACATCACATTATTCCACAAACATTAAAAACCACAAATTATAATCTCTCGAGGAGCATTGAATAATGGTGGCGTATGACATGGTTTCGTGTATACATGTAACCATCATGGCCTATTAGTTTGTATGTAACACTTTAATGACAATAATGAGGTTTGCCCAACACATATATTAGGACCTAACTTGAATATAAGTGTAATTTTTGGTCAATTTGTATGTAACACTTTAATGGCAACGAGGTTTGCCCAACACATATTGGGACCTAAGCCAAATGTTAGGTGTAATTTTTTTAAAGCTCATATGTTTTTGTTTGAAATCATTAAATTTTTGCTTAAATTTTTACTTTTCTAAGCTTTTAAAATATAAAATTATTTATTGAATTAATATAATTGATTTTGTTTAGTTTGATAACAAAATCAATTATTTAATTTTTATTGAAACAATATTAATTTTAGATGATTTTTTTAAATTAAGTTTTCATAATAATATATTATGAACCATTTTAATTAAATAAATTTTTATATTTTTGGAAATTTAATCTTGATGGTCTTACCCTATCTTGGAAATATCACCCAATTTTTTGTTATTTTAGATGGTGCAATTATCCTAATTTTTTTTTATAATTAGACTTCGAATCCCACATAAAATCTATACTTCAATTATCGAGTAACTTTTTTCTTCTCTAAGCCTAACCAATGAATTAGTGTGATTAATATTATATTATCAATAATTAGTTAGCACTAAACTTTTCCGATAACAAGCATTTAACTATTCTCTTGTATTTGATTTTTTTTTTTAAATATGTTTGGTTTATCTTATTATGTCTTTGGGAATTATTTCTAAAAAATGGAGTCGATAACAAGCTTTTAAATATTCTCTTGTGTTTGTATTTTTTTTTTTTAACTATTCTCTTGTATTTGGTTTTTTTTTTTAAAAAAATATGTTTGGTTCATCTTATTACATCTTTGAGAATTATTTGTAAAAAATGGAGTAGATGAATAGTGTTATGCTATGTGATAGTGGATTTTCTTTTTGGTCTTCCATATTCCTATATAACTTACATTGTCATAACTTTCATCCGTCAATTTCTTTTTTATAAGCTATTTTTTTAATTAATCGGAGTACAAGAGATACTTCAACTGTTACATTAATAAAGTATCTGACCCAACATCGTAGTGAAAAGACATTATCCACCTTCTACGAATTGTTGTAAAGTCTCCATCAAAATCATGTGCTCATAGGACGAACATAAACATAACAAGAAACTCATTCGAATAACTGTATCATGATCCCTACCCTAATACATGCTGCCTTAAAACTATGTCATGATCAAATTGAGCAAGTGTGTTGTGCATGGTAGCCAAAAACTAAAGTTGCAGTACATAATTTTTCCTGTAGCAGCTCATTTACTTACTACAAGAAAAAAAAAATTGGTTTGCAGCGGTTGTAAGGGACATATGCGGCGGTTATAACCTCCGTAATTGAATGATTGTGACGGTTCTCCAACCGTCGCAGATTCATGCGTTCGCGAGGCCAATTTATGACGGTTTAGAAAAACCGTCGTTCCAACTATCAGCAACATTTGCGACGGTTTCTAACAGGCACGACATACATTTTGCGACAGTTAAAACCGTCGCTATATTCATTTTGAGATAGTTTAAACTGTGCCAAGCCTAATAATTTAAAATAAAAAAATTATGATACAATTTTTTTCTATTTTTTATTAATTAAAAAAGTTCATAAATATCCTCCACATAATTTAAATACACAATTATATAACTATGGTAACTAAATCCAATTTATGTAATTTTTTCAAAATTAATAACACCAATTCATACATTGAACTTAACTAAAACAATAAATAAAGTAGTTTAAAAATTCAAAACATTAGTGGAGTGGTTAAACATTCAAAACAACTCCATCAAACATAGAAGTTCATCAAAATATCTGATTAGTCCCTAATGATGTTGCTCCACGATCATCAGGTTGGTAGCTAGACTCATATGAACGTGTACTATCGATTGGCGATTCTATGTATGTTGCTTGCAAAAAAAAGGATATATTAACATCAATTAATCTTGATAAATATTGTCAAATACCAATTAACTAAACTTCTCATATAGCTAGAAACAATCATTACACAATTGATATTTTTAACCAAGGAGAAATAGTTCCCACATGATTTTTTAAACAGGTTTCCTAAGAAAACAATTTTACCTGTTTTTCTCTGGAATTTTGCGTTTGCAACAAGAAAGCAATTTGCTCCTTCAACATATCAAATTCAGAATCCCTTTTCTTAAGCCTATCGATTTCAGCTTGCATTTTCTCCATCTTCTCATTAGCTTCGGAGGAAGACATTGATCTTGCAGAGTGAGAAGTAGATCTAGTGATTTGAGACAGTGTTATTCCAAGTCCTATGCAACGAACATATCCATGATCTTTTCCAAACACATTCACAAAGGCTTCATTTGGAAAATAAGTATTCCCAATTTCATCTTGCAATTGTTCCTACACAGGCAAATGAAGCAAACTAAATTCCTCTTTGTAACAGAAAAGTATGAAATACTCAACCATTTCAACAAAAAACCACCATGCAGTACATTCAAGTATGTGTTGAAAAAGAAGATATCATCTAAGATAATAAATAGATGAATTATATTGGTACAAGCACCAAAACTAACTACATCCAACCATAACACACCAAACCGAGCCTCTGTAACATTGGAGCAAGCACACCAATACAACCAGTGAATTCAATGACAAAATTGGAACTAAACTAACTACATCTATTCCCATATAAGTAATGTTATAGTTTTATAACTTTGAAACTAACTACTACCAACCAAATAAGTAATTTTATAGCTTTGCAACTCACTATTACCAAAACTAACAGTTGCATCTTTGATTTATAAAATGGTCAACAAGAAATACTTATAATCAGATAACATTTCTATTCTTTACACTTACATATTTTTCCATGGCCTCGTCATTGATAAATGACCGATCACACTTTTATGATAAATTGAATATATTTCACCCCTACTGTATTTTCAACCATCTCTTAGTTCCTACAAGTAAACACATATAATAAGTACTTGTTCAATTAAGTAGGCAATCAATAGTAGATTAAGTGAATCCTATCAACTCATCCCTCTTTCTTGCAAGCGTCTTAGAGCCTAATGTATGAAGGATCGTTAGCTTTTCTCTATTTGTAGCATTTTTATCAGCGTTCTCCTATAGTGATAACAAATGACGTCAGAAAACATAATAGTAGAAAACAAATGATAATGCAACAGAAGAATGGTTACTATTATTTCAGCCTTATGCCTATATTGGACAAAAATCGTCCAATGGCCTTGGTTAATAGAACGTGGATAATTTTGTAGGTTTTTCTCCAAAGAAAAATCCCACCTATTAAATTTCTTAAACAACCTAGATCGTGTATCTCGCCATTTCTTTCCAAGGCTCGTAAGGATATATTTTTTGTTGTCTCCATCATGAACAAAAAATTTTGACTAACATAATCATAAAAAAAAGTTAGTTAACAATCAAAACAATAAATAAAAAGTATTCAGTTGTTTATCATTGATACCTTTATTTTATCCCTAAAAATTTCATTTTTTTTCTTGTCGATGGAACTAGTTTCCAATTGTCATACATTATAGGAAAATCCTTAAACTTCCTTGCAATTTTACCACAAAAACCGCCTAACAAACCAACAGCTGATCCTACTGGTTGCCCATCTAAATTCCATCTAGTTATTATCCTGCTAACATTAGGAGGAGCTTCAAGCACGTCTGACACCCTTAAGTGTGTCTTTGAAATATGTCCCGCCTCATCTAATACATAATTCAACAAAATATGTCATACTTCAACCTTGTAAAATAATTAAATTATATAAATATAATTAGACATTAGATAACATACTAATAACTTCTACATCCCAATATGTAGAATTCCTTTTTTGAGCAATTTATGGCTCATCTTCCACAACATCTTTAGAGTGAGAGGATGTCTCTTGAGAAGGTGTTGGTTCTATCGCTCGCACTACTGGTGCTGTTTTCGCCTGAAAAGGTGGTGGTTTTTTTGCTTGCACTGTAGTTGGTGGTGTTGTCACCGGAGAAGGATGTGGTTTTATCCTTTGCACTGCTGGCGGTGTTATCGCCTAAGAAGGTAGTGGTTTTGTCGGTTGCACTGCAGTTGGTGGTGTTGTTATTGGAGAAGGCATGATTCTATCGCTTGCATTGTTGGTGGTGTTGTCACCTGGGTAGGTGGAAAAGCTGACGTTTGGACTGTTGGTTGTGAACCATGTCTCCGCAGGTGCTTCATTTTGGCTACTTCAAGATCTCCAGGTAGTATAAGCCTCGAGCGACCCTTCGTGAAACATTACAATTATTTATTATCCATGTAAATAAATAAAAATCAGCAGAGAATACGAATAAGAAACATGTTATATTGTTAATATTTTTACTCTTAACATGGCAAAGCTTTTATGATTGAGGCAAACAAAGTGTTATGAGTTATTGCTAACCGGTGAGGGTTTTGAAATGGTAGAAGAAGATTTGTGAAGGGATTGAGAGAGATGAGTCAAATTGAGAGCCTCCATCCTTTTTTTTTTATTCTCTTCCATTGTTTTGCGTCGAATATCCTCATATGATGATTCCATTTTGTTCACAAGATTGAGACTCCAAACACACTTACACTACAAACATTGATGACAACCAAGTTAGACTGATGCAAATAGCTAAATAGATAGGATTTTCAAAGATGTCAATCATAATTATGCCTAACACAAAAGCGAACACAATAATAAAAACGACCACATTAAACACAACGCAACAATAAAAACAGTAGTAAATAAAGAAGAACTAGTATGTGGTAACTGCTTTGTCCAAATGTCCTTAAAGAAGAACAAGTCTGAATAAACATAATAAATGCAAAAAAAGGAAACACGAAATACGTAGAGAATGCACCAAACCTGATATTTGGACAGTCAAATCCAAAAAGAAGCAAAAGAGTTTGATTGATTACAACGTCTTATGAGAACCACAACTGAAATTCTTTTTCACCATTTCAACTGCGAGAAAACCAAAATCGAGTTTAATCTAAAATCAAAATAAGGACAAGAGGATAGTATTACATGCTAAATAACATTAATATATATAACTTACAATATACTAATATACTAAAAATTAACATTACACTAATTACACAATAACAAATTAAACTAATCATTCAAGAAACCGCCGTAAACTTAAAAGACGAGAGCGGTTTTATTGCAACCGTCGCAAATCATGTCACCAATCTTAAATTTTCTTGTAGTGATTTTATACTTAATTAGGATTGTTTATAATTTTTATTAACTCGGTAATAAATACCTTAAAGACGCCTAATGTTATTCAGACTTTTTGTAATAATTACAAAAACAATATTTCCTTATAGCTTCGGAAATCAGAGTGAGAGAGAAATCTTCTAGATTTATTGTTCTAGTAAAAGGGATACTCTATCTTAGATAATTACTATATACGTTTTGTCATGTTTTACATTACTCATTATTCTCCCACGACATAACCTATAATATAATTAGGTTTCTGATTAATCAAAATGTTAATGAAACATTCTAATTAGTAGCAAATATCACAGAATACCATTAGACAATGTACAAGGATGAAAAATATGATATACCAAACAAGAGACAGTATAATTATGCGGATTGAATTTAATAGTATTGCGAAGAACACCAACGGAGCGAGATCTTTGGGAGAAGTAACCGTGTAATGGATGGTAGAGTGCAGAATGTGTGTATTGATTTAAGCTTTATCTTACATATTGTAACATAAAGCTTAATCTTTGTGTACTGATTTCTATGTTAAAGGTAACTTTCAAAGCAGAGCCATATTTGAATTCTTATTTTGTTGTTTTGATGGTCAACTTAAAGATAAGGAACGAAAAACAAATACAAGAACAATCATTCTCTATGTCCTGTAGCTAATTTATTAATCAAAGATGATACTGATAATGCAGGTGTAATCAAGTGTTAAAATTCAAAATGCATGAATTTGTAAATGAATGTCTATTTCAACTAAATTGAATTTGGAAGTTAATTCTTAAAATAAAAAATATAAATCATTGTTAAAAAAGCTAAATTTAAAATATAAACTTTTGTAAAAAAAAAAAAGGTGGAATATTAATACTCCTTGGAATGAAGGATAAACCAATCAACCAAAAATCAAGGAATCAACTCTCACTTCACATGTCACATATAACCAATGACCTATTTGAGAGTGCTCTAAAAAGTAAGAAAAGGATTTGGTCGTTTACTCAAAATACAATATAGTTAATCACTTTTATTATTTATTCAAAAAGAAAAATTCAATTCTATTTAAAGACAATTGTAGCAGCATAAGTTTTCCATTGAAGTTATATATACTTAGGAATACAATAACAACTAACTATTTTTCCACCAAGTAAAGTGAACTACATGGAGCAATTGACACTACAAAGTTGTGTGTTAATTATCTATTACTTCTAAAGATAAGCAAGAAAAATTGAAGAAAAAAAAGCAAGAAAAAGCAAGTAACCGACCATTCAATATCATCCCCACCATCATCAACAACAACAAACACAAAGCACTAAGGTGTTAGTTTTAGGGTTATAGTCAACAACTATGGTGTTAATTTTAGCATTACTTACAAATGAGATGTGTTACGACGTCATCGATAAAGAAGTGTTGTGTTGCGCCGTCACAGGAGAGAGGTAGAGAGCAGTGTCGCGTCGGAGAGAGATAGCAGCGCCGCGATATGCATGTGTTAAAGACGGAAGACGACGACGGAAAGACAGAGCAAGCTGAGACGAAGGAAGGCCACAAGGAGCAAATTTGAGATGGACATATGTCACGAATGAGGAGGAACCTAAGATGGAGGGTGGTCGTGGATTGGGGGAAATAAAATTGAGATGCAGATCGAAGGTTAGGTTGCGATTTTGAGGAAAATGAAAATGAAACAGAAACAAATTTTGGAGCTTTGGGCGCTAAGGGTTTAGGAGGAAACTGAAACACGTTTGGGAATTGAAGGGTTTTTGGAGCGGGATGCAAAAATGAGAAGTTCACGGAGACGATTGATAAAAAATATAGCAGGCACCGTCGCAATTTGACATTGAGAGCAGTTTTCCTGCAACCATTGCAACCTAAGTGTCGAAATCTTTGAAATATCTTGTAGTGTCTCTCTATCAAACACCTTATGCCATATTCTTTGTAATCAAGTATTTAATGGAGGGCCACATATTATTAGGCTCCTATTATTAGAAATAAGTTTTTTACCTCAGATTTTCATGCAGATTTAAGTTAAAAATTCACAACAAACAAACTATCTATGGATTTTTCTACGCGATAGTTTCTCGTGGATAATAATTATCTTAGAATTTTGGAATCCGCATGTAATTTTCATGCAAATATTTTCGTATGAAAATCGAACAAATCCACAACATTTTGACCAATGAATTTACCTCCGAGGCATTTCCTACAACTTTTCTTGCACTACATTTTCAACAGACACTGTGGCATGTAGATCCGAAGATAAATTTGGGGGAAATTCTATGTGAAATTAAAGGTAGATAAATTTGTAGAAAATGTGTCCAAAATTATTATTTTTGCAGGTAAATCCGCCGCTAAACCTGTATCTGGTGTATATCTTAAGACAAATATTTTAACTTTTAATTTCAATCCATTATATTTCAATTAATGCATAAATGAATATGAAAGTATTTTGATTTAATTTTTATAAATATATTTTTGAATTATTTAATATTAATCTTTAATTGCAATATTAAGAAATTAGAATAAATATTAAAAGTCAAATTTCTATACTCCCATACAAAGTTTATATCATGTTTACAAATTATAATTATCAATTAAAAGCATGATCCCAAAAAAGCTAAAAGTATACACAAAAATTTCTACTATAGCAAAAGAAGACAATGAGTTCGTTCAAAGAAATAGAATAAACTTACTTGAAACTGCGGCATGTACCGATTCAGCAAGAAAATGAAAATAACCTAAAAAATTGAGTTCAATACCAAGATTAGATCCCTTTTTAATTTTATTTAATGACAAGTCATAAAATTCATAACATTAACAACATATTACATCCTTCTAATCACTTGGAAGTATATTTAAGTAACCAGTGGAATTTCCAACGCAGGTACTTGCATACACCAGAAATGATGATGGGGAAAATTCGTGCTTGAGGGAGAGGTGCCTTTTTCTTTCATTCGTTGAGATTAGAAATTAATATTTTGACAAACTTTCTAATCTTCATTTTCTCTCAGGAATTTGAGGAAGATTTCCTTGAAGACAAACTAAAATATTTTTTCAAGTCAGAGCCAGTTCCTGAACTCTATTGATGGAAATTGTTTACTTGACTAGTATGTAAAATAAGTAGTTTTTATTGGTGTTTTCTGTGAGAGAAAGAAAATCAAACTCATTGTTTCTTTCTGTCAATTAGTATGTCTCATGGTTGATTTCATGCAAAACTACTCTAATATGGTGAACCAGAAGAGGTGTTGAATGTTAATATTTGTGCAAATGATTTCTGAGTTTGTCTTACCCTTATTAATCAACCGCTAGAGCTGTAAATTTTACAAGTCCACTAATTATTGGCATCAGCCCCTATGTTGGAGGGGACAAAAAATATCATAGTTTAAAAGGTTCCAAAAAAGAAAGTCTCCAAAGCCAAAAGGCCCCTAAAAATTTGTGGGCTTAGTGGGGCCTATGGCCTACTTTTTCAACACAAATCAATATTTTTTTCGAAAAACATTTCGAATTTTTTTTTCCGAGAAATCAAATTTTTTCTCAAAATTTTTCGATAAAAAAACATTTATAATTTTTTTTTATTTTTTCTCGAAATTTTTTTATTCAAGAAAAGGAAAATCGATATTTTCAAGAAAAATAAGTTTTTGATTTTCCTCACAATTTTTTGAGAAAAAAATATTTTAGAGAAATTTTTTCGATATTTTTTCTAGAAAAATAAATTTCAAAATTTTTTCAAAACAAATATTTCAATTAACAAAACATTGGACCTACAAGCCCTTTCACTTAAGCCCACAAAAAATAATGAAATACTGAGTCTGAGCTTTAAAAAATTAATTTTAATAGAGGACCTAATATTAGAGGCTTAGTATGAGATTTTTGAGAGGGGGTTTTGTACTCTGAGATTTTATTGACCGCTCTATTTTTCGGCATCTTATATATAACATTTTTAGCAAACAAAGCTATTGAAAAACAAATTACTCTGATCAATTCAAATTTTTTACTATCATTTTGGCAACAGGCAGAAGAAGAATAAGAAGAATGCTTTTCAATTGAGATTGATGAGAACAATCAAGTTTGGAAAGATTACTTTACTCATGAATCTGCCAAGGTAATGCTGAAATACATTAATATCTTCAAAATCCTAATGTAAATATACATATTATTTGTAATATTGCTCCAGCACTATAGAATTATAATTGATAAGTTCTTCATTCTTTCCTTGTTGCAGAGTCAAGAAGCTTTTCATCCCAACTAGCTAGCTTGTGATATTAATCATTTAGCAAATGAACTAAAAATTAATCAGCAAGCAAAATGTACACAAAGGATAAATTATAATTTCACCTTATTAAAAATTGTCTAGCCAACCAGATTCAAAATCACTTTTGGTTCTCAAGATACACCAGTACTGCTGCACAATTATATGAAGAATATAACATAAAAACATGACCTTACATTTAAGAGTAGTAGTATGATTATATATGTTAACAATTTGAGAGTTAAAATAAAAAACTACATATAATTGGTATCTAATTTGTAGAATAGGCACAAAATAAAGTGAAAAATGTACAAATTAAATCGACTGTCAATGTACAAAACTTTGAGACCAGATCAGCATGATTTTGAGGTTGCAAAGGAGAGAAGAAGAAGAATATATATAATTAAGTAAAAGGATATAGTGACGAGGACTTAAATGATAATTGATAGGTGCCATTGCTATCAATTAATGGACTAGGATCTACCATTGAAGGTGAAAACTGTTTTTGATTATTTGAGTTATAGTTTTAGTCATGCTGGGATTTTGGTTTATTTACATGCACTTTCTAAGCACTTTTTTTTGGTTATTTGGTTTATTTTCATGCATATTAAAATAAACTGCAATATATTGATTTGACTGAACCATAAATTTAATATTTTCAAAAAACTTTCATGCAGACTTACCGGCGGAATTTCCAAACGAAAACAATTTTCATGCTAAATTTCATTACCTGCGGAACTAGGCTTAAAAGTCGTATATTTCTACATGAAAAGTCGTAAGAAAATACCTTAAGTTTAGTAAATGTTTACTGTGCATTTTATTTATTTTTACTGCGAAAATATTTGTAGGTTAATAACCTCCGGATTCAAAAATACTCAAAAAACAATTATCTATGTAGATTTTATCTGGAGAAATAATTCCACAAGTAAAAAACTAATTTCTAGCAGTGTAAGTTACATAAATTCACTTCATGATATCTCACACAAACTAAACATAGAGAAATTGCACAAAAGACCATACTCCTACCATACACAAATGTGGATAGTATTATCGAAGATACAAACAATTCAAAAACCAAATGTATAACGTAATTAAATTCAACAAAGATAAATTGTTTCACACAATAGTTTCACTAAAGCATAGCACACCTGCATGTCTAAGTTCTTCCTTTAATCAAATCAGTCCTCCAAAAACTTCATAGGACAATGTTTTTATCTGAAACACAAATACCATCAGCTTCAAAATAAAAAACTTATCAGTAAGAAACAACTACATTTCCTAATTAAAGATATAAAAAAAAGTGTTGATGATTATATTGCATATCAATCAAATGAAAGTGGAAAAGGGATAGGAACTATAAAGTGTCCCTGTTGTTATAGTGACAGTAATATTCGTAAGCTTTCCTGCCATCCCACACCCACGGTGGTTGTCGTCGTGCACCAAATACTGAAAGGATTCTTCAAGTCATAACTTAGGTTTCAATACGTTATCATGGAAGTAATACTTCACTAATTCATTTTACTCTGATTATGCTTTACTTTATTTTACTCAAAATAGCTTAATTTTAGCCAACTTTATTTTATGTTTATAAGGTCGGACATAATAACTACTTTTTTTTTAGACTTTTTATGATATATTTAAAAATTAATATATTTTGGTAATATCAAATTAAATCATTAATACTTGAATAACATATCATCTATGAATGAGTTTAATCATATTTTAGATTTATTACTATCAAATTCATGATAAAATAAATTTTAGTCCCTATACACATATACACATACCAATCTATATGATGAATGAATGATCTACACATACAAATCTATATTATGCATGTCATTTGGTTATGTTAATTCATGTAACAAGAAAAGATGTACAAATTACATGTCATCTTCACATGTTACACTCAAATATACATTTCGGCAATAATAACACAACAACCACAATTCTACTCATAAAATACACCGATTATAGAATCCAAAGTTACAACAACATACACCACAATATATCTATTAATTAGATATCTATTAATATATGTCATGTTAGGTCTAGTCGGAATTCATCACAACCGATTAGCATATATGAAATCAAGCAAATCATAATTATCCTATAGACCTATATAATAATTTGGGTTTCACAACCTTTCCCCAAAATCATATGATCCCAATTTTACTTTTGAGACAACATTCTATACTCATCCACACAAATATCCTTCTTTTTTCGAGCATCAACGTCCATAAAACAAATAATAAACATTCATCCATAAACGTAAAAATACAACACAAAGTAAATACCTCCGTAAATGCGATTATAGCGTCGGTGGCTAGTGGTGGGTGGTTGGGAACTTTATTTTGAAATAACATCGCTCGAGTTTGATCTAACAAGTGCCCATTTTTCCTCACAAGCAATCCCATTTTGTTGGGGTGTTTTAACACATGAGGACTCATGAATAATCAAACAAAACAAACTTCAAACTTCCAAAAAATATCCACAAATTGTAAGTGTGCTATAATGCCGCAATAGAAAAGTCCGAGCAAAAACTGTATGGGCTTCAAATGACCCACAAACAAAATTGCTCCGGTCATAAAGTGGACCCCAAAACGAAATGAGTAACGGCCAATCTACAATCTGGTTAAAAATGACACTGAAATGAGGTCTAGACCGCCGTACTCACATACTCACATGTGGAGAAGATGAGAGAAATTAGGTACGCGCCGTTCAAAGAGCCGTCGGTGGCGGGTGGTGGCGGCCAAACAAACTCAAAGTGATGGGTGTGAGATGGAAAAAAAGTAGGTTTAGTATGTTGAGAGAGAAGAAAGGGAAAATGAGTGTGTAGTGAAATTATGAGAGTAATGTCAGACTTTGGTATTTTGGGTGCAAATATAAAATTTTAGAGTGACGAGAGTATAAAAAATTAAGGATATCAATGCAATTTTTTCAAAGTTAAGGGTATATTATAAAAAAAATGGGGCATCATATTCTGGTTGCACCCGGGCTCTGAGATAGGGATGAACAATTGTTAGTAAACAAGATTGTTGCGAAAGGATATCTAAATTTTTTATTCTTCTTCACAAATTTTAGGGACTAAGAATAACAAGGAGTATAGGAGAATTGATAAACAATTTTTTTTTTATTTAGACTTCTAATTTTAGTATAAGAATAAAAAAAAATCTATCATTTTTTTAGATACATTTTCAACCATAAAACTCAACCATTTATAAATTTAGAATTTAAGACTTAAATTTAAGAGAGAGAAAAACATTGAGCCATTCAAATTTTAACATTTCTTTTATCATATAACTTTTTATACTATAAAATAAAAGCTTTTGTTTGCCGCCAATCTCTGTTCTCGTAACAAATATTGAAAATCGAATGAATAATATTATTTCTTATAGTGTTTAAGCGTGTGAAAATGAAGTAAATTATTGCCAATGGACGAAGAATTAGGATTTTAATTAGGAATAATACTCTTGCATGTGCATGTGCATGTTCGCAGTTGTCGTGTATTAATTGTAAAGGAATATGTTATGGTCAATTCTTACAATGTGGATTTTTGTGAATATGGTTCTTATTGGTGCAACATGCGTAAGATGTGCACATTAGAGTTGATGAGCCAATCAAAAATTAACTCTTTTAGAAGCATGAGAGAATAAGAGGTTGACATATTGATCAAGTTTCTAAGAGAAGCATCTAATGATGGAACAAAGGTTGATATAAGTTCAAAGGTTTCTACACTCATGGTTGATATGACTTGTAGAATGGTTGTTGGGAAGAAGTATATGGACAAGGAGTTGGATGAGAAGGGTTTTAAGGTTATGATGGAAGAGGCAATCACTACACGAAAAATAGGATTTTAAAGCGCTTTTTTTAAGCCGTTTACAGCGCTGTAGTATCTAGCGCTGTAAAAAGATACAACAGCGCTCTTTAAAATAAAATAAAAAACGTTGTAATATATAACGCTCAACACTTATCTTAGAGTAGTTTTACAGCATTTTTCATAAAAAAACGCTATAATAGGTGGATTGCGCGCTTGTTATACTCGTTTTACAGCGCTTTTTTGAAAAGCGCTGTAAATCCCTTCTAAAAACACGTTGGTTGTTGTACTAGTTTTACATCACTTTTTTTAAAAGCGCTGTAAATCCCTTCTAAAAACGCGCTGCTTGTTGTACTAGTTTTACAGCGCTTGTCCAAAACCCTTCTACAAAGCTTGTCCAAAAAGCGCTTTAAAAAACCTCTTTGTTTTATTATGTGCAAGCGCTATCTGACCATTTTACAGCGCTTTAAAATACCTCCTTATTTTTTTTTATTAAAAGCCTTTTACAGCACTTGTCCAAAAAGCGCTTTAAAAGACCTATTTGTTTTATTATGTGCAAGCGCTATGTGACCTCCTTATTTTTTTTCTAAAAGCCTTTTATAGCGCTTATTGACAAAAGCGCTGTAAAATTACTAGTTTATGTTCTGTTCAAGTTAAATATGTTAAATTACAATATAAGTTCAGTTTCTGTAAAATGCTAAATAATTAGTAAAATACCTATATTTGGATTTTTTTTTCTTCCAAATAAGTAGTTAAATACCTATATATATATATCAATGTTAAATTACATGATCAACTCATATTGGGATGATCAGTTCAAGTTCAAGAAAAATTTCCAGTAAAGCTTTTTCAAGTTCAATATAAGCAGATCAAGCTAAATATAAGCAGAAAATAAGTATAACCAGAAAATCAAATACAGTTCAAGCTAAATACTAAAATGTTCAATTCTGGCAGATCAAACAATTACATGAACTCAGTTCAGATTACATGGCTTATATAAAACAATTAAACACATTAAGATGCGCTTCTTCTTTTCCTGGTGGGATTCACATTTGTTTGTCCATTAACGATACTAAACGATGGATTAATCCAAATTCCCTCATGATGATCATCTCTAATATATAAACCATCATCAGTTGAATCAATTTCATGTGGTTGTGATGTTGCAAAGAAAAGATCATTACCAACATCTTCATCATTATTGTTATCATCACGTATTTTATTGGTCGATAGGACAACGGACCATTTATCATCAGCAAGATCAGTGACATAAAACACTTGTTGAGCTTGCGACGCTAAAATAAAAGGCCCACCCTATTAAAATCGACAAGCAAGAACCCTGACTCATCAATCCGAACGCCATTATTATTATCGACCCACTTGCAACCAAATATGGGAACACGAAACATTGTGTAGTCTAACTCCCATATGCGCTCGATAACCCCAAAATATGATAGATTTGCATATATTGGGTTTTTTTTCTTTTGCAGTTGAGATATGCATCGCTTCAGCTACGAGAGTGACTCCGCTATTTTGCATAGTGGTTTCATCATCTTGTTCTTTGGTTTAAAATGTGTAGTCGTTAATTACATAACCGGTGTAAGAAAAGACATGTAAACTCGGACCTTTTGCTAGCCACCTCAATCTCTGTGAAATTGATCCGGGGTCTATATCAAACTTTGAGTTAATGTGATTTTTTAACCATGTTATAAAACTTCGATTGTGCTCTCGAGTTATCCAATTTTGATTCCTATTCATGTTCAAACTAGATAATTGATCCATGTGTATTGTAACATACGGTTGAACCTCATCATCATTGTGCAGAACATATAATTGTGGCTGGTAGTCATTACTCTCTTTCCAATTATCCCTTCTCCTGATATTCTTCCCGAATGACGAGACATGGGAAGCCCTATGGATTCAACATTGGACAGATATTCCCTACAAAATTCAGCAGCTTCTTTGACAATGTACCGTTCAGCAATACAACCTTCTGGCCGACTTCTACTTTTTATGTACCCTTTTAATATTTTCATATATCGTTCTATTGGATACATTCATCTCATATAAGTTGTCCCACAAAGTTGTGTCTCCTTAACAAGATGAATAGTAAGGTGAACCATTATATCAAAAAACGAGGGTGGGAAATGAAGTAACAATGTCAATTATAAGGAAGGGGGTTTGAATTATAATTGCCCCTTTTAAAAAAATTCCTGTTTGAAACTAAAAGTTTTACTCAAGATTGATCTTGGTAATACGAAGAACGATCTTGGTTAGTGTAAAAACAACAATATGGATTTTATCAATGAAAAAACTGATTGCAATGCATGTAGTAAATAGAGATAGAGATAGAGAGATTACTCAAGCATATATCCTGGTTCACCCAACTTGGGCTACGACGAGTCCTCACAAATGTGAGATTTTCCACTAAGTGCTCAAGGCAAGATTGTTCTTGGTTGTTACACAACTTTCGTAGATCAATCCTGATTTTTACACATCTTCCACCTTTCTACTTTAGAAAGGAATTTCTCAGATTTACCTTAGCCTATTTCAGTAAGGATTTTACAAATTACCTTTTACAACATAAAAGGATTTCCACACACTTTTCAAGCTATGATAATACACTAGCCTTGAGTTACAAAGTAATGATGATGAAGAATTTTAGAATCTGAATATTACTCAACTCTTGTTTGAGAAATAGATTCTGTAACTTAAGACTTAGTTGTTACTGGTTGCAACACAACACAAAGAAAATGATTTGCAAGCTAAAGAATGATATTTAAGAGAGCTCGAATATGAATGTATGATTGATGCTTTGCTTGGCACTTTGAGTTGTGTTTTGTTCTTCATCTTGATGTTGTATTTATAAGCTTCAATAGAGGTTGGGACAACTCACATAGCCGTTGAGATGGAGCCAGCTGTCATAGAACAGTGAGAGTACTGAATTAGGCCAAAAGCAAGAGTGAAGAAGCTGAATCCAAGAGCATTCTTGCAGTCCAGGATCGATCCTCAGATTAGTTAAATGTGATCTGACTTGTACTTGATCCAGTACCTTTTCTGAAGTTGCTTGCTTGCTTTGAGTCAGTGTGCAGGCTTGATTTGATCGTACAACTGTGATGTACTTTTACAGCCTGTACTTTTGTACTTGCATTTGTACCAAATGAAGAATGATCTTGCTCTTATATTCCTTCATGAAGCTTGTCTTGATTCTTCAGATTTTGGCGTGATTCTGTTTTAAGCTTTTCCTTGTTTATTCTTGATAAAGATATAAGATTGATACATCTTCTAGAATGCAATCTTCTGCACAGGATTTGACCATTCTTGATTCTGATGGAAGTGAAGATCAATCTTCGTTTTGCAGAAGTATGGCAGGATTGATCTTCGATTTGCTGTTTTTGCTTGCTTTAATTTTAATGATATTTGTTTTGAATTTCTTGGTACCTATCTTGTTTAACACACTCAAATACACAAGTTAAATACCAAAACACTTAGAATCATAATTATAATTCTTAATTAACCTTTTGTTTAATTATCATCAAAACAATTAATTAGAGATTTTGTCTTAACAAGAAATACATTTCAATCTCACACAAAGTAACAACAATTTCCCTCTGCAATGTCGGTAATTTCTGAGGATCGATCACTTTACTACAAATTTCCCTGAGAAAGAAACATAATTTAGTTATGGCTCGTCGAACTTTTTCAGGTAAAGTGGAACGTATACGTATTGGTAGCAAATGCTCCATTAGAATATGACAATCATGGGTCTTCAAACCTTTTAACTTGAGGTCTTTCATACAAACTAAATTTTTAATGTTTGAAGAGTATCCTTCTGGAACTTTAACTTTGTGTAGAAATTTACATAAAACAATTTTTTCCTTTATAGATAGAGTATGAGCGGCTGGAGGTAGATATGTGCGATTTCTTTTCTTTACGGGACCCAATTCATTTCTTATTCCCATATCGACCAAGTGCAATCTTGCATTGATGTCATCCTTAGACTTTCCTGGAACATTGAGTAACGTACCAATAACACTATCAAATACATTTTTTTCAATATGCACCACATCGAGGAAATGTCTTATATACAATGACTTCCAATATGGCAATTCAAAGAAAATTGACTTTTTCTTCCACCCAGTTTTGACCAGCTCTCCCGCAAAAGGTTTGCCAAATTTATTGGTCAAACCTTGTACTTTTTCAAGTATTTGATATCCAGTCGGTGCTAAAGGAGCTTTATCTTTCTCTGATTTTTCATTGAATGCATTTCTCCACCCACGATACTGATGACTATAAGGTAAAAATCTACGATGTCCAAGAAATACATTCTTCTTACAATGTTTCAACCGCATCCAATTTGTACTCTCTTCACATATAGGACATGCACACTGACCTTTAATGCTATATCCTGATAAATTACCATATTCTGGAAAATCATTAATTGTGTCGAACAACATAGCCCTCAAATTGAAACATTCTTTCTTATACCCATCATAAACTTCCACACTTGTCTCCAACATAATTTTTAAATCTTCAATTAAAGGAGTTAAGTATACGTCGATATCATTCCCCGTTTGTTTGGGTCCAGAAATTAATAGAGACAACATCATAAACTTACGGTTCATACATAACCATGGAGGTAGGTTATAAATCAACAAAATCACAAGACACGTGCTGTGTGAGATGCTTTACAGACCATGTGGATTCATTCTATCAGTAGAAAGTGCAAGTCGTAGATTTCTTAACTCTCTCCCGAATTCAGGATGCTCGTGATCAATTTTTGCCCATTTTGAAGAATCTGCAGGGTGTCGAAACTTTCCATCTCTAATTCTTTCATCTGCATGCCATGTCAAGTGTTTTGAATCTTCTTCACTGCGATAGATGCGCCTAGTAGGTTCGACTGGGAAGTTCATTATCATCTAGCAACATATCTTTTAAGAGTGTTAATAATTATGTGAAGTTTTTATCAGACCATCCATTACTCGCTTTTAAGTTGTACAACTTTAATATCGTCGACAGTCTTGTGAATTTAGTACAACCATTATATAATGGTTTCTCTGCATCACTTAACAAACTCTCAAACATTTTAGGACAATCCCGAAGATCTTCTTCAACAGCTTTTGCAATCTCCTCAACTCGGTCCCGCTCATATGTATCTGTGTCGAAATCAATTGAAGCATATGTTGAACCATTCTCAAAATCAGTTTGAAGCATACTAACACCATGTATAGCTTTGATCAATTCCATGTCATACTAAATGTCCTTCCAATTCATTTGCTCTAACGCGTTTTCCAAAACAACATTTTAAACAAGGACAAACGATTCGATTTGGATCTTTTGCATTCTTCACTGCAAACTCAACAAACTCCTTCACTCCATTTTCATACTCTTTTGACAATCGATTGGCAGACATCCATTTCCGGTCCATTTTATATGACCTATATAAATGTAGTTACCCAAATAATAAGCTACTGATAACATTATACCAATCTATATATAGTACACATATCTAATAATGGAAAATGTAAACCAAGGTCCAAGTCTGATTTCAAAACAGAACAGATCAACAAATTTCAAAAAAGAATAGATTTTATATGATTTATTATGTAACAATTTATCAGTTTTAGTGACAACAACAAATTAATAAATACAATACCTGAGACAACGTATCCAATTTGTTTTAAAGGAGGAGCAGTAGATGGGCGCACAGTAGAGGAGAGGAGGGTTCGCAGAGTAGAGGAGATGAGGGTTTGTAGGATTAGGACAAGTATTAAATTTGTTTTTATTTATTTAAAGTGAATGATTTTACAGCGCTTGTATAAAAAGCGCTCTAATAGGTCTTTTCATTATGTGAAAGCGCAAGCCTTTTACAGTTCTTGTATAAAAAGCGCTCTAATAGGTCATTTAGTTATGTGAAAGCGCAGGTAATTTACATCGCTTTTACAAAAAGCGCTTTAAAAGCTATGTAACATAAGGTGGGAGCGCTATATTTTACAGCGCTTGTATACAAAGCGCTGTAAATATTATGTGAGAGCGCTTCAATTTACAGCGCTTTTATCAAAAGCGCTGTAAAAACGTTGTAAACATTATGTGCAAGCGATATGTGACCCTATATGACCCTACAACAGCGCTTGTCAAAAAAGCGTTGTTGTATCCTCCGTTAATTTTAAAATATTATATAACAACGCTTGTATTTAATAAGCGCTATAAAAGGCGCGATATAAAATGTCATTTTTGGCGTAGTGAATGAATTTATTAGGAACTCCTAACATTGGTGATTACATTCCTTACATTGGATTACTTGATCTTCAAGGCTTAACAAGACGCATGAAAGCAATTTGTAAAATCTTTGATGATTTTTTTGATAAAATTATTGAAGAGCATATCCAATCTAATGATAAAGATGGTGAGCCCATGGATTTTGTAGATGTTTTGTTGGGCTTTCTTGGTACGCAAGAATGTGATTACCGTATTGAACGGCCCAATATCAAAGCTATAATGATGGTAAATCATAGTTGAGTTAATATTTTTCAGGTGACATTCTTGATGCTTACATAACACTGTAGCTACTAGTGACAATGCATATCATCTCAAAATTGTACATGTCTAATTCTTTCTTCATAGTTATAGATGAAATTATTCTATAAGTTTTATTATAATAAATATTGTTTCATCCATGTTAGTACACATTATATTTCAATCATGAGCACAAAGGGTATATTGAGAGTCTTGACTAGACATATACCTAATTAGTGATTAAATATTTTTGTCATGTTTATCATAGAAGTTGTTTTATGTAGATGCCGTAAGACCATATTGTAAGAATTTTTTTTTTTTGTTAATCGTGTGATTTTTTACAACTATTGGTCGCAATTTTCACATTTTATATTTTCTATTATAAAGGATATTTTTGTAGCTTCAAAAGATACATCTTCAACAACAATTTAGTGGACAATTTCAGAGCTATTAAAGAATCCGAGAGTGATGAACAAACTGCAAATGGAGTTAGAAAGTGTGGTGGGTCTGAAAAGAAAGATGGACGAATCAGATTTAGACAAGTTGGAGTATTTGGACATGGTCATAAAGGAAAGCTTTAGGATCCATCCAACGGGGCCTCTATTAATTCCACACCAATCCTTAGAAGATTGTATGGTAGAAGACTTTTTTATACCTAAAAATTCAAGGGTCATAGTGAATGCATGGTCAATTATGCGAGATTAGATAGCTTGGTCTGACCCAGAAAAGTTTTGGCCTGAGAGATTTGAAGGAAGCAACATAGATGCTAAAGGGTCTTATTTTCAACTCATACCATTTGGTTCTGGTAGAAGAGGATGTCCTAGATTGAAATTGGGTCTAACTATAGTGCGTTTGGTCGTGGCTCAACTAGTGCATTTTTTTGATTTGAAATTACCGGATAATATATTACCATATGATCTGGACATGACAGAAAAATTTGGCCTAAATTTAATTAGAGCCAATCATCTACTTGTGATCCCCACTTTTCATCTTTATAGTGAATAGTCAATGGTGTAAAAGAAAAATATATTAGTTGGCATGGCAATTTATGTTTGAATAAAACTTGCAAAAATAGAAATAAGTTGTCATTTTTATAGTTTGGAATCTTGTTTCTATCGATGATGGGATTCGTTTTTCGAATATATTTTACATATATTAGTATTGTGTGTGATATCTAAAACATTAATTAGTCTTATGAATTATTTGGATTTTTTTATTTATCATTTTGGTTTGTTTCTTTTTAATTATATTAATTTTTTAATTTTCCCAAGACATTCCTAAGATACTCAAATTAAATATTCGATTATTCGTTTATGATCTGAAATATATTTCTGATTAATTATAATTATTTTTTTATTGCATTAAAATTAAGTAAACTTAATTAACATTTTTAATTAATGTAAAATTAATTAGTTTTGTTTATGAGTTCAAAAGAAGTGTCATGATCTGATCACAAAACATGATGACTTAATTATTAATTTTTTAATGCAGACAAGTAAAAAAAATGTCAAGTGTTAGTATCATATCCACGGTTGTTAACTGTGTTTAATAGCGAGGACCAAATATGATGACGAAAAAGTTTTGGGAGACTATTTATTTAAAAAGATTAAAAATAAAAAGTTAGAATATTAATTTATTGGGGCAAAAGATATATTTCACAAAAAAACAATACTTGCAACTTGCAATGTGAAGCAATTGACCGGGTTGAACACAGTGGACAATCCACTTGTGCTTAGATTTACAATATTCTGCCAAGGCTACATCCAAATGGTCGTTAGATATCACATAATCGCAGAGTTGAAGATGCATTTCATATTAAAAATAAACTTTAAAGTTTGATATAAAAAATTCTTTAAAGCTTGATATAAAATGTTCTTAAAATATTTTATATTGAATGATTATAAAAGACGGTAAAACAAGGAATACAATGGCTCTATTTTTACATAGCACATTTCCAATATAACCAAAGACAAATTTGATGCCAAAGACAAGTTGATTTAGAAAGGATCTCAAAATGGTTCTCTTACTTTCATAGATGCTTACTATTTCCTGAGACCTAATGGACAAGACAACGTTGTTTTCATGTGCACCCTTTGTAATTGTGCAGCTGAATACATTACTCATTTGTTCTTAAATTGTCATATAGTATAGGCTCTTTGGAAATGAATTAATAGCATTGACAAGAATTCCATGGCACATGGACTTAACTAGTGGCGGAGCTTGAATTAAAATATTAGAGTGGTCAAATTTTTAAAATTTTGATAAATAAATAAATAAAATATAATATTGTATTGTATATAAAAATTTTAATAATTAAAAAATTGAGCCTAATAAAAAAGGTGCAATTTTAATAATTAAAGAATTTAGCCAAATAAATTTTAGTATATATACACGTATCAATTTACATGATACACTTAAGGATCCACATATATCAATGTACATGATGCATGTCATTTGATCAGGTTAATTCATTTAACAAGAAAAGATGCACATATTAGACTCAAACATAAATTTCGGAAACGATAACTGAACAACCATAATTCTATTCATAAAAACAATTTTACTCATAAAATACACCGATTATAAAACCCAAAATTACAACAACATACACCACAAATATCTATATTAATTAGCATAAAAAGCCTCAAGATATATTTTACTTATATTTATTCATTCACTAATTCGAAAACACATTACAAGTCATTATTTAACTCTTAATTTTGTGTACATGTAATAGGAATGGGTTGCAAAGCTAATGACATTATGCGATTCTGAATATCAAGATCTTGAATGGTATGACCATCTCCATGCTCATACATAAACATTGCCATTCTAGCAAGGTTTATAGAAGTATCTATGAAACTTTGAGAGAAAGATGAACTATGAGCTTCTTTATTCATCTTCTTCCACATTGTACATATCATGGACTTTATATAATCACAAGCCTCTACTTCAGAAACTCTACTTTCATTCATGTAGCATTGAATTGACTTTGGAATATTTCTTGTCTCAATTTCACGCTTAAAAAAGAAAAGGAAAAATAAGCAGTGAAAATTAAATGTTCAATTTTAGTTTTAGTCCATGTGCTATAAGTGAACAATCCAAATATTTTTATATGAATTTATCATTTAACGGGTTAGCATAAAATAAAATTAACATAATAATAGCTTAAAATTGATTATAATAGCTTAAAATAAAATTCCCATTCAAAATTGATTATGATAGCTTTTACTATTATCTTTTGATGTATTGGATTGGATTACTCCATGTACTCTGTGTTTTATAATAGTTATTTGTACTTATAAAAAATATAATAAATAAAGATTTTTGTAAAGAATAAAAGTTAAGTTGACAACTTAATGATCCAAGATCATTGGCAAGGCGAAAAATCATTGCTGAAAAAAGAATTATGTTGGAGTCTTCTTCTAAACTAATCAAGTCTTCCATTTTGAATGAATGAGGAATTACTAAGTAAGCATGGGTAAGTATAACAGGTACAGTTATCGATATCCATGCATTCTCTAAGTATTCTCCAAGAGTTGGATTATATTCATTATGGTACCACTTTGTTTCAATCAAAAATGATTTACATAAATCTGCCCACTATTAAAAAAAAATATATCATATACCAAAAGAGATAATTAAGAGAATAGTTAGCATGGTTTTAAATTGAGGTTGCGGTCGCTGTTGCGGTTATGCTGGAAACCTTTATATTGCGGAAAAATGTAAGAAAATGTGGTCAATGCAGCCTAAATTGTAGATGTAATGTCATTCAAAGACTTTAAAATCTGCAATATTGTAATTGCAATTATGGTTGCAGATCGCAATTTAAAACCATAGCAATGAAACAAATAATTGCTTACCAATTTCTTCAGAAATGGAGTGACATAGTATCTACTCTTTTTCAAGATTTCAAAAGCAATTTCATTCACAAAGTTATACAGTGCATGAAAACATATTTTCATGTAGTATGGGAGAGAATTCATGGCACTTAGATCCCATCTAAAATCATAAGAAAAAATATTAGATTATTATACTAACCAGGAAAAAAATTCAATGAAATGGGGGAAATTAATTAATATTGAATAGTAATTTATACCTCTCAATTGTGTGAGTGAATAGCTCTAGTTCTTCCAAGGTGCCATACACATCATAAATATCATCAATTGTGATAATAAATGAATTAACCTTTGTTATTACTTTTCGGTAATATTCAAACTCTGGCTTGAAATTTGTTCCCATAGTCCAAACAAAGTTCTCAACCAATCTATCCCTACTAAAGTTCAGTTCTTTTCCACCATCTTTAAAAAATCAAGCATTAGTAAATAGACAACATTGGATTAAGGAAGGAGATATTAATACTAGATTTTTCCATACGTGTCTAAAATGTAAAGAAGAAAGAATTAAAACAACTAATAGAACATGTTAGAGAGGTTATTAGTGAGATCAAATGCTTTTTGAGAAAAGGTTTAATGAACCAAACAACAACGGGTCGATTTTTTATGGTGTTGATTTTAAAAACTATCAAATGAAGAGAGCATTAAACTTGATTTTAAGGAAGCTGAAAATCGATTCAAAATAGGACCACACCCCGATTCAAAACAAAACGACACAAATTTATCTCTGCTTTTAAATTAATTTATGTTTATTGTCTAAATTTTTAATAATAATATTTTACCAGTATATGTTTAGAATATTATAAAAATCTCTCACGCTCAATTTTAGAATTTTTAACAAGAGATGAATTAAAGATGATTTTTTGAAAACTTTTATTCCTTAAAATTCATATTTGATTCATTTTTTGTTAAAAAATTATAAATTTTTGTAAGGAGTTTCTTATAATGTTTTAAATATGTCTGCGAAAAATAATTTAAAAAATCAAATAATACACATGATTTCACTTAAAAGTATGGACCAAAATTGTTAATAAAAACATTTGAAGGACCATTCTTTAAAGAAAAAATTTAGAGAGACAAAATTAAATAATATATTTATAGGATAAAAAACTTATTGAATTCTTATTTAATTTAATCTTTTTTTTTTCTATTTCGTTTATTCAAACAAAATTCATCATTGTTATTCTCTAATGTTAAATTTTAGTATATTATATGTTCTATTTTGTTTCAAGCAAACTTTAAAATTATAAAAGTAATATTTTTGTACTCAAAAATTGTTTCTAATTTTCTTTTTTTCTTTCTTAACAAGTGCCTTGATTTAGATCCGACACTTTATATTTATCAAGGAACCACTCAATTAACATTATTACCTCGATGTATACTTTAGCTCTTCTTGGTACATGCTTTGTACAATGTTGAAATCCAATTTAGCAAATTGAAGTAAAACATGATTCTGATTTTGTTGTCTTTCGCATATATTAATGAACCACCAAGCCTCCCAACGAGGAATTCTCCAATGTAGTGGAAGCTCCAAAGCATGACTTATTAGAAGTGATATATGGTTACCTCCATTTTTCAAATATTCTTTTAGAAACTTTGATGTGACATCTCTTAATTCATCTAATATAGTTTCATTTTCAAAGGAATGAAATGAGGCTTCATACATTGATAACATTCCCTCAACATCAATAGGTTGCTCTTTCTTGAAGTTACAGATTTCATCTTGAAAGCCAATAAAAACATCTGCAAAAATTAATCACATATATAATAAATTAATATACAAATTAACAACATCTGCAAAAATTAATCACATATATAATAAATTAATATACAAATTAACGTGTCTTATATTTGGTCCATATAAATTAGCACATTTTTTTTTCGTCCCTTTAATTTATTTTTTAAAATTTAACCATGTAAGTTTAATTTTGTTTTAAAATTGTTCATGTTGTTAGTTACAGTTAAAATAGATGAAAATAAATCAAAAAATGCAAACTTACGGTGACAAAAATCAAATGAAAACATATATGTTTAGTCTATGTAAGTTCGCATTTTTTTTTTCATCTTTTTTTCGTTAGTCATCTCAAGTTTATTTAACAGTCACTAATAACAAGGACGGTTTTAAAATAAAATTAAACTTACATACAGTTAAATTTAATAAAAAAAATTACAAAAACGAATATAAATATAGCGCTAATTTACAAGAATCATATATATATTTAAACCAATTAACGTTAATATTTTTTAAATAAAGGTTTTAAATCATAGTTGGGTCGTGAAGCCTTACGTTGTAGAGAATCACATAGAAATCAAATGTAGTATTGATGCCTAAAAGTCTAAATTTGAGTCAATAACCTGTAGATATATTATAACCATGTTGCCTTAAAAGTCTAAATTTGAGAGATGTGGCATATAAATTATTCTTCAACTTGGATGTTTGTGTGTTGTAAATGTTGTCCAATATGTGCTTTATTTCATTGTTAAAATGGTAAGCAACTCCAAGCCTTTGCAATACATCAATAAACTCAAGTTGATCAATCTCATTTTTCAGTTTGCAAAGCATCATCCTTACTTCTTCACTTAGCACTTTGCATTGCTCTCTATACATTTCTTCCTGCATTAATTTGGAGCTTTAATAAATGTATAAATAAGAAACAATATAATTAAGTATTAAATAATCATACCTTATATTCACTACTTAGAGATTGAATATAATCATTGGTCCAAATTGAAGGTTGGAATTTTGAAGATCGACGAGGAATTGTTTGACTATGGTAATTTTCAACTTTATATGATGCCTTGCATCGAGTTCGACGAGGGAAATTAGAGTTCCATATTACTCGAGATAAAAATCTTTTTTCCAAAAGAAGCTTTTTTTTAAAAGTAAATTGGGGAGATGCAAATATGAGCAAAGCCATTAGCAAGAAAGCAAAAGACGATCTTGCTATGTGGAAAATTTTATACCAAACAAGCCTTATATAAGATATGATTTTTGAATATTATTTTTAATATTTAATATAATTTTTATTATTTTTTCAGTTGTATTTGTAATTATTAATGTATACCACTTTTAAAGCATTAACTTACTTTATATTTATGATAATGAAAAATACACCAATAATTAAGAAAGATAATTTAGTAAAATGGAGAAAATGATGTTCATTGTAAAACGAAAAAAGTATTAACAAAGAAAACACCAACAAGCCATAATTGCACCATTTTGTTTAAAGCGGTTGATTCTATGGAAATGTATAGACCATAATAATTCAGAGTTTAATAGGGAGATAAATCAAGTCTGATCAATTATTGTTTCAACTAACATTCGAACTCCTCGTCGTCATCGTTGTTGTTAAATAGTCGTTGTCACAATTCAGTTATTTCGTCGGCGTCCTCATCCTCATCGTCGTTGTTGTTGTTAAATATTCGTTGTCACAATTCAGTTATTTCAAAATTTCTATATTAGTACACTTTTGTTCAATTAAGTAGATAAAAAATAACTAAAATATATGTAAACAGTATACGGCAATCCTTGTGTTCGACACTTAGTCTTACCATTTTATTATTACTTGCAATGATTCAGTACATTTACTAAAATCACTTTCATCTTACAATACATTTTACTATATGCAACCAAGTGACATAAATGAATCAGCCATTTCTTGAGTTGAGGTATTCAGTTTATGTATAAGGTCGGAGTTGAACATACGAACTCCAAATTATTTAGTACTACGATTAACTAGACGACGACGATGACAACAACAACAATACATTCAGCAGCCAAAAAGATCTCAAAAACTGATAAAAAAAAATTATTCATGAATAACTCTTTAGAATACTCTTTCAATGATGTTAGAATCAGCCTCATCTATGTTGCATCTACTAGGGCACAAGTATCTGGTCATCAAACAGGAAAAAAAATCCCTAAAAAAACATGAAAAAAGAACTTCTATACATTCAGCAGCGCGACAAGCGCCCAAACGTGCTTGGGCAAAAGTAGACAAGCGCCCATACGTGGTTGGAGAGTTAGTTACTCATAAGGATGACAATTAGACTTATATCTATTGGGTATTCATAAAAAATACCACAAACAGATTGGGTAAAAACTCTTATTATGGATACAGGTGTGCGCAAAAGTAATTACTCTAAAAACTCAATGGATATGCAGGCATAGATACCTTAATACCCACCTTTCCTCGCACCCACATAACATAAATATTATTTTTATTAATATGATATAAAGTATTTATATTTATATTTATTTATTAATTTATACACACACAGAGAAATGTCAACAAAAATATGAGTTTTATGATCACTAATAATATTTAGACTTCCAATCTAAATATACAAATACAATTATAATGAGAGTTAATCAAATTCTTCTTAATTTTTTAGGCGGAATAAAATATTCCATAACTTATAACATAAATAAAGTTAACAAATAATTTCATAAAATTGATAATTGGTTTTAAAAATAAAATAAAAAATAAAAAAGCAATGTAATGACAGTAACAACTCCAAACATTGTCTTATTCCACGTTTCGTCATGTTAATACTTTGGACCCCAATTGTTAGTGGAATTTACAAACCAAACTAGAGAATGGTCCCAAATTTCTCTACCCCCAATTCAAGAAAATTAATTATGTCTAATATTCTAATTAATTTAATTATGTCTAATCTTCGAATTGCTCTTCCTTCTGAACTGATCCAAGAAAATTTCTTACCTAGAACTTGATGATCTATTAATTCCATATTGTTCACAAACTAGCATAGTTCTTCTCTTTCAATAAACCGTCAGCATTTGTAAGTTTTTAGTTTTCAAATTAAGGTCCACATTCAAGAAAACTATTTTAATTATAGGATTTTAGAATTTATAATAAATTACATACATTTTTCGATGATAGTGTGATATAGAATGTAGAGGCAAGAATCCCCTGATATTCATTTTCTCTCTTTCTCATTCCTTCTTTCTCAAAATGGAAGGCACAAAATCTTTTTTCTGTTTAACGTTGATGAATTGATGATTCTCATCAAATCACTACTACTTATAAGTATTATTTGCATTCTTTCATAATAATAAGAGAATTGTGAGATAATAATAATAATAATAATAATAATAATAATAATAATAATAATAATAATAATAATAATAATAATAATAATAATAATAATAATAATAATACATTAGAGTTAACGTGGTTGAGTTAACTTTGATGTTTTTTTTTTTATTAAATATATTGTG
>JBBPBQ010000003.1:40512226-40532695 GCA_037974755.1 Cicer yamashitae
TTTTTTTTTTTGAAAATATGTGTGGTTCATCTTATTACATCTTTGTGAATTATTTCTAAAAAATGGAGTAGATGAATAGTGTTATGAATATTATGTAATAGTGGATTTTCTTTTTTGGCTTTCCATATTCCTATATAACTTACATTGTCATAACTGTCATTAGTCAATTTCTTTTTTACAAGCAATTTTTTTTATTAATGGGAGTTCAAGAGATACTTCAACCCTTACATTAATAAGTATCTGACCCAACATTGTACTGAAATGAAATTATCCACCTTCTACGAATGGTTGTAAACTCTCCATCAAAACCATGTGCTCGTAGGACAAACATAAACAAAAAAGAAACCCATTCGAATAAATATATCATGATCCTTAAACTAACACATATGCTACCTTAAAACTATGTCATGATCAAATTGAGCAAGTGTGTTATACATGGTAGCCAAAAACCAAAGCTGCAGTACATAATTTTTCCTGCAGCAGCTCATTTTCTTACAACAAGAAAAAAATTTGGTTTGCAACGGATGTAAGGGACATATGCAACGGTTATAACTGTCGTAAATGGATAATTGGGACGGTTCTCCAACTGCCGCAGATTCGTGCGTCGCAAGGCTAATTTGAGACGGTTCAGAAAAACCGTCGTTCCAACTGTCAGCAACATTTGCGACGGTTTCTAACCGCCTCGACATACGTTTTGCGACAGTTAGAACCTTCGTGGCTCAAATTTATTTGTTCCTAAAAAATTGCGATAGTAATCAACCGTCGCTATATTCATTTTGAGACAGTTTAAACTGTGGCAAACTAAAAAATATTCATAAAAAATAAAAAATTATGATATAATTTTTTTCTATTTTTTATTAATTAAAATAAAAAATATTCATAAATATCATCCACATAATTTAAATACACAATTATAGAACTATTGTAACTAAATCCAATTTATATAATTTTTTCAAAAGTAATAACACCAATTCATACATTGAACTTAACTAAAACAATAAATAATGTAGTTTAAATATTCAAAACATTAGTGGAGTGGTTAAACATACAAAACAACTCCATCAAACATAGAAGTTCATCAAAATATCTAATTAGTCCCTAATGATGTTGCTCCACGATCATCAGGTTGGTAGCTAGACTAAGATGGTCTACTATCTATTGGCGATTCTATGTTTGTTGCTTGGAAAAAAACGTATACATTAACATCAATTAATCTTGATAAATATTGTCAAATACCAATTAACTAAACTTCTCATATAGCTAGAAACAATCATTACACAATTGATATTTTTAACCAAGGAGAAATGGTTCCCACATGATTTTTTAAACAGGTTTGCTAAGAAAACAATTTTACCTGAATTTCTCTAGAATTTTGCATTTGCAACAAGAAAGCAATTTCCTCCTTCAACATATCAAATTCAGAATCCATTTTCTTAAGCCTATCGATTTCAGCTTGCATTTTCTCCATCTTCTCATTAGCTTCGGAGGAAGACATTGATCTTGTAGAGTGAGAAGTAGATCTAGTGATTTGAGATGGTGTTATTCCAAGTCCTATACAACGAACATATCCAGGATGTTCTTTTCCAAACACATTCGCAAATGCTTCATTTGGAGAATGAGTCTTCCCAATTTCATCTTGCAATTGTTCTTGCACAGGCAAATGAAGCAAACTAAATTCCTCTTTGTAACAGAAAGGCCTGAAATACTCAACCATTTCAACAGAAAACCACCATGCAGTACATTAATCTTGGTACATTTCAATTCAATTTTCTAGTTCACTTGATTTTGTGTTTGTTTAGAGTTAGAGATTTGAGTTGAAGCTGATTTTAACTTCGCTTAGGGTTTTGAAATGATGTTTCTAACTTGATCTCACATACTACGTTTGATATTGCTGGTCATAGTCACCAAGTTTTTCATGTGTTGGTTGTGGCAGGGGCATACACACATTATCTTGATGGCTTAATTTACCATAGATGGAGAGATTTTAAAGGTTGTTAGTCTTGGTAGTGAGTTTTTGTTGTCGGTATATTTGGATTTCTCTCTGTTGTTCAAAACTTAATTAGATATCATTTTTTATGAAAGATGAAGAAAGCAATTGTGGATTCACTATTAGAAATCAGCGTTTTACCTGCGGAAATATTTCTGAAGGTAGTAAGTGAGGATTTTCCTGCTTATCTTAAGAATTTTCCTCCGGTGTCATATTCCGCATGTAAAACGGTAGGTAAAGTTTCTGCTTGCTGGGGATTTCGTGCGACTACTTTTTCGCAGCAAAATTCATCTTTTTCCTTATGATTTATCTTCGGTAAATGTCCGCAGGAAACTTCCGTAGCAAATTCCGCAGCAAAGTTTACGAGTGTTATTTCCTTAGAAAATTTTGCAGTTAAATTTTTATGCCAATTTCTATGTTTTTATTTTTCTATATATAAAGTAGTTTTTATTTTTATATAAATAAAGTAGAATTTTTTTTTAAACAAATTAAAAAAGTAAGATATGTTTCACGGTTAGGAATAAAAATATAATTCGCATATGTGGTACCAATCCGAATCTGTCTTGATTTGGAGGGAAAATCCGCTTTGATTAGGTGCGAGTGCGGGTATGGATTTTTCCCGAAATTAAAATTCGGTGCAGAAACGGGTTTGGGATGTTGATATCCAGTTCATACCCGAACTCACCCCGCTAGTAATATTATTGTAATTTTTAAATTTTATAGTATATAGTGTCTATTAAATTCAATGAATTAAGAGTTTTGATAAATTTATCTATTTAATTTTAAACTCAGTAATTAAATAAATTGTTTTCATAATTAAAATTTTATTTTTAATTTTAATTAAAATTATGAAAAAAAAGCGTTATTTCAAAATAGTATCAAAAGATAAAACCTAAAAACTTGACGATATTAAATTCAAAATATAGTTAAACTAATTGACATTTTATTTAACTATTGATGATTTAGTTTGATAATATCAAAACATACTAATTTATAATTTACTATAAAAGCCTCTAAAAATAAAAAGTTATTATATTTGTTTAGTGGTACCTGTTCCAACCATAACACCTCGTCATCGCATTTTAACTATAGTCACCTACGTCACACCTCGGCGCCGCATCTCAACCATAGCCAGCACCGTCACACCTCACCGCCATCGAATCTTAACGCCATCGTAAGTGTTGCGCGCCATTCTGTTTTATTTCAGTCTCGTTTCTCGCCATTTTTCATTATTCTCGTTTCATTATTCATTTTCGTGAACTACAGTGAGTTAGGGTTTTGATTTTCTTCTTATTTAGGGTTTTTCTTCTGATTTAGTGTTTTTGTGTGTTTTTCTTCTTGTTCTTCTTCATCTTCTTCTTAATATCATTAATAGAGTTTGTGCCTTACTATTTTCTTGTGATTTTCATGCTTACAACAATTCTTATATTTGGTACGGCACAATCCTTACTCAGATTATTGTTCAGATTCATTTGTGGTAAGTTTTTGAAAACAATTTGAATTTATAACACATTTTTGAGGAATTTTATTCTAACAAAATCCTAATCGCAATTCCTAATTTTGATTACAATCACAATGAGATCTATGCGAGTTTATTAGAGCCCTGAGATTGCGTTTCATAGATAAAGAGATCCAATTCTCTTGTCTCATCATCTTCAATGGCGCATTGAAGAGCCAAATTGTTGTTCCTTCTCTGCGTTCTCTGTTATTTTCTCGACGCAAATTTTCAATAGAGTGAATTAGCACTATATTTTTGAGGTGTTATCAATTGAGTTTAATGATGACAAGTTTTCTATTTGTTGACAGGTGGACAATTTGAAGGCAAAGTTACTTGAGAAATTAAAACAATCCATTACAAACATTCAGCTGAACCCTGAGGAGATAAACAATGTTTCAGGGGACCTTTCTCCTTCATCTCTACTCACAAGGTAACTAGTAGCAGAGCAGTATGTATCTTAATACACCATTTCAAGCATTAAAATTATGTATCTTAATACACACAAAAAATGGAACAAAAATTGTGTAAAGAAAAATGGAACTGTTTATTGAAATAAGCTGACAACTTATGAATATGTTATGAAATGATTCCATAAGTTCTTATGATAATAAATAAGTTCAAATAAGTTAACCCAAATAGAATATCTATCATTCTATATATGTAGAAATGGAATGAACGAGGGCTAACCGTAATAAACGGTACCAAAACCTCCATCTCCTAGCTTTCTAGTGATGTCAAAATTGTTTGTTGCTTGTTGAAGCTCTTCATAGGAGAAGACAGGTAGCTCAAAGAAGAGCTTGTTTCTCTCTATTTCACGATTGGAAAAGGAATCAGTAGAAATGTGAGTTTCTAAGACACAACATTAAAAATTTTGTTCCATTTTTGTGTGTATTAAGATACATAATTATGTTCTTTTCTAAATTTGGGATATATACATTTGCAATTCTGTTTAGGAATCAGAATGACAGAATCACCATCATTGTTCAATTCAGCTCATAGTTTATGTTCAAGTCATTAGTTTTCCCTTGTTGCAGTTTTGAACAAATACTTTATGTATCCAATTTATTTAACTAGGTATTTCTTTTACTAATAATATCTATAAATAACTATATATCTATAATCTATAACTATATGTAATGACAATAATAGCACTTTTTTATTTGACTTTTTTTGTTCAAAACTCAAATCAGTCAAAAGGTTCAAAACTCAGTCAAAACAGTGTTTTCCTCGTTTTTTTTGTTTAAATTGCAGATACGGTGTTTTCTTGAGATTGGAGTCTATTGTCAAGTTGAAAAAAGCCAAAGAGTTCTGACATTGCTGTCATTGCTAATTGCATAGAGGTATTTTCCATCAAATGTTATTAAACCAATCTTGTACTCTATCATATAGTTCTATATTTTCTCTTAAACCAAAACAGTGGCCATAATAGTAAGGTCCAGTACCTAATAAACTACGAATATTGAAATCAGTTTTAGACCGCTGTTGTGACAAGACCACTGCTTAGGCATCATATCACTACTAAATGAATGTGTACATCTCAGCACTCATTTGAAATAAGGAAAATACTACAGTAGCAATAAAAAGTTGTGGTTCAACCTGGCAGTTGGTATTATATCTTCTGGTTTTATGTTGTTTGAAGATGTAATTATATCTTCTGGTTCAACCTTGCTATAGTTTCATCAGTATACAAAAAGAGAAGAACAACATATGAAAGAAACTGCAAAATGATGCACAAAAACATTTATATGCACACATTTTAGACATCTAATCTAAATCCAAAATCCATACAAGTAAAAAACACAAGAAAGATAAATGGTGGGTCCAATTGTGAATTTCTTCAATGTAATTTGTTTGGTTGATTAATTAGTTAGTTCATGTATTGTGTGGTTTTTAATTTCTCTCCTAGCTAGGTTCCTAGACTGATGTGTGTGCGTAAGGTATTGTTTCTGTTTTGTTCATCTTCTCCCACTACTTCTGTTTTTTCCATTACAGAAAAGGTTTACATGGCCCCCAAATTTGAACGACATGGTGCGACAATAATTTTAATACATTAATCAAGATAGAATTATCACTTCTCTTACATTAATCTTTGTTCTGGTGTGTTTTTATTAACTACAATATTTCTTCATTCATCTTGTCAAAGTTTTTATGACCAAATGATCAGAAGTTATATCCTTGCCAACCTCATTTTTCTAAATAAACTTGAATTCTAGCTTAAAGTAGAGTTGGAAAACACCAAAGGCTATTGCATGAGGGGTGTGTATTAGATAAAAAAATCTATTCACAAAGCTTTCAACTTACCATTTATGTTATTTTAAAAATATTTCTCTTATATTGATGTTTATTGCTTACTAATACTTGCTGGGCCTACAGGCCTCATCCAAATGAGTGCTTTGGATGTGATCATGGAGATTTATTTTTCATAAGCTGGGACAAAGATCTAATCCCACCTCAAACTGATAATCCTATGGACTACACAGGAAGAAGGCCTCATATAATGGACCATAAGGTGACACTAGAGGTAATTTTTTACTTGTTTCCAATGCAGCACGAACACTTCAGGTTGAAGTTGTAACAACATTTAATCACTTTCATTTGGCATTTTCTCAAATTACTACTGGTGCTTATGTGTCCGTGTATGTGTCATAAAAAAATTGATGAATTTGAAACTGCTCTTTTTTGGTTGTTATCTGTGTAGGAAATACACCAATTTTTTGTTGATTACATGATCAACGATACTTTGGGCGCTATCTCCACCGCACATCTGGTTCACGCTGACCGAGAACCAAAAAAGGCCAGGAGTAGAAAATGTTTGGAGTTGGCTGAGCTTCATTCCATGGCAGTTTACTTTGCAAAGACTAGAGCTCCTGCAGAAATGCCTAAAGCTTTGAAACCAAGAGAGTTTCTAGATTTTATGGAGCAGTTCGACAAGCCTATGTACATATCCAATGGGGTACTAGGAAAACTCTACTGCGCCTTAGTCGAGTCAACGACGCAAGTAAGGTCAAACATTGTCCTTTCAGAGAAGTTTGCCGAATAAGCATATGATTATCAACTTAAAGTTAATGGTTTCGAGGCTTTTCTTGAGACTGCCTCTAGTCACAAAGAAATGTATGCACAGAAGATGAGCTCTTTGATAAGCTTCTATGATGCAGAGACTGAAGATGAAATGCTAACTGGTAACTTGCAAAACCGCGCTTCTTATTTGCAGCGCGATAACAGAAGATATGGAGATATGAAGGATCGGATTCTGATATCGGTAAAGGACCTTCAATGTGAAGCAAAAGAATGGTTTGAAAGTGTTTGTCAGCCGCATGAATATCAATCAACTCATGGCATCTGCATGGTATCATGTGACCTATCACCCCAAAAGCTCCACATTTTTAAGCTTTCCATGGATCGTTGGGGACATTTTATTGCATATCAAGTCTGTAAATAATAAAGTGGAAAGTTGAATTGCTTTCTCTAATGCTCTGTTCATTAGAGAATATGAATGAAATTTGAAGACAGACCATTATGTGGTGGATGACATGTTTATGAAGGTGGAATTTTGTGTTTATCTGCAAGATTTACTTCTACTAAGTTAATAATATCCATTATTATCACTCTCCCTGATTTTAGAATGATTGTTATATAAGGTTTTTCCACATATGTTAAAAAATAAATTAGAGCTTAAGCAATTGTTGGTAAATATACTTCAGTTTAATAAATAAGTAAACAATTATTATTTGATATATGATTTTAATACGAAATTACCTGCGGATTTTCATGAGAAACGTATTTTGGTGCAAAATTTCATATGAATATAGCTGCGGATTTTCACGTGAAACATATTTGTATGAACCGTACTGCAGATATTTCTGTATGAAAAGTCGTAAGAAAATGCCTTAAATTTGCTTAATACTTGTTGCAGAGTTTATTTACGTTTCCTGCGGATTTATCCGCAGGTACTGTACCTGCAGATTTAGTAATCCTCATGAAACAATTATCCACGAAGGTTTTACGTGGGGATATGGTTTCGCTAGGCAATTGTGTTCCTGTGGATATTTTGCTTAAATCGACAGGAAAATCCGCAGGAAAAACTCAGATTACTAGTAGTGATTATTATTGTATAGCAAACCTTCATTGCTCTTTTTTTTGTGTTAGATTTTATGAATCTACAAGCTAAGATGATACATGGATTTTCTGTTGTACCACAATTATGTAGTATACTATTACATGTATCCATTTATGTGTTTAGTGCACCTCCATTAGTAATGAGTTGATTATTACTTTAGCATATGTTTGAATTGTGTGTCTTGCGTCTTAATGTGGGTTTTGATTTTCTTCTGATTTAGGGTTTTTCTTCTAATTCAGTGTTTTTGTGTGTTGTTTTTTGAACATTTTCAATTTGCAAATTGCTTTAGTTGCAGATACGGTGTTTTTCTGAGATTGGAGTCTATTGTCAAGTTGAAGAAAGCCAAAGAGTTCTGACATTGCCGCCATTGCTACTTGCATAGAGGTATTTTCAAGTATTGATTATGATTACTTGTTCTATTATAATATTCATAGCTTGAGGTATAAGTGATGATTATCTGTGATGGCTTATCAGGTATTAATCCTGACGGATGAACTTGTGTTTATCTGTATTTTTAATAATTTTGACAGCAGAGGTAGGTTTGTTTTCCATGTAAACACTCAATATTGACAGTGTGCAGAGTGGAAATGTTGTTATAGTTGATTTGAACAAAAATAACACAACCAAATTGAGCCATAAAATGAATAAAAAGCTAACTCTGAGGTGTGTATAAACATGTACTCAGCATTCCTGTTGTGTTGATAGAGAGTTAATTTGCATTATATTGTGGTATCTGCTATTAGGATGAGTTCATAATTTCAAATCATATGCAGTATCAAGGGGTTTGATTAATGAGATTCTGATTGTATCATTTACGTTGGATATTTTTATGAGGTTTTAATGTGAAATAACCTTGTCTAAAAACAGGTGAAAAACCTTTTGTTTGGGAGAATTGGGCCCAGTTTTGTATGTAAAAAAAAATAATGTCAAAAGATCTATTAGGCCATTAAGAAAACAAATAATGTCAGCATACAAGCAATTTCAAACAACTAACAGAATTAGTCTTTGTGTAGATCCCTTAACAGAATTTAAGACAAATATAGGTTCAGTTTGATCCTTGACAAACAATGACTTAGTTGGATTAAACAACTCGGAGATGGATTTTTGTAAAGGAGGAGAGTAGATGTTCACTCTACATATGATGTCAGGAAAACAATGACTTGATCCTTTGTTTCCTAATTCCTATTATTTCCTCTTTTTTATTTTTCCAATGCTTGTAGCAGCATATTGTTCCTTTTCTATTGTGTTTTATTTCCTTCATTTTCTGTCATAGCACTGAAACAAGTCTCATGATAAGTTTAATGCTGCTGTTTGGTCTAAACTAAGAGTGGCTGCAAATTGAAAGTTTACTTTGTAGGATTGTTATGACATGCAGAATTTAACACAAGTTAGTTTAACATAATTGAAAATTGTAATGTCTGGTTACATGTGGAAGAATCATCTATACATGTCTAGACTAACACGTTTGAATAACATATGTTAGAAAATTAAGCCAAAACGTTGCAACAAAATGATTAATGGATGTATCAATTATCATGGTTAAAATAGTACAATATGGTGAGATAGGTAGGACTTTCAATAATCTAACTTAATGTGAAGTATGGGATTTTTTTTTATAGGGTTTTTCATATGTTCAAAATTAGGGATTTATGTTATTCTTCAAAATTGTGGATTTGCTTATCATATTTTCATTTTCTCTCCTACAGATTCCAAATCAGCCAACAATGCATTCTGATTCAGAGGTTAATTTAAAGGTTGATGCTTTGAGAAGTCAAGTTCTTGCTTTGAATGAATCGTTACAAAAACAAGAGTAAGAAAAGTTGTTGATGAAGCAACAATTGCAACGACAAGAAAAAGAGATGGTCGAGACCAACAAAAATTTAATTAAAATTTAGTTTTGATTTGTAAACATGATATAAATTTGGTTTCGGAGTATTGCAATAGTATTTCAATTAAAGACTAATATTAAATATTTAATCAATTAAAGACTAATATTAAATATTTAAAAAATGTATTTGTAATAATGTTCTCATATATTTTTAGTTGAAATTTTCATATAAATAAAAAATCAGGAAAACTAGTTTACAGAGGAAATTTAAGCAAATATCCTGTGGAAATTTCTTTGAAAATAATTTTGATACGAAATTACCTACGGATTTTCAATCGAAAAGCATTTTGCTGCAAAATTTCATGTGGATATACCTGTTGATTTTCATGCGAAATGTATTTTTAGGAAATCAATACTGCAAATATTTCTGTATGAAATATCGTAAGAAATGCCTTAAGTTTGTTTAATACTTCCTGCAGAGTTTATTTACTCTTCCTGCAGATTTATCCGCAGGTATTGTACTGCGAACTGAGAAATCCTCAGGAAACAATTATCCACGAAGGTTTTACGTGGAGATATAGTTCCGTCAAAAAAGCCGCAAGTAACGTGTGTTCCTACGGATTTGTTTCTTAAATCCGCAGGAATTCCGCCGGTAAAACGCAGATTTCATGTAGTGAATGATAATTGATAGGTGACATTGCTATCAATTAATGGATTTGGATCTACCATTGCTATACTTGGGACTTTTCTTGATTCACAAGCTACAGCTGCAAAGAAAATTGAAGGTGAAAAGAGTAGTTAGAGGAATAGAAGGGGAAAAAATTAGAGGAAATGTTAGAAAGAAGATGAAAACTGTTTTTGATTATTTGAGTTATAGTTTTAGTCATACTGGGATTTTGGTTTATTTTCATGCACTTTCTAAGCACTTTTTTTGGTTATTTGGTTTATTTTCATGCATATAATTCCTTCTTGCTTGATTTATTTTAAATAGATGAGGCAGATTAAAATAAACTGCAATATATTGATTTGAGTTAACCATCAATTTAATATTTTCAAAAAAATTTGAGGCTTAAGACACATTACCTGCGGAATTTACTACGAAAACAATTTTCGTGCTAAATTTCATTACCTGCGGAATTAGGCTTAAGACACATTCATCGGAATGGTATTTTGAATGAAAAGTCGTAAGGAAATACCTTAAGTTTAGTAAATATTTGCGGCGGATTTTGTTTACTTTTCCTGCGAAAATATCTGTAGGTAGACTACCTACGGATTTAGAAAAACTCATAAAACAATTATCTACGAATATTTTATTTGGAGAAATAATTCCACAGGTCAAAAACTAGTTTCTAATAGTGTAATTTACATAAATTCACTTCATGATATCTCACACAAACCAAACATAGAGAAATTGCAGAAAAGACCATACATAGAGAAATTGCAGAAAAGACCATACTCCTACCATACACAAATGTGAATAGTATCATCGAAGATACAAACAATTCAAAAACCAAATGTATAACGTAATTAAATTCAAACAAAATAAATTGTTTCACACAATAGTTTCACTAAAGCATAGCACACATGCATGTGTAAGTTCTTCCTTTAATCAAATCAGTCCTCCACAAAACTTCATGCGACAATGTTTTTATCTAAAACACAAAGACCATCAGGTTCAAAATAAAAAGCTTATCAGTAAGAAACAACTACATTTCCTAATTAAAGATATAAAAAAGTGATGATGATTATATTGCATATCAATCAAATGAAAGTGGAAAAGGGAGAGGAACTATAAGTGTCCCTGTTGTTATAGTGACAGTAATATTCGTAAGCTTTCCTGCCATCCCACACCCACAGTGGTTGTCGTCGTGCACCAAATACTGAAAGGATTCTTCAAGTCATAACTTAGGTTTCAATACGTTATCATGGAACTACAAGAATTTTAAATTATTGCGACAAAAGGCCTGCGACGGTTGTAAAAAAACCGCCCTCATTCTTAGTTTGCGACGGACGGTGCGACGGTTATGGACAACAGTCGTTGCATTTTGTGGTAAAACACGCATTCATTTTTACATCCTGCGTCATTCCTTCCATTTTCCTTAAAATCGCGCCTTCATCCATCGCAAAAAACCCTAAAATGATTCATCTTGCGAAAAGCCCAGAATCCCTAAAATCCCTTGAAGCCCCAAATCCCAAATCCCTAAAATCGAAGCCCCAAATCCCTAAAATCTCTTGAAGCCTCGCATGCTCAAACTCGAAGCTCTGCGTACTCAAACTTGAACTTCAACTCAAATCCATGCGTATTGCTTTGCACCGCCGCTGCATTTTGTTCTAAGCTTCATAGGTATGAATCTCTTTCTTATTTCCTTTTTCTGCATCTATCGAGTTCGCTCTTGTTAATTCCTTTTTCTACATCTCTCAAATTCGCTGTTGTTGATTCCTTTTTCTGCATCATGTTCCTGATTTACAGAACTTGATTTGGTGTTACTAGAATGATTTAATGAAAGCTAACACCAAAGTTTGATTTAGTCTTCACCAAATGTTTTTCTTTGTTGGTGTAGGGTTCTCTCTGCATCTCATAGGCTTCTAACAAGTATTGAATACTTTACTCTCATGACAAATGTTTTTGTTGTTGTTGTTTATGTTGTTATTATCAATTATTAAATAATAAAATGTACTTTCTCTAAAATATCTTTGCGATTGTTTTGTGAATCCACTTTATGACTCTTTTGCGATTGTGATGCATGGTGTGCCGCTTATCACGTGGCCTTTGTTTGCTGAGCAGAGAATGAATGTTGTTGTGTTGAGTGAGGGACTTAAAGTGGGAGTGAGGCCAAGAGTTAATGAAAATGGGATTGTGGAAAGGGTAGAGATTGTTAAAGTGATCAACTGTCTCATGGAAGGGGAAGAAGGTGGGAAAATGCGCTATAGAATGAAGGAGTTGAAAGAAGCTGCTAATAATGCCATCAAAGAAGATGGGTCTTCTATAAAGACTCTTTCTCATTTAGCACTTAAGTTGAGAAATTTGGCATAGGAAATCAGGTTTTATTTATAGAATTTTTTGTCATGATCTTTGCTTTGTTTCTTTTCATCTTTTTACTTTTTCTGCTTTGCAATGACAGCCAATCATTGTGTGGATTCTTGGCACCAAGGGTACTACCTACCTTTTAGTACTTTCTATTGTGTACTATATCTCTAGTTTTGGTTTTGTAATGTCATGATTTATCATATCTAAATTTCTATTTACATTATTCTGTATTCACCTTGTATAGTAATTTTGTTTCTGGCTGTTTTAGATAGTTAGATAATGGTCATTACAAGCTTCTGTTGGATTTGCAAATGCCCTTGGACTAGTTTGTAGCTTTTTTTCTTTGTTAAATCCAAATGCTCTTAGCCTAGGAATGGTGTATACTCAAGGAATCTACCTTAAAATAAATTTGAGACCTGAAGTTCATTCTTACTAGTGTTCTGCTAAACTTAGTTTCATTTTTGAGTTTGCTAAAATTTGAGTTTGCAGTCAAGTCAACTCGAAATTAATATCTAAACTCTTGAGTTTGACCTTATATGGTGAGGAATTTTATAATAGAATGACACCTTTTTCTTCCCACTCTCTAAGAAGATAACACTTTTTTTAACAGATAAGATGACAACACTTTCTTATTTTGTTTTTGTGATATTTTCATTTGATATTTTTGAGGTAATAACATCTGCTTGAAGAACAGAAAATGGTATTGAACATCTAGTTATTGAGATTTGAAGTTAATTACTATTAAGGTATTTTTGTTATCTTTGTATTAGTCACAAGACTCATGAGGTAGGACATTCTTTGTTGGTACTTTATTTTATAAACTTTCTTACTTCCCTTGAATATATATATATATATATATATATAAATATATTGCTAAAAAATGGCTATGATCAGATAACATCACCAAACAACTTTGTAGTAAGTACGTGTTTTGCTAAGTCTTATGTATACTATATATGCATCTAATCCTTAGTTGTTATCCTATATGCAATCTAATAGTTATAAGGTAGTGTTGACTGTAGAGTGAAATTCTCATTATTGTGTATAATTTATATCATTTCATAATTTGCTTTAAAATCTATATAAGTCTTGAACAAGGTGAGTTTCATGAACTTGGACATGGAAACAAAAATTCACATAGCAGTTGTTCCTGGTGTTGGGTTTGGCTCTGCGTTTGCAATTTCACTTCCCCGTTCCAATTTATTACTTCTTTAAGCACATACCAATGGAATGGTTTTTTAAATTATTGAATTTTTCTTTGATTAAGATTTAGATTGAGAGTTTTTTCTTTATTTTTGAAAGCACACAAAAATACTTTTCTATTCTTATAAAAGTACCATATTAAAGGCCTTTGTTATATTTCTTGATAAGTAAATGGAGAGTTTGTTGCACCCGAAGAAGTCAATTACTCAACTTTCACAAATACAAGAGGTAGTTCGTTGACTTTACATATTTTTGCCAAAACAATACATTGTATATTAGTTTCTGTCTTAGGCTTCTGAATTGCATATATTTTGGGGTTTATCAAATGGTTATTGGGTTGTCATATTTTTGCCAAAACACTGCATTTTATGTTAGTTTCTTTTGCATCTTCTTCTTCTATTTTTTTCTGTTATGCGATGCATTTTGCTTTGTTCGCTCATATGGACTGTGGTTAGGTGAGCTGGAAATGTATTGAGTGGATTCTAACTTGATTGATCATTTTGTTTACCACAACTTGATTGTTGATCTTTGATATTTTTGTGCCTATTTGTTTTAGCTTTCTCTTGCTAGTTAGGGCCAATGAGAAGTTGGTGAAGTTAGCAAATCTTCGTGATAACCAAAATGAAGAAACTTCCAGAAAGACACCTTAGGTAATTGTATACAGCCAATTACCTATTTCGAAAGACTTCTTGTAATTAAATCATAGCTGCTCTTTTTATCTTGTGTTTGAGTTGTTTATTACTACTATCAAATCAATGAATTAGTTTGATGCATGCATCTTTTGATTTTGAGTGTTTGATCTTGTTTAAATTTAATTAGTTTGATGATAACAATAAAGTATTGAGTATGTGTGAAAAAGTTGGTTGAATTTGAGTTTAATATATATAATTAAATGTTTTCTTTTTTTCAGGAAGCAAACTTAGAATCGCTTAGAAATGGTAGACGTTCCAGAGTCTAGCCATCAACGTCATGATCATGAAGCAATATCATTTGGGAATACTTAGTTGTTTTCATGAATTTTAAAGTTTGATGTAGTTATTTTGTATGTTCAATTTCTATACTAATGTTTTGGTTTTTGATGTGATTTTAAAATTCTATGTATGGATGTTATGTTATTACTTTTTAATAGATTATATGAATGAGATTCAGTCATTTTTAATTGGTTTTGTGTATTTTAATTATGTGCATAGTATTTATCAATATTTTTTTATTTTAATTGAAGATTAGTTGTTATTTAATAAGCCATCAAAATAAAATTAATGAAAAATGCAACAAAAAATGTCACTAAAAAATAAAACAAAATTGTATCAGTTTGCGACGGTTCAAACAGCTGCATTTAACGACGGTTTCAACCGTCGCAAATATTACTTGGAGGCGGTTGGAACGACGATTTTTAGAACCGTCGCAAAATAGCCTCGCGACGCACAAATCTGCGACAGTTATAAAACCGTCGCAAATGTGCAATTGCGGCGGGTACAACCGCCGCAAATATCCTTTTTAACCGTCGCAATCTCTTATTATTTCTTGTAGTAATACTTCACTAATTCATTTTACTCGGTTATGCTTTCAAGATTCAAAATAGCTTAATTTTAGCTAACTTTACTTTATGTTTATACGGTCGGACCTAATAACTTTACATTTTGTAGACTTTTATGATATATTTAAAAATTAATATGTTTTGGTATTATCAAATTAAATCACTAATAGTTGAATAATATATTATCTATGAATGAGTTTATCATATTTTAGATTTATTACTATCAAATTTTTAAGTTTATTTTTTAGAACAATTTTGAAATAAATTTTTTTGTTATTATTTTAATTAAAATTTTAATTTTAATTATATAGACAATTTATTTAATTACTGAGTCAAAATTGAATAAATAAATATATCAAAACTGTTAATTTAATCAATTTTATAGATACTATAGTAATGTCCACATAGACAAATTAAAGAAAATGATCGGTTTGATTGTACCAATACACATTATTTTTTTCATAATACCATAAAACTTGTCTTACTTTATTTTGTTAAAAAAACAATTTTACTTTATTTAAATAAAAATAAAAATATAGAAATTGGCATGAAATTCTGCAGAAAATTTATCCGCGGAGTTTTCAAAGATTTAACAGACATATCTTTGTTGCGGAAGTTTTCTGCAGAATTTTATCTACATTTAAATCTTTAGGAAAAAAGTGGATTTTACTGTGAAAATATAATCTTATGTAAATCCACAGGAAAAGAAAAATTTATTTACAGTTTTTACTGGGAATCCGACAATGAAAATCTTCATGTATTACCTAGGAAAATCCGCAGAAAAAACGAATTACCTTCCTCCCCTATGCATAAACCTTCTAGTACTGTAACAAAATTATGCAATCACAAATATTCGACAGATTATTAAACCAATCAACAATATGATAATGGTCTCTCCCTCCCCTATAGGTCGATAGCCATCACCAAGACTTGCTTTTATGACTCCTAAAAAAAAATTGTCGCTTCTCACTAACTTAATGTTTCCACCAAAATAGGGGAATTGGTTGTTATCGAGTCAAACTATAAATTCACACCCATTTTTTACTAAATTTGATTAATATAAATCAAATAATATTCGGCATCAGGAGTAATATTTGACATTTGTTCATTCAAAGAACACAATTGTTTCTAATACTATCACCAAAGAAAATAATATTTACATATTAATTACAAATCAAATAACTTTTCTTTCAATTTTAGGATCATTTAAACTATATGAACAATTTTATTATTCTTTATTTAATCAATTAGCTACTTTTTTTTTAAAAGAACTATTTATATCCATATATAATTAAAGGATGTCAATTTTTTATAACATCTTTATCTTTCAATTTTACCCTTTTGTTTTTTTCCTCACACATCAAAAAATTGATTTGTGTTTTAAATAATTTCATAAAACTTTGCAACTTCTATTAATTTTATCAAAAAATTTAACAAAAAGCTAGTTTATTATTATAATAGATGAAAAGAGAAATTGTAATTTGTAAATTTAATATTGAAATCGAAAAAAATAAGACTGAGAATTTAATTACATTGAAAGATATTAGTGACAATAAAAGACTTGCAAAACACACAAATTATAGTTTTTTTTTTTCCACTGCGTTTTGTAATAACCAAGTCTTCAACTTATACTAACACTTTGACAAATTTCAATATCTTCCTTGTGGTGCAACAAAAAAATAAATCATAATTAATCTCAATATGGTGATAGTGATAACCATAAAATACTCAATCTGCAAGCAAGTATATCAATGTACTTGCTTCATATTCATATAACAATAGTTCTGTGTGCAACTTTCCAAAACAAGATTACAATTTACAAGATTTTTAGTATTCCCCACACTACATCTCCAAAATAAGCATAATATCTTTAGCAGTGCAACCAACCTTCTTGATTCATTACCATTGCTTGCAAAAACTTCACAAGATGCATAGGTAGAGCGATTAAGGGTCTGTTTGTTTTACTTCTTAAAAATAGTTTTTTAGTTTTTAAAATTTTTAAAGTAAAAACTTGTTAAAAAACTGTTTTTGAAAATTATTTTCAATTATACAGTTTTTAAATCTGAAAAACCAAAACATTTCAAAGATGTTTTGCTTTTTCCAATTAAGAAAACTAAAATGAAAAAACACGGAAAACAGAGCATTTTCATTAATGGTATCTCTGTAATTATAACAACTTTTTTGTTTTTTCTTCTCTTGTAGTCAATGAGGTAATGCTTTGGTTTTTTTTTTATATATATACAACAAATGCTTGTTTTTCTTTGTTTTGAAAAAAAACAAGGTATTTATTTTCCAAAATTTTGTGCCATTCTTAACGAGAAAATGTGTTATTTTTTTTCGATTGACTATTCTTTTACATTTTTAACTATTCATTATAGCTAATTTAAATTTCAAAATAACAAATACTATTGAAACAATTAAAATAGTACTTGTCAATAAATATTAGTTCACTTGATAAATGTCGATATTGTTTAGTTATATGTCTTATCTCTCTAGTTCTAGATCTCTAGGTTGTGAGTGTGAATTTCAAGTGATAACTAATACTATATCTATTGAAGGAAAAAAAAATTATCTCCACTCCTAAAATTATGTTGATACTATTAAAAAATTAAATTTTAAAATTAAAAAACTATTGAAACAACATAAATTTAACATATGGAAAAGTAAAAACATATTATCTTGGTTCCAATAATTCTGCAGATACACACCCAAAAAAATATACCTTGTATTTCTTATTATTTTTAGTATTTATTATGTATAAAAATATTAAAATATTTTTAATAATATTATATTAAAATAGAAACAAAACTAAAAAAACTAAATGAAATATAGTATGCTCTTTCTATGTTTTTAAAATATATTTTGAAAATAGATTTATCAGATAAGTTTTTTTATTTTTTCTTCTGCAAAATAGTTTTCAAAATTGATATTACCAAACTTTTTATTTTTATTTTATTTTTAAAAATAATTTGTTAAAATTGATTTTGAAAATCTTCTAATATATAGAAAAACAAGATAAATTGAATATTATATAATTGCATTTATTTTATTAATTGATACCTAATTAAAATTAGGGACATTTTTATGTGAAATATTTCTTTACCCAACATATTAACTATTAACATATGTATCATTTATTTACTCTCTATTATTCAATGTATTCATTGTTTCAACATATTAGCTATAATCAATGTAACATTTGTTTATTTTCTATTATCTAATGTATTATTTATTTCTCCACCTATTAACCAATGGATGTCCCTTTTTCACTCATTCACATTTACATTCAAATTTTACTGTATTTTTTCATTTCAAATTTAAATCACTTGCTTCTTATACGTAGTGTCTCTCATTTTATTCTTTCTTTCTTTCCTTATCATCTTCAACTCCACCTTCTCTAACTAATAGATGTTTATTTATGCTAGAAACTTGAAAGTTCATCTTCCTACAAACAAGAATAAAAAAAACATGGGTAACTAAATAAAATTTATTCTTCTCTTTCATGTTACTTTTTCTCTTTCCTTACACAAATTTATTTTGAATCAAACTTAAAGTGCTTTCTAATTTTTGTTGTTCTTTCTATCCTTCATTTCGTGGCAGATTTTCACAAGAAATGTTAAATATCATCTACTAGATGTGAAGAAGAAGATGAAACAAGAAAGAAAAAAAACTTGATTCGACATTTTAGATTTTTATTTTTCATTTTTACTACTTTTTAAAATTTCTTCTTGTTGTCTATTTTTTGCTTTTTTATTTATTTATCAACAAAAAATTCGTAAAATATACCAACCGAAAACAAATACCATTCAAAAAACCTTCCTTTAATTTATCAACCAAAAATCTTCTTCATCTCTTTATTTACTATCAAAAAATTTAAGAAAATCTTCTTCAGTATCTATCTCACGTTCCATCATGTTGCTAACGACGGAAAATCACTTTATCATTTCATGAAATTTTGGGCCACAATATCGAAAGCCGAAGTAAACAATTTTGAAATAGAACACTCTGTGTCGCTTGATCTTCCTTCTCATGAAAGAGATAGAGTTAAACTAAGGGTCTTAATCTCGCCTCTTTACAAGAACTACAAGATTTTTTAGCAAGAAAATTCTTTTTTTGATCATCCCAAATATATTTTTTTGACATCTTTTAATTTTAAATTAACCATTTTAAAATTGTCAAAAACTCATCCTTAAGTAAATAAAAGAAAAACATATTTTTTATTGTAAAGTAAAAATTCCAATTAAGTAAATAAATTATAGTGATATACCAATCCCCGATAATGGTGCCGAAAATTTGATAGCGGTTCAACAAGTATACTGAATCGTTGCAAGTAATACTAAATATGTAAGATCCAGTGTCGAACTCAATGATTGTGTTATACTATGGAATTATAATTAATTACTTAAATTAAACCCAAAAAATCTAAATTGATTGAAATAATTTTTGAAACTAACAAGAGTAATAGTATTGAACTTTTATAATATGAAAAATGTCGGGGATGAGCTTCACTTCAAATCCAACCTTGATTTCTAATTTGATCCTAGTTACTAAATTTGTTTATGAAATTATTACCAAATTTTCTTTACTATTCTTGTCTTAATTCCTTAGTGACAGAACCTTTAATTACAAAGTATCCTTTAATTCCTTAGTAGATTTAAGATTATAATTAAGTTTTACAATATAAGAATTCTCTTATTAAACTATTTCATCTGCAAACAATTCAATTGGTTTCATGACATGCATCTATCCTTAGACTACACTATCATGAATTTTTAATCTCAAGCATTCGTAAAATCCACTTATGTTTCAAAATATGAATCGTAAAACAGTTTAAAGTTGATCAAGCAATACAAACATTAAGTACAACGATGAGAAAATAATTCAATAAAATCATTCATATAACTAGAAATCAAATCAAACAAATAAATGTTTCATCTTGTTTCACTCATCTCTAACAAAGAGGGTTTAGTTACTCATGACAAATAAACAAAAGATAAAGATTAAAGAGAAATTACAAGAAAGATTCATTAATGATTTCTGATAAAATTCATTCAATGATGTTAGAACCAACCTCCTTTGAATTACTTTAGTAAGTAAAAAGTCTCCACACTTCAAAATAACCAAAACAATATCCCTAAAAAGTTAAAAAAAAAAAAAAAAAAAAAAAAAAAAAAAAAAGCAATTTTATGCATTGTAGAGAGTGTCGCGTGTTCCGGGGCAAGCCAGGAGCGCTCAAGCACTCCTTGACATAAACAAAATTGTTGAATTAGT
>JBBPBQ010000003.1:40532721-40600126 GCA_037974755.1 Cicer yamashitae
AAAAAAAAAAAAAAAAAAAAAAAAAAAAAAAAAAAAAAAAAAAAAAAAAAAAAAAAAAAAAAAGCAATTTTATGCATTGTAGAGAGTGTCGCGTGTTCCGGGGCAAGCCAGGAGCGCTCAAGCACTCCTTGACATAAACAAAATTGTTGAATTAGTGCATATATGCGCCCCAGGAGCATTAACTTGTGCTCTAGCGCACAATATCTATTGTGTGACTTTTCCTGCATTTGTCACATCGTTTTAGTGCGAATTTGATTTCGGTGTTTTCATGAAAGTTGTAGTTATGGATCGTAGCTTTTATATGCACTTTATTTGACTCCATTTAGATATCTACAACTCCAGATATAGTTGAAATACTTCATATAGGACATCTTGATTTCTCACCAAAGTTCAGCACTTCACTAAAATAACGAAACAACACAAAACTACGACAAATCTCTAATTAAATAATCTCTAATTAAATCAAGCAAATAAGAACATAAACACGTCATTAAATTTATGAAATAAAATAGACAAACTATATCAAATAACTTCTTCAATAAACTAATGGTTAAAAATAAATAAGATAAAAAAAAAACAATTAAAAAAATGCATATGATAAAGAATTATGAACATGGTTCATCTTCCTTTTTTTTGCATATATAGAAGAGATGGGAAAATTAGGATCCAAAAAAAGAACAGAAGAGATAGTAAAATGCGTAAGGTCTAGGTGCATCTAACAAATGTCAATATCCTTAAGTTTGATATCATATTCCGAGTTCGAATCTAGAACGCCGCAATTGAGAGCGAGTTTTTTTTACCATTTTCTCTACAAATAAAAAAGAAGAAATGGAAAATACCATCATAAATTGACAAACAACTGTGAGGTCACATATTCGAACTCGCTAAAATACATGCAACATAACAAGATGGGTATTTTCCTGTTGAGTTAGGACTCAAGGACTCCATTTTCCTTTTTTTTTTTAACAATTATAGTTCTTTTTTGTAGGGAATTCAAGATCCTTTACAACCTTTCACGAGTTTTAGAGTCACTAAACTAATCTATATAGCCAAATTTTATTATGGACCACATAAAGAAGCAGTATTTGTAAATTTTTTATGATTTTTAGGAACCGATCTACGGTGGACTACTTATAAAAGTAGTCATTGTGTAGAATGAGAAACAAAAGAAAGAGGGCTTTGAAATGTGTTTTATTTTAAAACGGTTTTAACAGAAAATAATGAAAACAAAATCAAGTAAAAGGAAAAACAAAACGACATAGTCAATTTATCCTGGTTCACCACCAACACGGTAGTTACATCTAGTCCCTTCAAACTGAAGGATTTAATCCACTAATTCATCAATTGAATTACCCTTTCACTGAACACCTACCAGTCAAACTGACTGCGTTCAAGTCTTCTCAACCTTCTAGCTTTGTACATTCAACCTTCTAGCTTTGAACAGGTTTAAGGGTTTTCTGAATAACTCTCACAAGAGGGTGTTTACAATGTTGTACTCTCATAAAATATTTCTCAACACTTAGACAAGACAAAAGATGAAGGACAAGAGTACAGAGATGGTTGTATTATGCTTATTCTAGTAGGTTATTGCTTATTCTTTTCAATAAGGGTTGCACATCCTTTTATATATATTTTTAGGGTTTCTGGTCGTTGTTCTGATTTCAGGAAATTATCATGTATCATGAAGTGTCATATCAAATCTTTTGATATTGATTCGCCATTAAAACTTGTCAAAGATATCCTTGAAATTTAAGCAAATATAGGATACCTAGGCAAATTATCTTAAAAATATTTAAATATAAATAGATATAAAGAAAAAAAAATTACTAAATTAAAAACTCAAAAGAGAGGACTATACAAAAAAAGAGGAGCAAAAGTACCTTGCGGTTGCGGTTGTGGTCGCAATAGCGGTTAGTAATCACACCCTTTAACCCTTTTCATGATACATTTATTTTGAGATTTTGGGATGAGAAAAGAATTAGATATTTTGAATGGTATTTTTTTTTTCGAAAACATAAATTTATTAAAATTAGGATTTTATGAAATACAATCTTAGAGTATGAATTGACTTATTTACTATTTTATTTGTTGAATTGTCGTTTTTTTATGATTATTGAATATGTATTCTTTAAATGATTGTTTTATTATGTGTCCTTGCATGATTGTTATTATTGTATATTCAAATGAAATATTATATTCTAAATGTGATTTTATGAAGATGATTGTTAAAAAAAGAATTATTTTTATTGTATGTGTTTGAGATGAACTTATGCTCCATATGGATGGGTCTTATAACCCATAATTATTTACTCATATGAGCTATGTGCTCCATATAGATGGGTCTTATCCCCACATGAGATGAGTTTTAAACTCTACACGGATGGGTCATGTACCCACACTAGATGAGATGGTGCTCCACATGATGAGATAATACTCATTTTGCGGAAGTAGTACATCTCCATATAACAAATGAGACGTCATTAAATTGATTTATTTATTTTCTGCAAAATAAATGTGTGTATTGGATTTATTTGATTATTATAGATGTGAATTATAGTTAATTTAATTGGATGAGTTTTTATTAATTATTGGAAGTAATAGGTTATTATAGAAAAATCTTAGTTATATTATGACATTGTTTGGTAACGCCAATAAGCTAGCTTATAGCTTATTAAACTAGCTTATAAGCTTGTTGGATTAAATGAGATGTGTTTGGTAAACAAGCTTTTCTCAAAGGCTTATAGCTTATTCTGAGACTACTATTTCAAGTAGCGTTTGAGCTTATAGCTTATTACCTTGTCTTCCATTTATAACTTCATTAAATTATTTTTATTATTTTTTATATATAAAACGTAACCGTCCAACTAACCTACTATTCATCAACTATCTTTAATATCTTCTTCTCGGTGCTATTACTTCTGTTTTTTTGTTCATAATGGTACTATTACTTCTACACAACACATTCATTCTTTCAATCCTTGTGAAGCCAAAAAAATTCACAGCAAAAATTTAACTTCATATATGCAAAAAATCTTTGTCACATCACATAACACAAAATTGAGAAAGGCATGCATGAATAGAGCTGAACTCAATTTCTTTAATTCCTTGCCAAAATAGTTCATAAAATTTATCATCTTATTCATCTGACAAGAAATTCATAAAATTAAATTTACTTTTATGCCAAATTGTAAATCGTAAAATGAATTGCTTCTTACGATTACTATTTATACACATGAGATTTATTAAACTTTTAGAGAACTCTTCAAATTTATGTTTATATTATAATAAAAAAAAGTAATTGATGTACCAAAATAAATAAATAAATTCCATGGGTTTTTTATTTTAGAGCTTTGTTACATTTTTTGGATTTTCTACCACAAAAGTCATAAAAGAGAGAAATATAGTAAAATAAAGAAAGAAGTAAACTTAAGAGACGTATCAGGTGAATTGGGCAATCAAATTAGGTGGAGTAGAAGTCGAGGACAAAGGTGGAAGCTATAAGATAACATCAACTAACTAAGGACATGGAGAAGAAGAAAACATAAGATATAAAGTGAAGTAGGAAAACAGGTTGAGTACAACAACAAAAAATAGATCGACTAAAACGATAGGCAGAAGATTGGATAAAAATGTCACATTTTTTGTTATTTTAAATTAAATAACCATGACCTTTTATGTCATTTTATATTGTTAAAAACTAAATTTACCAAACACTTTAATTTCTATTAATTAGCTTTTCAGCTATTTTATGCTTGTGTTGTTGTTATTGGTGTTTTGAAAAAAATTTAATCCTTGTTGATGTTGTTAGTAATGGTTAAAAAAAAAAATTGATTTTTGATGTGTTTGAGTTATGTAATGAGTTGTTTTCAAATAAATGAGTTTGAACTAAACTTAAAACTTTACAAGAAAATTTAGAGTTGTTAAAGTTGTAAAAAAGTTCAAATTTTAACTAAGTTAAAGAGTTTGAGCAAAAAGTTATATTGAAATTAAAATATTTGGAGTTAAAAATGTTACTCTTTTAATTACTTTTGGACTGAGTTTAAAGAAGAAGTTTAGAGTACTTTAATAACTAAAAAATTTGTGCTCTAATGGTTGAGTGATATAACTTGAAAGATAAAAAGATTTAATTTTGGTATTATGATGTGGTTTGATAAATTTTGGTGGTGAACAAATTTTTATAAATCTTTATAGTTATGTATTTAGCTCCTTGAGTCTCGAAAAGTAATCGAGACAGTTGAAACATTAATGTTGTTGTGCTGAAACATTAATGTTAGCGGTGGGGAGAACTCTGAAATATTAATGTTGTGTTGCTGATTAAAGAAAAATGATTTTTCTTAGTTTATGTCTTTCCAAAAATAGTTGTTATGATTGATGATCAAGAATGTATACATGTGGTTATCAAATCTTTGAACTTGTGTTTTAAGGAAAATTAGTGAATTGCGGTTTCAAGTTTTTGTAAATATGCAAGAAGACTTGTGTTTTTTATGAAGACAAAGACCAAGTAAAGTGATCAAGTTGCAAGCTCAAAGAAAAGTCAACAATCAAGTTAACTATTCTCAAATATGCTAGAAGACTTGTAAAGGTGCTTGATGCAATCTAATAATATATTTCAAACGCACATGAGAACCTTCCATTTTAACATATGCATCAAAAGAATTTTCAAAGTGTCAAAATACATAAACAATGTTCGAAAATCAAGTTTTTGACAAAAATCAAGGTTGTATTCGACTACATATATGTGTAGCTGAATACAGATGAAGTTAGTAGCAAAAACTGCACATCTGTATTCGACTACAGCATGTTGTAGCCAAATACAAACCCAAGTCAGTAACAAAATCTTAACATTTGTATTCGACTATAGCTTGATGTAGCCAAATACAAAAACCAAGTTAGTGGAAAAATTCACTTATCCGTATTCGACTAAAAGAATGTGTATTCGAAAACAAGCTTTAAAATTTGAATTAAAACTGAACGTTACAGAGATGTATTCGACTACACTTAAGCTGTAGCCGAAAACAACTGCGAAGCAATGCAATTTTTCAGTTTAGATTCAACCTGGATCATTGCATATGTTCATCAAACCTCTAGGAACGATTGCGACTAATTTGAAGTGATGTCTAAGGAGTATAAATACTTCATAGATTCAGATTTAACTTCAGAACCTTAAAAAGAACTTTAACATCAATCTTAGAACAACTTTGAACAAACTTTCTGAAATATTTTGAGTTATTCAAAGTCTTACTCTCATATTTCAAGTACATATTTTACATTGTCATATTGATTTCAGTCAAAACCACTTTTGTGAAACCATTCAAGTTATTGTGTAATTGAGGAAAGTGGTGTACTTTCTCCAAGTGTTGTAAACTAGGATAGTGGTGTGCTATCTTAGGGAGATTGTTGGGAGTTTGTGATAGAGGTCCTAGGGAGGGACTTGTACTTATTCTAACAATAGTGGAAAATCTCTTATGGTGTGCAAGAGGACTGGACGTACCCTTGGATGTAAGGGGAACCAGGATAAAATCTTTGTGTTCTTTATTTTTCTGCCATTTACATTTTTTCATACATCTAATCAAAAAAATAATCCACTAAGTCTCTAATAAAATATTTAATATATTTTGAAAGGAATGAAACTATTTCAAATAGTTAGAACTTTGAAACTAGAAAAAATATTTATTGATATTTTTTTGTGTGGTTATGTTGTTATGTGGTAAATACTTTGATTGAACATTTAGTCTTTAAAAATATAGTAGATCAAACTTGTAGTTATTTGAAACAAAACAAAAATGAGTTATGGCAAATTTGAGAAAATTTGTGGTTGTGTGAAAAAATTTGAGAAAAATAATTTAAAACGTTTGGAATGATTGTTAGTGAATTCTATAAGAAATTTAAAGGATGTTAACTTCTAAAAATATGTTTTATATGTTGGAAGTGTATTTAGTGGATAATAATACTATTAGTCCTTACTCGTTTTAAACTCTTTTAGTAAATATACTCTAAGGGGATTTGGAGTAAGAAAGGGTTTGTAAGGTAGTTAAAGTCTTGGGGACTAATTTGACAAAGTCAAACACTATTTGATTGAAGGTGTTGGCACGAGCAAGATTTTCGTTATGTTTGATTGTGGTAGCGATAATTGTTCAAAAATCTATAATTGAGGTAAGGGCTCCTTCCAAATTTTTAGTTTGCACATAGGGACCTTATATGTGTGATTGATGTGTGAATATGTGATGATTAACATTGATGTGATTGTGCTTTCTTGAGTGGTAATACGTGTTACTACATGTTATGAATGTTATTAACGAGAATGTGTCTTGAGTATCCTTTGTGAAAGGTATGAAAAATTATTAATGTTTAATGGGTATTAAAAGGGGAGTCTTTTAATAGCTGTATTTACGTAATGAATATTGTGAAAAGAGTCAGAGTATGCTCATCCATTTCATCGTTAGTGGTGACCGTGATGGGCCACGGTGTTAGTGGTGATCGCGATGGGCCACAGGATGCTTCCATGAGTTGATTGGTCCATCTTATCCTTACGAGGATTTTTAGTCGTGTAGGTCTACGCTAGACTGCACTCTAGTAACTTGTGTTGATCTGTGATAGGCGGCACCTCGATAATTAGTATTGGTATGTGAGAGGAGGTACATTTATAATTTACGCCCTTCAAGGAGGGTTTGGAAATTTCAGAATCATGTGCACTGGCATATAAGCATTGCATTAGGGTGCTTGGCACGCAAGTCACGTTTGTTATGATATGATATATGTATATACATGCTCTGTTATTGTTTGTTATCATGCCATAACTACTAAGTGTTTATTGTTTGTCTTCATGACATAATTGTTAAATGTTAATTGTTAATTGTTAATTCCGGTTTGTGACCCTTTATATTATTGAGGAAATTGGGCTTTACCCTTATATGATACTCGAATTCGTTTTACCGACTGTTACCCTGACGACGGAAACGTCGTTAGACTTCCCTGACTGGCACTCGCCGACTGCCCGGGCATATGACCCCATCTCAAGCAGGGCTACATATACGGGTCGAGTCAGAGCTCCCACTTTCAATGAATGATCCTCTATTGAATGTCTCTGAGGTAGTGAGCTATTTTGACATTCCTGCGCCGTCGAAGCCACCTATCTTGTGGGTTGACCCGACCTCTAAGGAGACTGATTCCTCTATGGATGAAGAGGAGGAGGAAGTTACTTCGAGGAGAGATACTGCGTTAGAAGGAACTTGTGCAGTGTGTGGAGGTCACCCTTGTTATTGTAGTTGTTATTGGATGATCAGATTAGTTTTTTGTTGTATAGGGCATTAGTGTTTTTCTTTTGGTGATTGTACTTATTTTGTTTTGGGATGACTGTATCTTTGACATACCTTGACAGTTGACTTTTTGGTGGGTCCATGTTCCATTTTTTTTGACGTCACCATGGGGGATAGCATTCTTGGAGCAGTACTTTTGTGCAGGTGTCTCCCGAGAATACCCCAGGAGTATGAGCTATGTCTGATGGGTCTCATAGCCCCAGTGTATTTTCTATTTGTATACTTTGGATTATTGTCCTGAAAACTATCTTAGCTTGTTTGTATATATGATGTAATTATTTATGACTCTTGTCGTTTTGTGTTACGACGTATGATTTTATTATGTTGTTTTAAAAAAAATGCATTCGCGCTGTTAAAAATCGGGGTGTTACAATTACCATAAGCAAACCAATCAGAGCATTGCTTGTATTAGATAAGGTCACCAAAGGCACGTTCTTGGAGCGTATTTACCATACTTATAATACGGAGAATAGAGTGGAGTCTTTGTGTTCGTTTTAACAATAACCAAAAAATTAGAGGATGCAACATGAACTCATATATAGCCTAGTCTGAAAAACTGCACACTAAAATAGAACATTAGTGCTTTAAATTGTTTCTACAAAATAATTTTGTTATCATCAAAACAAGTAAGGGTCATAGTTCTTTAAACCAACTTGGTTGTAACACGTCGTACACCTCGCCTATCTATATATATAATATATTTATCATAAGTAGTGAATGGCAGTGTAATCATGGATTAGCTTTTCCTTTGCTATTTTTTTTAATAAGTTGATATATTTTTATATTTAGCTACTCTAAATAAGTTTATTTGTAAAAAATTATTAGAAACAAGACAATTAAAAACTAATTACTTGATTGATAATTTTGTTCGCTTTATTTTAACTTTTCAAATCTCTTTAGCAACTATAAAGAGAGCTTTGCCAATAATAAAAATTGTGAACAATAACTCATAAATAAAATAGACAATCAATTTCTTGAAAATAAATTAATTGTTTACATTAAAAATTACATTGCTAGTTTATTTAGTATAACATCAATTATAGATGAATTTGACAATTCAAAGCGTTGCAAATTAAAATATTTCAAATAATTATTGTCAATTATTATTTCCTTTGTGTTGCTTTAATTTCTATTTTATATAAGCAAAAATTATTGGGAAATTTTTTGCTTATTAGTTAAATTTAATATATTAGTTTTAAAAATATATTTTATTTTTCTTTTACATTTGACCCTTCATTAAATTAAATTATGACTAGTTTCGCCACTATTTACACTATGTATAAAGGGAATTTATTTTTGAAGTAACTTTTTTATTCAAATTTCTACCTTAATTTAAATTATTTTATTTACAATTTTACTCCTCTTTTTTATTCTTAATACAGTAACATTAATTTTTATTTTACATGTCACATACGTTATTTGAACTATCGTCCCTTGAGTTTATAAAATCAAACAACATAGAGAAGGTTTTCCGGTGCAGAGTTCATGGAGAGCAACACAGAAACTTGAATTGGTGCATGCATACATTCGTGGTCCAATCAAATCATAATATCACAACAGAAAAAGGTACTTCATCAATACATTTGCAGAAAATAAAAGAAAATAACTTACTAAGTTACCTTTCATGGGTTGCCACCCATGAAGCACTTCTTTTACATCTATAGCTTGACGCGTCAACACACAACGCTTAAGTTAAGGTGGATAATAAGTTAAGAAAACTATTTCATCCTTTAAATTCTTTTTTTTTTTTATAGAAACCCTATGTATTTGGAATATAGAAGAAAGCATTCTCATGCCCCAACAACTAGGCATTTGGGATACATCCCCACCCCACCATTGAAAAGAATAAAAATCCTCTTATAAATGACTATTCTCTTTAGTCACCAAAGAATGAGTTTCAGATGTCATATAAAGATCTATATGTCTAACCCTTGATTTTTCCTTTGTGTTGCTATTTTTGTTTTTTAAATTTTATCCTTCTATCACAAGAGCATTATGTTCAGTTTTCGTCTCAATAAGCTTCATTTCATAATCGACTAATTTGTCCACAAGATTCTTATATTGAACCTCAAATTTTTGAGTTGAAAGTTGTAATCAATTTTATGAAATGCATGCTCTCCTTGCTCTATATTTGAAATGAAACCATACCCCTCAAGTGGTCACTTTGATGATCCTCCCCACAAAAATAATAAGACGCAAAAGATTCACAATCGCCATTTTTATGTGTTAATCCACAAAAATCATATCTCAGAGGCTATTGTTGTATGACCTCTATTATGAAATAAATCTTTCTATCTAATGACTTTATCTTATGAGATTGAGAGTAGTGAGTGACTTGAGTGTTGTTGTTTTTGATAAAAACGTTTAAATTTCTAAAAGTTAAAAGCAATAACTATCACATACGTGTTAAGAGGCGAAAGAGAACGTGTGCTAGAATATAACATAATCACACACAACTTCCAAGAAAATTGTTCATATAATGAATAAATTAAATTTTAATCGACTAGAGGCAAAGAACAATTCAATTCATCAAAGACAGAGCATACATATTTAACCAAACAGTCTGTTTGACCAGAGGCAGAAGCATAGCGAGATTCCAACATTACACCTTTATAAATTAAATGTTTAAATTTTTCTTTATAAAATTAAATTTATCTTTAACATGGGTTTTATAAAAATATCTCCCTACTAATGGTCAATATCAACAAATTTAATGTCTAAAATACTCTTATGAACATAACCTCTTATAAAGTGATGTTTAATCTCTATATGTTATGCCCTTGAATGTAAAATGTTTTGATTAAACATATAACAAAAGTTTATTACATAAGATAGAAATGTTACTCTCATTTACTTTGTAGTCTTCTAGTTGATGTTCCATCCACATCAGTTGAATGATGCACTTGGCTGCTGAAATATATTCTACTTCTGCAATAGATAGAGAATTGGTTCCTTGTCTGTTGCTTGACCAAGAGATCAAATTCTCACCAATGAATGTACAACTTTTGTGACACCCTAAACCCCAAAATAATATATATAATAATTTATATCATATTTCTATAAAATTTGCAGCGGATAAATGAAGATATGTTTCCAAGAAAATAAAAAAATTTATATCTATTTTAAGATATCACGTTTCTCAAAAAGCAAAAGGAACACTTTAAACTTCTTTACTCCTATAAAATAGTGCAATCTCAATAAGCTTGATTTAAGTATAATTACTTGATATAATTCTAAAAACTTACTAGTACTTATAAGGTTTTCATACAAAAAGTCGTTTCAAATTAAATGAGTAAAATACAAATTACAACCCTTATTCTCGGTATCACCTATCAGAGCGGGGTTCCTACCAACTTGAACTTGGAGATTCATTAACCTGTAACAACTGCGATTTCGCAAACACAGGGCCAAGCCAGTCAAACACAAACAACGAAATAGGTGAGTTTTGAAATCATGTTAATAGTATAATATAAGTAAGAGGAACACGCATTTGATCATAAATAAACTGTATAATTAAACAAACATTATTCAAAGAATAACATCACATAATAAAGTCAAAGTCAAAATCAAGGAAAATCAATACATTTCACTATAACATCAAATCGTCTAAGAGAAATTATAATCATATGCGATACACATTAATCACAACAAAACAATCACAAGAAAATGCAATGCTATACAGTATGCATGAGCTTAGACTCTACTTCACAATGTGGTACCATTATAACTCTGAAGTATTTGGTTAGGAGACTTGATACTATGCCACCATCTCGGTGAATGGACAATTCAAATTGGCCATGTCCTCATAGATCCCCTCAACTCAACCCGAGACACATATACGCGACAGTCGAGGTAAACGTGTGTTGCATGGTAGCTCCCGACATTTGGAGTGCTACCTCCAAATCACCTAAGAATTCTCCACCCGAATACCTCCAAGGTCTAACAATCTTGACTTAAGGCTCAACAGCAGACCGCCACGATCAGGCTCATTCAGTTGTACTTCCCCGGAATCACTAGGCTTGTCAGGCCCTACCTATATGATGACAAAATAATCTCCACTTCATAAATTCTCAATATTTATTTTCTCCCCTCGTTGGCCTATGATACTCCATTAAGACCATCATCTCAAACACAAATTGGAATCACAATTATTTCATCAACTATGGGGTTCCTTCAATATTCTCATCACAAATTTATAACATCGCTATCATTAATCACACATCATCATCATCACATAAACTCATCACAAATTTATAGCATCACTATCATCAATCATACCTCATCACATAAACTTATCACAAATTTATAACGTCACAATTATTAATCATACATCATCATCATCATCACATAAAATTATCACAATGCATCAATCTTTTATTATCACATCACATAACTCATCTAATCAAACATATACCTAAAATTCATTCGACACCTAATATCACAATAATATCAAATACCACACATTTAAAGAAATTAAATCAATCAACACCTTACACATATTTCTATTTTGTATTTTAATCTCACAATTCCCATATTTTCACTAAAATTAATTTATCCCTCAAAGGTCTACTGCCGTATGTAGCAAGCCCCGGATAAATCGTTGGCAAATACGGTTTTCCCATTCATCTCACAATATATTATACTCATGAAATCAAACGCTCTCTCACACCTTACCTTATTTCGACGCTTTTACACACGAATACGATTCCACGAGCAAACAATCTTTGTTCTTTGACTATTTGTCCTTCAATCGATCTAACTCGACAGTTTATAGGTAAACATCAAAAAATCAATCAGTGGATAATATAGCCACTTTTCACACGATCGTTTTGACGTTGGTTTTACTCAAATCGGACTTACGGTGAAGAAGAACAGTGCAAAATAACGAATTTCAAATTTGGGCGAAAATGGAGAAAGTTTTCTGGAACAATGTGCCAACGACAGCATTATTGTGTTTCCTCTCCCTTTTACATCGGCGGCTACAATTAGCTCCCTTTTTTTATTTTATTAGGGTTCACATACATGGGTCAAGCCCATTGGTCCCCTTATTTATTTTATGTTTTACTATTATTATTTTTATTTTGCTAAAACAGAATTAATAGTTACTTAATCTCATTTTTCTCATTTTTAATACTCCTCCAAACATCATTTAATTTTCAAAGCATTACTAATATTTCATAACTAATATATGATAAATTAGAGTAATTAAAATAATTAACCTTTTAAAAAAATACATATTACTAACAATTGAAACTCTCATATTCAAAATAGTCACTATAATTATACTTATTTTTCAAAATACTCATATTAAAATACCATCATTAGATAATAGTCAAAATCACAAAATAAATAAATATAACATTGCTACTTTATATTAATTACTAAATCATAATAAATATATATAAAATCACAATGTCGCAACAAGTATATAAAAATAAAGGAAATCAAATACAATATTATTACTATCCCAAGATAATTGTTTATAAAATAAATAACTAAAATAAGAGATACTTAGAATTAATTAAAATATAAATATGTGCACATTTAACATTAGTCAAACATACAAGGAAATATCACATTAATTACGAACGTACATATACACGTAAAATCGCATAAAATCTTATTCTTTAAAATATGTACACTAGAATACTATTATTTTTAGCGAAATATATAAGATAATAAAATATAATATTTATTATTTATATCACTCATTTAGTCAAATGTGTACAAGATTAGCACGTCATAGAAAATACACATAAAGAAAATTAATCAATATATATTCTAAAATAACTTTAACGCCAAATTAATTATTTAAAATTCTATTTTATTAATAAAATAATTTATTATAAAATTTGGGGTGTTACAACTTTCACTAGTGCTTTTTCTTTCTAGCTTATCGTCAGCATCACAGAAACCTACAAACTTGTATTATGAGGATGGCTTATAACACATACCAAAATTAGTAGTGCATTTCAGATATCTAAAGATCCTTTTAACAGTTAAATGGGATTCTTCAGGGTTAAACTGAAAGCTTGCACACACATACACACACTAAATAGAATGCCATGTCAAGAAGCAGTTAAGTAGGGGTGAGAACCAATCATCCCTCTGTATACCTTTTGGTCCATCTTTTTACCTAATTCATCCTTATCAAGAGAACATGCGAGATGCATAGGTGTAAGTATGGATTTGCATTCATCCATCTTAAATTTCTTAAGAAGTTCGCTTGTATATTTGGTTTGATGAATGTATACTCCTTCTGAACTTTGATGAATTTGGATTCCAAGAAAATATTTAAATTCTCCCATCATGCTCATCTCAATTACGTTATACATTAACTTAGCATTAGTAGAACCAAAAATTATATCATCAACAAATACATGGACAATGAGAAGGTCATTCTTAGATGATTTTCTAAATAAAGTATTGTCAACTTGACCTCTTTCAAAATCGTTTTTCAAGCGAAAAGTACTTAGTTTGTCATACCAAGCTCTTGGATTATGTTTGAGACCATACAAAGATTTTTTTCAATTTAAAAACATGGCCTGTAAATTCATTATCTTTAAAGACAGTAGGTTGTTTAACATACACTACTTCATTTATATAACCATTCAAAAATTCACTTTTCACATCCACTTGATATAAAATGATTTTATTAAAAGCTACAACTAAAAATAAAATTATGATTGCCTTTAACCTTACCACATGGGAAAAAGATTCAGTGTAATGAATACCTTCCTGTTGAATATAGCCTTGAGTTATAAGTCTAGTTTTATTTCTTTCCACTTCACCTTTCTCATTCAACTTGTTTCTGAAAACCCATTTGGTTTCAATGGGCTTCTTTTCTTTGGGTTTGGGTACAAGATCCCATTCACCATTCCTCTTGAATTGGTTTAGTTCTTCATCCATGGCCACAATCCATACATTATCTAATTGAGCTTCAGCTATTGTTGTAGGTTCAATTTCAAACAAAAGTCCAAACATTGATATTTCTTTAAAAGCAGATATGGTCTTCAAAGAATCATTTACATTTCCTATAACCAGAAATTCGCGATGTGATGATTTGTATTTCCATCCAACTTTAGGTTATTAATGACCTTGACTAGTATATGGTTCATCATTACTTATCTTTGTATTGTCAATTTCATCTTCTGGTTTATTACAGGGAAACTTTGTAGATTCCTCTTATCTTTCTGGTTCCTCTAATATATGTAAATCTACAAAATCTTCATTTTAGCTTTAAATTTTTATGGTCAATAGTTTATTGTCATCAAACTTTAAATGGGTTGATTCTTTAACAATTAGAGTCTCTTTATTGTATACTCTATAGGCTTTAGACCTTTTAGAGTATCCCAAAAAGATGATCTTTTGAGATCGTGAGTCAAACTTGCCAAGATTCTCTATGGTGTTCAAAATATAAAATTTACAACCAGATTGATGAAAATAAGAAACGTTGGGTTTTATTCCTTTATGCGGTTCATAAGGAGTCTTATTTAGAATAGGTCTTATATAAATTCTATTTTTGAATATAACATGCATTGTTCACTGCATCTACCCAAAAGTATTTTGCAACATTCATTTCGTGAATTATGGTGCGTGTCATTTCCTGAAGAGATCTATTTTTATTTTCTGCAACACCATTTCAAAAGGTTTATTTTTAAATTCACCACCATGATCACTACAAATAGTTGTAATACAAAAACCTTTTTCATTTTGCACTTTTTTTCAGAAAGTAGTAAAAAATTTATGTGATTCATCTTTATGTTTAAGGAACTTTACCCGTGTCCATTTGTAATAGTCATCAACAATAATGAGTCCATACTTTTAACCACCAACAAAGGCAGTCCTTATAGAACCAAATAAATCAATGTGCAAAAGTTCAAGTGGTCTAGAAGTAGAAAAAATATTCTCTGAAGCAAATGATGAATTTGTTTGTTTCCCTTTTTGACATGCCTCACAAGGATCATTTGATTCATATTTCAGATTTTGCAATCCTCTAACTAGGTTAAGTCTGTTCAACTTTGAGATTGATCTCATGTTGGCATGTCCCAACCTTTTGTGCCAGATCAGTTGTTTTTCATTCATTGACATGAGACACTTTACTTATTATTTTTATAAATTTGATAAATTTATTTTGTAAATATTGTTTTTCTTCTGGCCAGTAAATAGTATGCATCCATTTGTTTGACTAATTGCCTTACAAGACTTTTGATTGAAGACAACGTCATAATCGTCTGATTGTCGACTTTTATTACACCATTAAGATTATGTAAATATGAGATGTTAAAGTGTGCTCAATATTGACTATGATATATGTGTCTACCTTGATGAACACTGTAAAATGAATGTTGCGAATTATTGAGTAGTGATTATTGAATGACTAAGAATATTATGTGTGGATCGCATTTGAGTCATGTGATGAATAAATTTGATTGAGTTGAATTGTAATGAATCTGACCTATGCCAATGATGGTTCCCTTAATGGAGTGAGTAGCTTAAGCCAACAAGGGGAGGGATTGGTTGTTAGGAGTATTTGACGTGGAAATTATTTTCTCATCGTATAGGTAGGGCATGACAAGCCTAGTGATATTAGGTAAGTACAACTGAATGAGCCTGATCGTGGAGGCCTGTTGTTGAGCTTTACGAAAAGACTATTAGACCTTGGGGTTATTCTGGTTGGGAATTCCTAAGTTACTTTGAGGTATTCCGCCAAATGTCAAGAGCTACCATGCAACACATGTTTACCTCGATTGTCGCATATATATGTCTCAAGTTGAGTTGAGGGGATCTGTGAGGACATGGTCAATTTGAATTGCTCGTCGACTGGAATAGTGGCATAGTATCAAGCCTCCTAAACAAGTACTTCAAAGTTAGAATGGTACCAAAATGTGAAGAAGTAGAGTCTAAGCTCATGCATAGCATTGCATTGTGATTGTTCTGTTGCAATTAATGTGTATCGAAGTGATAACAATTTCACTTAGATGATTTGATGTTATAATGAGATGTTGATTTTCCTTGAGTGATTTTGATGTTATAATTTGATATTATTTCGTTGAATACTTTATAGTCTACTATGATTTGCGTGTTTTTCTTACTTATATTATATTATCAACATGATTTTGAAACTCACCATTTTCATTGTTTGTACTTGACTGGTTTGACCTTGTGTTTGTGAAATTGCAGTTATTATAAATTAATGAATATTGAAATTCAATTTTGGGAGAAGCTCCCGCTCTAGTGGGTGATACCAAGAATGAGATTTATACGTTATATTTTACTTATTTAATTAGAAACTGTTTTTTTTTTTTAAGAAAATCGTGTTAGTACAATTAGGTTTTTGGAATTAAATTAAGAGATTATAGTTAAATCAACTTCATTGAGATTGCATTGCTTTATTTGAGGAAGAAAGTTTAAAGTGTTTCATGTGTACTTTAACAAATATAATCTCCATGTGTAATTAGGGTTATGTAAGTTTTTGTTTTCTATAAATATATTATATTTTGTTTATAATTCCTCTAAAAAAAATTTAAACAATGGTCCTTCAAATATGTTCTGTCAACAATTTTAGTTCTTGCTTTTAAATTAATTCATATATATTGTCTGAATATTTGAACTTTTTTTTTGCGCATATATTCATAACATTATAAGAATTTCTCTCCAACAAAAATTATAAATTTTATATAAAGAGATTAATTAAATATAATTTTTTAAAATTGTGGTGCTTAAAATTTAATATTTAATTCGTATTTTGTTAAAAAAAATTAATTTTTTGTATGAAATTTTTTTATTATATTATAAACATAGTCATTTAAAAATTAAAATGATAAAATTTAAACGTGAAATATAATATATTTATATAGATAAAAATTTATTTAACCCTATTAACTATAACTTTATACCTATAGTTAACTAATATAACGTATTGTTTTGCAAGATTTTGAGAATACCACCTTCAAGTTTATGAATTTATTATTCAAATATATATTGTAATATTTGATTATTTGAATTGTTTGAGTGTTATCAAGTTGAATGGTTTATAGCATGGAGATTAAATTATGTTGGCACAAGATGCGGTGCTAATTCACGCTGCTGGATGTTTTTAGTGGTTGGAGTTGAGCGAAGTCCCACTGAGAATGTTTCAAAGGATCCGAGTGGCTGAATGATTTTAGAGAGTTTTCTACCATATTCCACGTATATTTCAAAAGTACTATTTTTTCTTTTGATATGTATCATGTTCGGTCCGAGGAAAAAGCTATCAAAATAATCGTTTGTTTTAGGTCTCTAAAAATTAAATCTTTTTACTTGATTAAAAAGGTCACTAAAAATATTTTGTACTTAATAGAAAGGGTTCATATTTTAGTATTTTTAAATCTAAAACTAATTAAATTTTATCTAAAATTAATATTATCTCAAAAGATATTAAATTATTTGACTAAATTATCAACTCCAATGATTTAGTCTAATAGTAAAAAAACAGGTACTGAATCTGAAAGAATGCGGATTCAATCTCGTTAGTGCCATTGGAGAGAGGCAAATGTTCATTGAGCCTTAAGATATTATCTATCTTAGGCTGAGGCACCATTCCCTCACCCTAAATTTATTTCATAAAGAACAATTGGCTGAATTATCAATTGAAAAAAAAAATTATACAAAATAGATTATATTAATTTAATAAATTCTATAGTATCTAAAGTAATTTTTTATTAAAAAAATTTAGTTATTTTATTAAAATACTATTATTGGCTCTAAAAAACCTCCCATTAAAATTCACTTTAAACCTCTGTTTTGATGTATACTTCCTAAAGGAACTGGTGTTTTTGAAAGAGGGAGGGATAAAAGAAACTCTCATGATTTTAACAATTCAACAAATAAGTCTACAGCACAAGGTTTAATTTCGAATAGCATGTTTCTTTGTTTATTAGCATCAAGTTGTCACATGTTATCACTTGTTTGAGACTTTGGGCGGTTGTTTATTGTTCTGCAAGGGGTTAGGCTTTTATTATGCTGCTGAAGCTTCACAGATTCTGGTTTGACAACAGTTAATAAGTTAGTTAATTGTTCAATATCAGTAACAGGCCAGTATGATTAATGATCGACCTATCCAATTCAAGTGGCCAAGGAAGGTTCACAAGTCATCAAATACTTAGTGGGAACAATAGATGGATATTTGAATTTCAGTAGCAGCCCGGCTAGTTTTGGGTCTTATAAGGGTACAGTGGCTGCTTGAGTAGTCTTTTCTTTTAAGAATTAATCAATTAATATGTTACTGATTCTTGTGCATGATAATAATTGGTGCGATATCAACTAAATGCATCGATGCAGATCTGGAACAGAAGAAAAAGTACAAATGAGTGCGAGAATTTGAGAACGAATTTTATAATTTCAAAAGGACTAGACTTCACTTAATCAAAAATAAAATAAAAATACTTCACAATAATACAAAAAATTCGTAAAATCCATCCGGTATATGAAGATGAATTTCAGACATGTAACGAGGACTTTTATTTTATTCTCAATGTAAATGATATGATCATCTACTTCTTCCTCTGTTGGAGGGGCTCCAGAAATGTCTGCAATCTTATAAATATCACATCAAAACCAAAATCTGAGAACCTAAGCAGCTACTAATTTTTAACCTAACTCAAGTAAAGATCAGAATCGCAACACCAACAATAAGGGACACTATTGGTTTCAATTGTGGGCTCCCACCAGTGCCATATGTCCTACAAGGTCGAGCACTCTGTTGCTGCAATGGATACAATTCAAAATATGAGCAAAAGGTTCAGTTTTGAAAAATGCCATACATGTATGCATTAGTCTTTGCAAAAAGTTTTAGATGTTATTTTAAGGAGACATACCTATAACCCCACTCATTGTCATACCATGAGACCAGCTTCATGAAGGACTTGCTAAGCCCAATCCCGGCCTTGGCATCAAAGATACTCGACCTGTTCAAAAGAGATACAATTAAAATAATCCCTTTATTTGACAAACATATCCCAACACAACAGAACAAACTCAAAACTAACAGAATTATTGGAGAACGAGATATATAAAAGACTAAGTTTTATGGCAAATTAAAATTTGTTTTAAACACAAATAGCCAGCTCATTTTTTATGGTATCTCACTTTCCAACCAAAATAATAAAACCCAATTCATTTGTATTATGAAACTCAAGATGTGCATAATACCACATTTTAGCATGTTACTTGATAAAAGGCACAAGAGTCTGTTCTGTTGAAGATGCTGATAGTGATTTATAATTTCAAATACAGTGACATTTACTTTACCTTGAATCACCAACGAAGTCATTAGAGACAACATCCTCATCTGTGTATCCAAGAATTCCCTTCAATTGTCCCTCTGAAGCATGCCTTCATTTTTTTCAGTAGCAAAATCATAGAAAACAAACCAAGGGTTAGCACAAAACAACTCAACAAGAGAGAATATAAGCCAGAGCAGAAATGTAAGAGGCATACTTAATTGCTGCTTTAACATCTTCATAGGAAGCATTCTTTTGAAGCCGGCAAGTCAAGTCCACAACAGAGACATTAGGAGTAGGTACACGAAATGCCATTCCAGTGAGCTTTCCATTTAGCTCAGGAAGAACTTTTCCAACAGCCTGGGAAATTCATAAAGTACAAAAGCAAATTAATAAATATAGATATATGATAAGCACAGAATCATTCAACCGTTGTCCATCTTTTACCTTGGCAGCACCAGTTGAACTTGGAATTATATTTTGAGCTGCCCCTCTTCCCCCTCTCCAATCCTTCATTGAAGGACCATCTACAGTCTTTTGTGTTGCTGAGCAAAGAGAAACACAATTAGATGTTAACAATGTCACTTCTGTAGAGTGGCGGTTTCATCCAAAAGAGAAAAGGACAGCAGAGGCTTTAAGTAGCAAATGTGCAATATACCTGTAGTTGCATGCACAGTGGTCATCAAACCTTCAACTATGCCAAACTCCTCATGAACCACCTGAGGAATAGTTTATATAAGAATTAGATGCTTGTATGCAAGTTTCTGATAACGGGTGAAATAAGAAACAAATGAAAGGGAAGCATCAAGTTGGATCCCCACAGCCCCGGGCTCAGGTTGAATCAAATCACAATGGGTCGCATAATTATTGTCAAAAAGGCTTAATTGATTCAGACAGATCAGCATTAATTCCATGAAGTTCTCTTCTCTTAATAGTTTGATTCCTTGTATTGGAAGAGATACTACAGAAAAACTTGATGATGAATCAATTGTCTGTGAATTTTATGAACCTATTAGTTTTTATTTTAATATTTTATCACACCTTTTCTGCAGAAAAAAGTCAACTCCTGGATATATCCTTGAAGAAAAGAATAATATATCAAGAGGGATTGTGGCAAAATAAGTTGAACAGAGAAAAATTTATATTTCATGTCAAAGAAACTCCTTAAACAAATGTTGTCAAACTTCCCCGTTTAGGGATTCCCAAAAGCACTAAGAATTTTCTAGCAGTTATCATTGTCCAAGTCCTTCAAGAGGAGAAAAATTTATATTTCATGTCAAAGAAACTCCTTAAACAGATGTTGTCAGACTTCCCCGTTTAGGGATTCCCAAAAGCACTACGAATTTTCTAGCAGTTATCATTGTCCAACTCCTTCAAGAGGAGGAAACTCAATTAAGTTGGCATTACACAATGCGATCAAACCTTGGCAAGAGGAGCAAGACAATTTGTTGTACAGCTTGCATTAGAAACAATGTCCATGTTGGGCTTGTACGTCTTCTCGTTCACTCCTACCACAAACATTGGCGCATCAGCAGATGGAGCTGATATTATGATTTTCTTGGCACCACCCTACAGTCGAAAAAGATAGAGCTTGAATTAAGATTTCCAGGTGGCAAAGGGGGAGAAGATAGAGAAAACACTAAATGAACAGGTAAGTGAATATAGCAACCTTCAAATGTGATGAAGCTTTCTCTATTGTTGTAAAAACTCCGGAAGACTCTATGACATAGTCAGCCCCAAAATCACCCCAAGGGATCTCTGCAGGATCTCTGAGTACAGAAAAAAAAAGTGTATACATGTTAAACCAATATTTTTATACCTCTGTAATTAACACATACTTGTAACATCAATTTCAATTATCAGGTCTCAATTTATGATACCTTTTGCTCACAACTTTAACCTGCTTCCCATTAATTTCCAAAGTAGTGTCATCCAAAATCTTAATAGTTCCCTTGAATGGTCCGTGAGTAGAATCATACTTGAACATGTACGCCTGAACAATAAAAGACAAAATGATAAAGCAAAATGTATGTAAAAAATAATGAGTACCCACAATAACTGAATTAAAAAGAATATAAACAAATAATAAGAGTACCCACATTAACTGAATTAAAAAGAATATAAACAAAATAAACAGCAGATGAATTCAATAAAAAGTAGGAGTACAAGTGAACAACAATACACACACTTATTTCTCTTCATGTTTTAGAACATCTAATCTTGTGGAATGGAATGAAATGTTCTGTGCATAATATACATACCATGTATTTAGCATCAATAAAAGGATCATTAATTGCAACAACATCAATATCATCCCGGGAAGTAGCTACCCGTAACACCAACCTTCCAATTCTACCAAAACCTGCACATTTCAGCATAAAATACATGTTTTCTCAAAACAAGTTGAAAACTTCTAAGAATATATTTCATGCTTTGTAACAAAGTTTTCACCTGTTGCATAACTAGTTCATGAATGGTACGTGTTAACAGTTATTTAAAATTCATGCACTTATTGGATAATTCCTAACACCAAATTAAAATATAAAATGAAATATTAAGTTGTTTTTCATTCATAACTGAGACACATTTATACATTTTTGTAAAATGATTTCAATTAAAAGATATGTTTAAGAAATTAATGACATTGTGCAAGTCTTTTAAAAAGGAAGAAACTTATAAAAAAAATTGTTTGTGTTTTTTATAACATTAAGATAAACAAAAAAAACTCTCAAAAATGGTTGTATCATAGAATCACTTTTTATTAAACAAATGGACACTTCCAGTATGCTATACACCAGCAAATATTTTAGCGCATCTCCTATGAACGACTTCAAAAAATACATCCTAAATTTTCATGTTGAAATACACATTCCAGTCCATCGGATCATATGATCCACAGTAGGATTGTCCTCCTATTGAGGAATTCTACAGTCCAAGGAATATTTACAAAAAACTTAAGCATGTCACAATCATAAACAATAGAAGTTACGTTATAATAGTAGGGACAATCCAAGAAAGCCTCACATGAAAAAAAATAAAAAACAACAACAGCTCTCAAGAGCAGTTTTATCAGTTCCAGGTATGTGTTTCAACCAACTATTATATCCTAAATGAAACCGGGATAGCATAAAATATGGTATGGAAGGCAAAGCTTGTAATCTTTCATAAGTTTATAAGTATCTGCCACAAAATTGGATGTAATAAAAATTAATAGTGCAAGTTGTTACAAAAATGAAGAAACATCTAAGAGAACTATCATGAGTCATAACAAGAAAGTTACCATTTATTCCGACTCTTGTCTTCCCAGCACTGCTTGATTCTAACAGACAAGATAACAACAGATAAGAATCAAGAAATTGCATGTTCACTGCAACACACACGAAATAATTATACTATATCCTTACTTTGTACAGGGAGAGGGATTTCCGTTGCTGTAGCTCTGATAGGCTGTATACTCCGGGCATTGCAGTTTCTGGGGGGCAAATAACGATACATAAGGAACGAAACTAATAAAACAACATACTATTAAAGAAGCAGAAACAGGCAGAGGAGAGATAAGAAGAGCACTGATTAAAATTCTGTGTAACTCAACTGTAAGACGATTGATTCACATGAAACTGAAGTTCCAAATATGCTGTTTTGTAACCTCGTAGATTTTGAATTAATACTTGAGGCACTGCTAAGCCCCTGAATCATACATACAGACATGTTAATAAGATTTAACATCTAGAAAATACAAACAAATGCACTAGCTCTGAAATGATAAGCAAATTATGAGAGTAATAACTACTAGATGGAAACTCTTCATAACAATGAAGGAGTCAGTGTCACCAGCAGAAAATTTTCCCCAGCATCTCTCACACAATCTCGACAAACATCCCAGAAAATGGTTTTAAAAATAAGCTTTATTAACATTTTAGTCCATATAACATGAATTTTTCCCGGTTTAGTCTCCAAAATTGTCATTTTTTAATCCACAAAAACATAGGAAATAATGTCCCCGCCAATAGGAAGTATGTTCTGGATTAACACTACAATGATTAGAAGAAAAAAACACTACAATGGTTAAAATAAGATTGTGGTCACGTCTATCACCTAAAATCAATTTGATGCACATATTATCAAAACCAATTTCATCCACAATTTGTTCAAAAAATAATAATGCCAACCTGAATCAAATATTATACTGCCTAAAACCGAAAACAATTATTTTATAAGTATGTAAAAATTTCTTAGTCAATACAACGGTAAAGGTACACATTTCAGGATTTAAAAATTATTTAAGCCAAAAGAAATTATTACAACGTCTCCTCCTGCTCTATTTTCTGAGTAACCAAACATAGATTTTCACCAAATCTATTATAAAAAAAATTAATAAAAATTTAAACCAAATCGAAAAGTAAATTTAAAATTTCGAGAACTAAACAAGAAGAAAAAATATTAAAAATAAAACATAAATAATACTAACAAAATAAAACATGAGAAATGAATTATATGAATCAAAACAAGTCAAAGCATACTCAAAGTTGTCATTTGTTTTCCGACAAAATGCAGAAAAAAAAAAACGAAAAACATAAGAGAATCGGAAAAAGTGCTGTTTTCAGAGTATAAATTTCAAACACCAAACATTAACAAATAATAATAATAACAGATAATGAACCAAAACAAATAGCATCGAAACCGAATTCAGAAGTTACTAAACGATTTTCACGAAAATGCAAAAAGCGAGTAAAAAAATGAGAATCTGCGGTGCAATGAGATAACAAGAAGAAGATACCTTGACGCGATCGGAGGAAGAAGGTGATGAAGAGAGAAGAGTAGATCTGAGAAGAGAAGAAGCGGCCATTGAAGATGGTGAAATGAGCAAAAACCCTAGAAAATGAAGAATGTGTTGTTCTCTGGTTTTTGCACCAACAACAACAATAATAATTAAAAAGAAAGAATCTTTTAAGTTGTTATTAGAATTTAATAGGCACTTTTTTACTCGCTTTTATGAATATTTGTTATTTCTCAGCGGAGCTTCTTATGGAACATGACAAAATGATCTTTTTCTCTCTCACTATATTATTGTCCTCTGCGGATGATCCTACACATATGTCAATGTTTTCGTCAACTTTTCTTTTATGAAATACTTTTGACATTTTTTTAAGATTAATTTCGGTAGACTAACAGGATAAAAGTAAAATATTATTAAGGACACAACAGTTATAATTAATGGAATGTGTAAAAAAAATTTATATTATACATAAATTTAACTATTTTATCGAAATTTTATGTTATTTTAGTTGTGTTGTGAAGGTTAACCACATGAGAAGGTGTAAAATATCCATTTTAGTTTATCTACTCGTTTTGGTTTGTAAGTTTTGGATTTAGTCTTATCGGATCCAAAACAATAGGAACAATGTGGCATGGTAAAAGGAATGATCGAATTTGGGTTATCCTTCGAATTATTTGTCTCATCCTATATTATTTTAAAAACATCATTTCATATTATTATTAATTTCATTATATTAAAAAATAATAAATATGACATTACTTCACACTTACAGTTTACGGTTGAATAAAAAATAAGATGTATTGCAAAATGTTATTTGACCACCATCATTTTATATTATTTATTTAATTATTTTCTCGGTCTTTGATATACCTTCAAAATTATACGGTCCATTTGTTATAAATTTAAAAAAAAATGATTTTTCTATTTCATAATTTATAAATTATCTTTTATAAATTTTTAAGAAAATGAGAAATTGTTTTGTATTTATATATTGTAGTTGTTCACATAAGTAAACACAAGATACAAAAGGTGAGCTATCATATAGAGTAAACAAGAAAGAACTCCAAGAATTCTCTAAAATGACTAAGATAAGAAATACATTGTTCAAGCCCCATTAGATTGCATCTCTGAGGTCCTTATTACCTACAGTGTGTTGAGTTGGCTTCCCCTCGTCATATAACTCATCTATATTGGGTGTGTGGAACTGTAGCACACATAGCTCACGTCGCTTTTCCGTGCAGGACGTGTAGTGGGCCATGAAGTACTTCCTTAAAGGCACAAAACCTTTCACTCAGACAATAGATTAGTGCAATTGATCAAATTGGAGCTCAGTGTGATTTGAACGCTAGAGTTGAGCTGGATTGATCTAAGCTAGGTTGGACCGACGGTGGATTTGAGCTAAGTTGAACCTGAACGGTGGACTTGGACTAAGTTGGACCTAAACGGTGGAGCTTGACTAAATTGGACCTTAGACCTGACTAACCTTTTTGAAAGAATGATCTGGTTGTTAGTCGTTTAAAGATTCATCATCAAACTTATTTCAAAGTTTCTTTTTACTTAAACTTATCACAAAATTAACTAATAGGTAAAAGGGGACCAAATTTACGCATGACTAGACCATTTAAAGTTTGTACACCAAAAAATATTTATAGTTAGTTGTTGTATAGTTTATAGATTTGAGTCTTTTTTATAAGTTAATATGCATAATCTTTACAAGAGCAAATTTTAACTTATTATAAAAAATAATTTTATTATTTTATTTATTTAGAAAAGTGGTTTTGTTAGGCCCAAGAAACTTTTAAATTGGCCTATAGTTTGACATCCAATTTTAAATGAAGGCATCTTTTGACCTGTAAAATGTCTAGTACCATTTCCTCATTGTTTGCCACTTCATCACAATTAGGGGTTTTTTTTGTCATATCCTTTTGAAAATTGACATTCATTAATAGCATAATGTTGTTTTAATAGTTTTGTCCCTATCTTTGGTTGGTTAAATTTAAATTTACCCAATGAAGTGAATTTGTAATGGGTTGTTTTGGTAACTTTCCTCCATATTCACAATATACCACAAGTTCCAACGTATAGCTACTACTGCAATCAATTAACTTATTTTTGTCATTATTCTTCTCTCTACTTGGTCAAGCAGTCCCACATTTTTATTTCACAAACCTTCTTCATCTAGTTGCAGGTCTTGTGTTTTCTCATGTAGATAAATATTTTGATTCTTTTATACATACTTCAACATGAAACTAAATTTTCATAACTTTTTATTTCCAGTTTTAAAATAGGATATAAGTTTATATCCCATTTTAGGTCATGCATTCAGTTCAAAGCATAATTTTTTTAAAACTTTTTTTGTATGTCATCAAAATCTATATTTTATAAATCACCATGATGACAGATTATTTCATAATACTTATACGCGCAAAATAACTTTTCAAACCATTTATAAGATGATTACTTTATAACTTAGATACACATTTTGTTTTATGTTGCATGTTACAGAAAAATGATTAATATCTGTATTATGATTTTTTTTTACATATCATGTTTTTCCATTTGCATTTATAAAGTAAAATATGTTAACATGGTTGATACATGTTTAATATTCTATTTTTAAAGCCACATGATGAGTTGGATCCCAAATTTGTGAGCAACTTTTACAAGGTTTTACCCTCAAAATGGATGACCTATGAATCCAGTTGACAAACACATGAGGTGACATTTAATCAGTCTCTTTAGGAACCACATATATTAGAAGGATGGAATGATATTGGCAATATGTATGGTTTGTGGGGTGAACACTTAATTTTACACTACAGAAAAAAAACACCTATTGTAACACTCAACTTTTAGTGATACCTTTTTATTTGTCAGTATAATTACTTTTAGCTACAGACTGAGTGTCACCTATTCTTATTTCATGTAGCTACATTATATTAACTTAAAAAAACTCAAATATTCACATAAAAAATATTCCCTCGTTGACCCACACTTCAGTTTACAGTATTCTCTTTCTCCCGTTTCGATCTCAGAACTTTTTTTCCTTATTTCTTCTCAAATTTGCTCAAAATTCACCCAACAATCGTATTCCTTTTCTCCCATTTCGATCTCAGAAACTTTTTTTCTCCATATTTCTTCTCAAATGTGCTTAAGAGGTTAAGGAATGATTGAAGCTCTTCTCAATTTTTTCCCTATTTCTTCTCATAAATTATCAACAACAAAAAATTCGATTACCTCTTTAATTGATTCCTTCAATTTCCTCTTTAATCGATTTCCTCTTCAATACGTATTCATTTTCAATCAGATTTCTCTTACGATACAACAAATTACGATTTATGATTCAGATTCAGCGATTCAGGGATTCACGAGTAAGTGAAAATTGTTTTTTCTCTATTAGCAATTTGCATTGGTTGAATGATTTGATTGGTTTTAGTTTTTTATATTTTAAAACTCATTTGAAGTTCTCCTATTTTCATATTCAGAGAAAAGATAGTAATAGAGCAAAAAAATAGATATGGGGTTTCTCATCTTCATGCTCAGGTTTGATTGAAGGATTTTGTTGAAATAGTATAATGTAATTTTCAATTTGTACAATACCTTTTGCTACAAAGTCACAAAGCATATTGTTTTTATCAGTAATTCTAGGAAGATGTATCATGTATATGAATTTTTAATTGAAGTTTTTTTAAAAAAAGTAGCAACTAGGCTATTATTGATTTGAAATGTTTCGTTAAAAAAATTCCAAAAATAAGCATCAATAAGTTAGGAAACAAAGACAACGAGGACGGTACAATCCTACTGGCAGATTGTGGTGGAAACATGTGTTAACATGGATGTATTATGGTGGAAACATGTGTTAACATGGATGTATTTCGTGACCCTACTACAAGAAATACCTTTCCTTCCTACCACAATTGAGCAATATGAGATAAAACCAATTGGTTGTGAATCCAACAATTTCTTTTGATGTCAAGATTTCTCAGAACTCTGCTCATGGAAGCCAAATTGTAAATGTCATTAATTTTCCTTTGATTTTTTCACAGTAGCATTTTTGTAATTAATTGAAATACTTTTATGTGTAAAGCTTGCCAATTGATTTTGCTAAATTTGTCTGCAACATGCAGTATAAGACATTGAACTTGCAATGTCCTTATGGGTTTAGCATTACTTGTAATCTATTCATTAGGATCTTACCAACAAGATCAACAAAAATTGGTAAGGATTAGAAGTTCTTTTGTACAATAAATGATATAATGGCTGGTGACATATTAAACTTCAAGTTTCAGAATCTTCTAGTGAATCACGTGGTTGTGACAAAAAAAGATGATGTTGCTGGGTCTTTAACTAAGTTGGTGTCTTTTTATGTAGTGTCTACTTTATTATTTTGTTTTATGTGTTTAGGTGTAATATGTTTTGTACTAATCACATGTTATGTCTTTAATTAGGCTTCTACTTTGGGTTTGCGATCATGTTTTGTTGCTCCTTTTTATGGACATGCAAGGATGCATATGTTTTGTGATCTTTATGAACTACTAATGTAATCAATATTTTTTGTATCTCCAACCATCGCTAAGTATATTATATATTGTTACTTCTCGTGGATTTTTTTTGCTTCACATATTTGAATTAACAAAAAAAACTCAAATATAATTAAATTATAACATTTTTAACTTAAAATTAACTTAAGATGTTCCAGTCTTCCCTAAAAAAACCTAAATTGCATCTTCATCTTCATCATTTCAATCATTTTCCCGTTGTATTGCAATTCATAAAATAAAAAAAATCTAAAAAGCAAAATTAATTTGATTAAAGGTCCAACCCTCTCACCATGACGAATTCATTCATCACCCCTTACCATTACTAGGTCTAGGACTAGTTCTTGGACTTTCTTCTTTGCCCCTCCTCCCTCTACAACCAAATTCTACTCTCACTTTTGGTCTTTTTCAAGAAAAAAAACTATGATTTATAGCCAATTCTAGAACCCACCATTGTCCAACAAGTACCACCAGACGAAGAAAAAAGTTACGGTAACGATGAATTTGAATTTGAATATGGTGATGAATCTCAAATGGATGAAGATGTTGGTGACAATGATGAGAATTATGATGAGGAAGAGGACTGAAACGATGATGAAGAAGGCGCGATTTAGGTTTTTTAGGGAAGAAGACTGAAACATTTGAGATTAATTTTAGGTTAAAAAATGTTATAATTTAATTATATTTGTATTATTTTTAAATGGTTATGTTTTAACGGTACGTGTTACAATTTTTGTAACAGAAATTGGATGCAAGAGCCATTTTAAAATGAAATTATATTTAAAGGGATGTTAACCAAACAAAAAAAACTTACGAGAACTAAAATAAATAAATAAAGTTATAATTGCAAGGACCAAAGACATTTTTAAACCTTAAATTTATGTTGGACTTACTTAATTTAATGCAATTCATTTGAATTTCACTTGATAAAAGAATGCAGGATGAAATAAAAGATGTATTGTTAAGACTATTCAACATATTTGTGGTGTTGATGACACTAAAAATAAGGCAAGCCAATAAGATGATAGGAGTAGTAGGAAAGCATAGAGGTGGACAAGATTATCCAACTCACCCAAAAACCGACCAAATTGCAAAAAATTGAGTGTAAACAGCTGGGTGGAGTCGATCTCTTGGATAAACGGGTAATCAAATCAATTTGTATAGTTTACAACAGGTGTGTGGATCAAAGTTTCAAACCCAACAGTGTTTGAATTCACCTGTGAATGTATGTAGTATATACACAATGTGACCAATTGACTCTGATGCATGCAAACGTGACACTACCTTTTCACTTTTCACACGCCAGTGTTTTTTGTTTTAACAGAACATGCTAATGTCTTTTCAGTTTTACAATCACTTTTTAGTGGGCTATTAATGCATAAATTTGTAGTATTATAATAATAACGAGTAAAAAATAATAATTGTTATTGCAAATTAAAAATGAAACAGTTTCATAGTACATTTAATTTTAACTATTTTTTCCAACTCTAGGATCACAACTCCTATCACTTTCCTTTTTTTCGTTTCAGAGAGTCGCTGCATGCTAAAAACCAACAAACACCAAAGCAAAATCACTATGGAACTGACAAACAAAGGATAATCTCTACTCTTCCTCCTCTCATGTTTTTTATTTTACATTTGAAATATAAGTTTGTATTGTTTTGATTCTTGTTGTTGTTGTTTGAGATCTGACCCATTTCAAACCACCTATAAGCCTGCAACTTGTAACCCACCATATTAATTGGACAAAATGAGTGGAACCGTGTCTCTAATATTTCACCCATAGTTTGGGGCAATTTGAACATTTTAGGCCCGAATCCACCCGTTTTCTAACTCTGGGGAAGCATCTTATCTCCCACATGTGAGTTTGTGTGAGCTAATGAGCCGAGAGGACTAGTAACATTTGACCTTTGCTCAGAAGCCACATTGGACTTTATGAATTTTACCTTTTTTATTTTTATTACTCCTTATGTTTCAAAATGACGCATTTAACTATTTCACGCATATTAAAAGAAAAAAATGAGAAATAAAAGAGAAATGATGGTAATTTTATCAAATTATTCTTATTAATCATTAATATATATTAATTATCATAAATACAAAATGAAGAAATAATATACACATAGTAAAAAAAAAAAGAAATTAATATTACATAAAAAAACTAAAAATGTTCTATTTTAAGCTTTTTTTTTTTTGCAAATGTAAAAGTTATTGAGATAAAAGGAGTATTTATGCAATTTTTGTTATTTATATTAATAATAATTATCACATTTTGATTTTTTTTTAATTTTTGACAATACATTTTGGTTTCTTTATATGTGTGTGTTTGGCGTATTTAGATTTGTAGGCGATCTTACGGTCACGTCACTGCTTTTAACGGGACCGGTTTGGTATCATCAGATTTTCGATGTCCCCATGTTGTTTTTTCTGCTTTTTCTAATAAAGTGTATTGCATTGCATACAATAAAATTGTTACAATTATTGCTGGTGCCTGGTTCCCTATATATATATATATATATATATATATATATATATATATATATATATATATATATATTTATCTAGTGATTCCCTGTATTTCGTTTCCTTTGATTATTTTTTATAAACAATATTATATAAGAGCATGCATATCATCGTACAAGATCATTTATGAATAATATTTAACAATAGAGTTTTAAAAAGTATGTAACTTCAAGCAGATTCTCGGATTTAAAGTCAAGGCAAAGTTGGTAAGAATAAGTGTAAATAATTTTTCATTGATAGTCAATACAAATAATTTTATACTGACAGTTAATATAAATAATTGATTGAATGATTATTTAATAATAACAGTTATGATCGTTGTATAGAATAATAAAATAAAATAAAATTATTCACCTGAAAATTTGACTTAATTATATGGTAATTTTTCTCATTTTTTACAAAGGTATGTATGACCAAATGTTGAACCATATGTATTTCAGTTGACATTATTTTATTTTAAATCAAAGTTCTCACTTACCATAATTTTGCACCGTTCTTTTTAAAATTAAATATGTTTTTGGTGAATTGAAATTAAATATTATATAAACGATTTTTATAATTATATATACATTAGTGCAACGTGTTTATGACAACTGCTCTTGGTTGTGCAAAGGTCAAGTTGTCCGCTAACTCCCTCGAAAGGTTATCAAATCTTTTTTGGTTTTTAATTGTCATTATTTAATTCAAAGTGAGTCAAATTAATCTAATTTTTTTGGAAAAGACTTAGCAGCAAATACAAGGTGAAATGTGGTGAAAATTTGGGGGTTGGATCCCCTCAGGTCACTGGAAAGATCTAGTAGAAAAGATAAAGACTAAGTGAGTATAATAATGAGATTGTTGGGAACGTTCACACTTATATAAAATTTCACAATTAACAAGTTTAAATCCTTTTTTTATAACATTTTTATTGCTTTTTTTACTCTTGTTAAAAAAATTAGTAGAATAATTAATATATTAATATTTATAAATAACTTTTATATTTGAATGAATTAAACTCGATTTTTAAATTAATAGTATTAATAACAGGTATATTTGAAAAAAATAATAATAAATACACTTAATAAATTTGAAAAGTGTTTATATTTAACCGTGAAAAATACTTCTCAAAGAGTACTTATTATAATTAAAAACAAATATAATATATAATTTCAGTTAGACATGACAATATATATACACTCGTGAATCTTGTGCACTTACTCTGATTTTGATGAAAAAATCTTGCTTTGATGGATCTTGAGGAATTGTGTTTCCCTAAATTCATAGTTGAGAATGAGATGTTTATACTTGTTCTCTCCTTAATTTGATATGCAAATAAAAATATATCATACATATATCTATTCATTTTATTCAATAATTTTTGCATTTTAAATTATATTATATTATTACTCTATTTAGTTCTTTTTATAAGAGATAATTAAGTCAACAAAAATTTATGTATCTAATCTATGTTATAAAATAGATACTTTAATTTTCTTTATTAAATTTTAATTCGACTGTCTCTTATAAAAAAAAATTATAGAATACTATTCAATAATTATTATTTTATTATAATTATCACCACTATATACGTGTGAGCGTGAGGGAGGCAGGGAAATGTCGATAAATAAATGAATATTCAATCTTCAATCTCAAGAGCTAGGCATATTTTTGCAAGCAATCATTATATTTGCACACTTTAATTCAAATTTTGTTTCTCTTTTAAAATGTTGAATGAATATAAAAGTATGTACCAAACATTTTTCATTTGAAAGAAGACACAAAGCGAAAGAGACAAAATCTACGTATATCATATTGTCAATATACCCAATTTCTACTTAATTTGAAAAAAGCTGTGATAATATTTCGGTCTCATTTAATTCCTTTATTTTGAAAATGAATTACAAAATGGGGCAATCATTTTTGGCACATTATGGTCTAACAAAAAATAGTGACAAGGTGTAAATTAAAACATTTGTAGTCTATAAATTTAGAAAAAATCTAACCACACCATATTTCACAAGATAAGCCAACCATTTAAAAAATAAAAAGGGTTGAGTTCGAAGGATAACTATTTAACTGATAAAAATGAAATAAAATAATGAATTATGCAATTCAATAGATATACCGATATAAAATCGAGTTTAAATAATTATCTAGTATTACTCATATTGTAAAAATTATTTATACAAATATTCAATTTAATATATTTTATTATGGTGTCATATTATTGTAATATTATTTCTAAAATACATACACAAATTTTTATATGACAGGATGTTATTAAATATCTATGTAAAACTATTTTCATAATTTAACAAGTTTTTTCCAAAAAAAAAATATTGGAGTGTTTATATTTACAAATTGCTTTGTCTAGATTTAATTTACACGGCCCAATATCTGTTTGACTTGATTGAAACATTTTCGAACAAATTCCACATTGTTATGTGCGATAAAGAAAAAAAAGAGATAAGTTTTTATATATTAATTATAGTTTTTTGTTGCAAAATGTATCAATAAGAAATATTTTAACTAATTTTTTTTCCTTCTCTTGTGTTCTTGTTTTAGAGTGTTGTAATGTATAATTTATGTATTTGTTTTAGAAAGTGTGGGAGTACTGAGGTTCTGATGTGTTTGACAAAAGTATATATGTGTTATAAACAATATCACAATGTTATTCTCTAGTTGTCATTAGATAACAATTATAGTTTTTCTTTGATTTTGGAAATTTTCACGTTATATTCTTCTGTTAGGATTTCCTTTAGTTTTTCCATGTCCGTTTTTTCCATCAACTAGTATTAGAGCTTTGGTTATGTGGGATACTAAATTCTTAGTATACTCAGTGGTTGCAATATTGTGTGATCTTCTGCATTAGAAAAATAGTGCTACTCTAAAAGTGTTGTTTTGAAAATGTTCTTATTAGGAAAAACATGGTTTGTAAGTTGTCCATTGTGACAAATCTCTCTTTTTCTGAGAATTAACGTGGTGCGCAGTTTACATGTATATATACTTGTAGTGTCAATCTCTACAAGTGTTATGAAATTTGACTTAGAGAAATTTGATAGAAGAATCAATTTTTCCTTGTGAAAATACAAGTTAAGGATATGTTGATACAATCACGATTACTCAAGGTGGTGAGTAGCACACGAGCAAGAGTAGACATGGATGCAAGGTGTGCGGTGAAATTATATCAATGATTGAAGAGATTTATGAGAAAACCAACATAGAAGTTGCACCGTAAAATTTCATATGGTTTTTAACATGTAGAAATTATTGGAGTGATTTAACTTCAAGTTAAGCAGATTCTTTATGGCGGAGTATAATAGTTCTTTTAGAACTATGATTGTCAGTATAGATAATAAAATAAATTCTTGAATTGGTTTAACTTCAAGTAGAACTATACATTTTATGATAAAGTATGATACTTCTTTTGAACTATGATCATCGATGTTGGCATTGAAAGTTGGAGATGTACGAGATTCAATCAAGATGAGATTGTTGGACTTGTTTGAAACATCTTGGAATAAGTCGTAAATTTCCAAGTATGATAAAGAAAAAAGGAAGACAATGCTATATATTGAGAATATAGTTCTTCGTAATAAAATGTACTAATTAGAAACACTTTAAATTTATATTTAATTGTTTTTTTTTCTTATACTTTTGTCTTAAAATGTTGTGAGATGTAGTTTAATATTTTTGTTAAAGAGTGTGGGTGTAGTAGAGTCGTGTGGTGTTTGAGAGAAATTTATGTGTTGTAAATTTTTTTACACAATATTATTATTTGATTCTCATTAGACAACGATCATAATTTTTCTCCAATTTTAAATTTGTTCACCTTATAATTTTGTGTTGTAATTGTGATGATTTATTTCTCTAGCCTATTTTTCCCAACAATATGCCATTATCTTTTTATATATGAATCTAAATTAAGATATATTGGTAATAAATCTATTTTTTTTTTTATTTTGCATTAACTTTAATTCTCCTTTTGACTTAAAATTATCAACATTATTAGGCTCCATTTGCTCTGGAAATTTTTGTGTTTTTACATTTTAAATGTGTGTTCATTTTATTTTGATGAGATATACTTTTGAAGTGAATTATTGTCACGAAGATAAAATGAAATTTTAGTTAATGAAAACACATATTCAAAAATAAATAAAAATAATTTTTTGACATTCTCATTTGTTTAGTATGTAGCAAGTATTTGAAAACATGACGTGGTTGGTGATTTCACAATAAAAATTCACAATGAAACTTACACTACAAATTTGAACTTTTAGTTTTTACATTGAAAACTATTTTGAAATACGAGAATGGACGAGCCACCACATTTCTAAACACATATATAAATAATTGTTTACTTTAAAAGTCACTTATATTATTATTAACAAATAAAATTAACTTAAATTTATAATTTCAAAATATTTTCATAAACTAAACCGTCATCAACTTCTAAGTTGCTATGAAAATTGTTCGGATGGTTCAAAGTGGAGACGGTCCCTACAAGATGGAGATGGACATGGTATGATGGATAATTCAACGTATGGGGAAGACATCTTTGTCAATAAAAAACATATGAGGAAGACACGTGCAAATATTGTGTAAGCGAATAAAGTACAACATATGCTAGCTTTCCTACCACAAGAGTTACTACCAATCCACCAACCAATATTGAGTATAATATGATAGTGGGTGGCTTTTGTTTTATGCTTTTTTTTTTTCTTCTTTTATTTGGGTAGCTTTTGTTTTAGGCGATTTTTTTTCTCCAACGTTTTTAAAAAGTTTCTTATGTATCTAAATTAGTTAATTTAAAGGTACATAGTATATATTTGAATTGACTAATCTAGATATATATATATGAAAGCTTTTAAAAACATTAAGATTAAAGAAAAAATCATTTTTATTTCTTATTAAAAAAACCACTTTTATTTTATGCTTTTTTTTCCGTTGGCTTTTGTTTTATGTTTTCAGGTTTTTGTTTTAATTGACTTTTTCTCTCATTCTATAATGTTTTTAAAAGTTCCTAAAATGTATTCTGATTAATCAATTTTGAAGATATAAAATATATGTCGAAATTAATTAATTTAAATATATATTTAGAGATTTTTAACAACATTAAAAAACACTAAAAAAATGAGAGATAAATCACTTTTGTTTTATGTTGTTTTTGGGTTGGCTTTTTGTTGGCTAGAATTCAAAATGAGGATGCAATGCAAGTATGGATTTGACACATAGATGCAGATGTATGGATTGAGACATATATCTGTCCTTTTTGAGAACTTACACTTGTGACTCAAGGTAGATGTCAAGGTGGGGTTCAAAAGAAAGGAATATGATTCCAAAGCTTAAAATATATTTAATTTGTTGATATTTTTACTATTTTTTTGGGAAAAAAATATCCCTTATATTCCCACACCTAATCCTCTATCTCTTTTAAAAAAAAAAACATAATCCTTTTTTACTCTTTTGAATTTCAAAATAATATTTTTATATTTTTTGTAATTTTGGAAAATCCAATTATTTAAAATAATTTCTTTTCAAATTTCCCATAAATCTCAATGAATTTATGAGTTTCTTGATACATTTTTTTTCAGACAAACTCAATATTTTGAGTTTTTTTGAATAATTATTTCTTTTAGAAAACTTTGAATTTAAATTTTTAGAAAATAATTTTATACTAGAATTCCAGTTTTCAACACAAAAATGAATAAATTTAAATATTTATTAGTTGATAAGGGTAAAATAAAAATTTCATATAGGGAGGCCTAGTTGAGATGGTACAAGGGAGGTTTTTATTTTTTCAGGTGTGATAACTTATAATGGACCATGCCAATTTTGGCCCAAGATGGATAATACATGCCGAAAACATGAAAATTTAACTCTGTACCCCCACTTTTATCTCTATACCCCCATAATTTTTTGAAAATGTCAAAAATACCCTCAAATTTATTTATTTATTTTTTTTACAAAATCCACTTTCACTTCTAGAAAACTTTTTACAAGTTTTCCGGTACAGAAGGATGTTTCCGGAAAACTAAAAAAAAGATTTTCGGTACAGAAGGAAAAAATGTGTGTACCGTAAAACTTTCTCCAACTTTTCCGGTACATAACGTGTTTCCGGAAACAAGTTTTCCGGTACACACCCTTATTTTTTTTTTAAAAAAAATTAAATTTTATTAATTTTTTTTTAGATCATTTAAAAAATTATTGAAAATTTTGGGGTGGTTGTGGCCACCATATCGTAATGAAGCTTCCCCGTGTCTATAACTTTGCCGTCTTTACCTATATCCCTACCCACCAAAAAAAATATAGCTAAAATCAAATAAATTAATTAAATAGTAATATAAAAAAAATTCAAATAAAAAAAAAATTTGAAACTACCGGAAAACTTGTGGGTGAAGTTTTCCGGTAACTTCCGGAAAAGTCACTAACAAGTTTTCCGGTAGTTCATTATTTCCGGAAAACTTCCGATAAAAATAAAAAATTTTGACGTAATATATACGAGGATATTATGGTATTTTCACTGACTTTTTGGGAGTATAGGGTTAATTGTAGGGATACAAGGTCAAATTTTCCAAAAAAATCCTAATCTTGCACAACTTTTATAAAATAGAACTCGTGTAAAGTAAAATTGAATTATGTTTAGTATTCAACAACAACAAAAGTGAATTGTGTGTGTAGATGAACAAAGTTTAGTCTTAATATTAAATAAGTATTATGGTTAAATATGTTTTAAGTATTTATAAAATTTAACATTTTATTTGTAGTCCATATAAAATAAAATACAACTTTTAATTCTTAGAAAATTATACAACAAATAGTTTCAGTCCCAGTTGAAATAAGACATATTTTATTGTTTTTAAATTTTAAATTTTTGAATGATTTTTTGAAAGCATGTTTAGAATATTATAAAAAGTTCCTCCACAAAAATTTAGAATTTTTTAACTTAGGATGAATTAAATACAATTTTTTTAAATTTAAAATAGTCAATAAAAAAAAACGAAAAATATGGACATAAAATTTGGATTTTGAACTCATTTTTTTATGGAAAAACTTTTTACTTTGTTGTGAAAAAAAGTTGCAAAAATTCATTCAAAAATATATGTTGAATTAACAATAGAGACTAAAACTGCATGCATGATAATTTTTAAAAAACTAAAAATTGTATTTTTATTTTTCAGAAACTAAAATTAAAATGTTGAAATTTTATAAAAACAAAAAACATATAATATGGGTTTTTAGATTAAATGTTTTATATTATATCGAAATGTAATTCATGTTTAAAACTTATTTAAAAGTTTAATTGCTAAATATTTTGTTATATTTAATTGTTTTTTTTCTTATACTTTTGTCTTAAAATGTTGTGAGATGTAGTTTAATATTTTTGTTAAAGAGTGTGGGTGTAGTAGAGTTGTGTGGTGTTTGAGAGAAATTTATGTGTTGTAAATTTTTTTACACAATATTATTATTTGATTCTCATTAGACAACGATCATAATTTTTCTCCAATTTTAAATTTGTTCACCTTATAATTTTGTGTTGTAATTGTGATGATTTATTTCTCTAGCCTATTTTTCCCAACAATATGCCATTATCTTTTTATATATGAATCTAAATTAAGATATATTGGTAATAAATCAATATTTTTTTTTATTTTGCATTAACTTTAATTCTCCTTTTGACTTAAAATTATCAACATTATTAGGCTCCATTTGCTTTGGAAATTTTTGTGTTTTTACATTTTAAAATGTGTGTTCATTTTATCTTGATGAGATATACTTTTGAAGTGAATTATTGTCACGAAGATAAAATGAAATTTTAGTTAATGAAAACACATATTCAAAAATAAATAAAAATAATTTTTTGAGATTCTCATTTGTTTAGTAATGTAACAAGTATTTGAAAACATGACGTGGTTGATGATTTCACAATGAAAATTCACATTTGTTTAAGTATTTATAAAATTTAACATTTTATTTGTAATCCATGTAAAATAAAATACAACTTTTAATTCTTAGAAAATTATACAGCAAATAGTTTCAGTCCCAGTTGAAATAAGACATATTTTATTGTTTTTAAATTTTAAATTTTTTGAATGATTTTTTGAAAGCATGTTTAGAATAGGCTAAATACCACCCGTGGTCCCTTAACTTAATTTCAGTTAACGATTTAGTCCTTTATCTTTCTTTTTTTTCCCGATTTGGTCCTTTATGTTTTTAAATAATTTCAGCGTTACCCTTTAAGTGGGATTTCGTTAAGAAAAAGTTAAAAAAATCACTCCTCCGTGTTCAGATAAAGTTATCCTTTATGTTTTGGAAATATTTTAGAAAAATATTCAAAGTTTGTTCTAAATTTGGTAGTAGGATTGATTCGTTATAACTGAAGCTATGAGTATTTATACTCCATAGACATCACTTCAGATCAGTGACAATCGGTCCTAGAGGTTTGATGAACATATACGATGATCTAGATGAGGGATTTTTTAACTTTTTCTTAATAGAACCCCACTTAAAGGGTAACGCTGAAATTATTTAAAAACATAAAGGACCAAATTGGGAAGAAAAAAAAAGATAAAAGACTAAATCGTTAATCGAAATTAAGTTAAGGGACCACGGGTGATATTTAGCCTTTAGAATATTATAAAAAGTTCCTCCACAAAAATTTAGAATTTTTTAACTTAGGATGAATTAAATACAATTTTTTTAAATGTAAAATAGTCAATAAAAAAAAAACGAAAAATATGGACATAAAATTTGAATTTTGAACTCATTTTTTTATGGAAAAACTTTTTACTTTGTTGTGAAAAAAACTTGCAAAAATTAATTCAAAAATATATGTTGAATTAACATTAGAGACTAAAACTGCATGCATGATAATTTTTAAAAAACTAAAAATTGTATTTTTATTTTTCAGAAACTAAAATTAAAATGTTGAAATTTTATAAAAACAAAAAACATATAATATGGGTTTTTAGATTAAATATTTTATATTATATCGAAATGTAATTCATGTTTAAAACTTATTTAAAATTTTAATTGCTAAATATTTTGTTACAATAAAAACTTGAATTATGAAAAAAGAATTAATATGTTTCGTTCACTTAACTCGTGTTTTTCTTTTATGATTCACTTTGAATATCTATTCCCTTGTTCATTTTATTAACCTCAATAGAAAAACTAACATAGATGACAAAACTGTGTGATTAAAAATTATTTAAAAGATATAGTTAAAAACAATGACATGCTTTTGGAATAATAATAAAATAATTCTCGAAAGAGTTATTTTTTAAAATCATGAAGCGACAAGTTAAAACCAAAAACACTTTATTGTATGATTAAAAGAAATGATCCCAAACAACATTCAACCAAGTATTGTCTTTGTATTTGGTTCAATACTAGTCAAAAACAATTTATTAGATGTCATGCCACTATACTATTATAAATTATTTATAGTGGATGCATGATGTCATATAACTCATAAAATTATAATATGTTCAAAATTTATTGTCGACTTTTTAATATAGTTTCTATTAAACTTTGTTAGAAAATTTTCTTTTTTTTCTTTTTGAAAAGAAAGATTCATTCATTAGTAAACCAGATCAAGAAGTTGTTCTAATAAGCACAATACATAAAGAGAAGTGCTATCAATACATTCTTTAATACACACATTTCAACACATTCTCTTTAAATAGAAAAAGAGGAGAGAAATAACGATAACAAAAAATGAGACAAAGAGTGAGAAGAAAAGGTATTGGAAACTCCTGTTGTCTCTCTAACACTCATTTCTCGTTGTCGAGCGTTGTCACGAGTCATGGCTATCCTTTTAGCCAATGTTAATAGCTCACAACCATCAACATCCAACAAGGAAAAAATATCCCCTCTGTTAGTGGCCTCTCACAACTATACATTTCTCATGTGTTGACTTTCCCATTCATCACTATCTTTTATTAAGTAGATATGGTTTAAAGTAAGAAACCACAAAATACATTGAAAATATGGAAACAATTAATGTATATTCATAGTGAAATGTGCAAAGATACATTGGAAAGGGAAATATGTGCATAGATTAAAAGAAAAAACAATGTATTGGAACTATGTAAAACAATTAATGTATTCCCAAAGTGACAAGTAAAGAGATACATTGAAAAGATAAAGATGTATTGAAATTAAAATAAAGAACAATGCATTGGAAAATTGGAAAAAAAATTAATGTATCTTCATAGTGATATGTGTAGTGATACATTGGGAAGAGAAAGATATATTAAAGTTGGAATAAAAAACGATGTATTGGAAACATGTAAAACAATAAATGTTTTCCCATAATGAGATATGCAGAAATACATTGAGAAAATAAGCATGTATTGATCATTAATATGCATTGAAATTAATGTACATTGAAATCTAAAAGGTTGCACATGATACAATGCACGCATACACTTTTCAAAAATCAATACTATCAAGACATAAAATGAAACGTGGGATGAAATGATTACATTTGGATTATAATATTGTTATGTTTTGGAGGGAAAAAGTTGAGTGGAGATTAGCGTTTGAGAGAGTATAATTTGGAGGATTTATAAATAATAGATCAATGTATTTGGATCTTTTCTATAGACACGAGCTCATATACGAAAAATAACCTTAACATTAATATATATGCTAAGAAAACACAAGATATATTTTTAAAGCACATGAAATTCCTAATAAGAAGATACTCAAGCTATGTTCCAAACAAAAAAGACTCATTAGATAATAAATTGAGTTTAAGTTATTACCACAACAAAAAATGATTTATATTCCATGAAGCAAAAATATGTTATTTCTCTAATGATTTTGTTTGCCCTAATTACATTGGCCACAAATATGTTTATTATTGGTCCACAAATCGTTATGGTGGCAATTTGGTGTATTTGACAAATGTGCATGGCATTATTGGCCTGTTTGTTACATTTTTTTTAAAATGATTTTTAAAGTATTTAATTTTTTTTAATAACTTTGAAAGAGAATTTTTTATAACAAAACTTCAAATGAAAACTTGCTGGAAATTAGTTCACATAAAAGTCTTTGTAATCTTGCTGGTAATTATTTAAATGACTTGTTTGAAGCCTTTCTGACTAATCCAACACCAATTATTGAAATTTTGATTCATATTATATCTCCTGATGATAACCAAGAGCTCTTGGCCCCTTTATTTGTTGAAGAATATAAAGATGTAGTTTTCTAGATGTATTCCGACAAAGCGTCAGGTCCTGATGGTCTTAATCCTTCTTTCAACAAGGGTTTCTAGAATCTCCATGGTAAAGATGTTGGTGCGGCCTGCAGAAATGGCTAAGTGATGGCAGGTTACCGAATTCCCTATGTGACATACTTATTCTTCTTATTCCTAAATGTGATGTCCCTTTGTCAATGCACGACTTGAGGTCTATATCTTTATGCAATGTGGTATATAAAATTATGGCAAAAGCTCTGGCGAATAAGTTACATCGCATCCTTCCTAAATGTATTTCTATAGAACAATCATGTTTTGTTGCAGGTAGAGTGATCACAAACAATGTTTTAGTTGCTTTGGATGTGATTCATTATCTAAAGTGCAATATGTGAGGGCGAAGAGATGGGGCGACTTTAAAAATTGATATTTGTAAACTTATGATTGCGTGGATTGGAAATACCTCATCGCAGTTATGGAGAGAATTACTTTCGCCTAGTTTGGATAGGATGGATGAGAATGTTAGTGAAATATTCTGTACAGGTTAATGACGATGTGGTGGGCCCATCATACTAGGGAGAGGTTTAAGGCAAAGAAATCCTCTATCGCCATATCTTTTTATTCTATGTGGAGAAGGTCTTTCAACTATAGAGGTGTTATCAATGGCATCCAGGTTTGTAAGCGTGCTCCTTCCATAAGTCACTTGTTTATTGTTGACGATAGTTTCCTATTCTTTCGCGCAACAGTTGAAGAAACTAGAGGTATGTAAGACATTCTTGAAGTGTATGTTACAACTTCAGGGCAACCATATTAACATGCATAAGTCATAAATCTTCTTTAGCAGGAATGCTTAGGAGCCTTAAAAAGTTATGCTTTCAAATATTCTTGAAGTTCGAGCGTGTATTGACATTGGTCAATACCTTGGTCTTCCTTCTATGATTGGAAGAAGTAATAAATATATCTTTCATTACATAAAGGATAAAATCTAGAAGCGTATCACAAGTTGGAGCAGTGGAACTTTGTTACAGGTTAGGAAAAATGTGCTTACTAAATATGTTGCTCAAGTTATTCCTTTGTACTGCATGAGTGTATTCCCTCTTCCCATTTCTATTGAAGAAGAAATTCAGAGGATGCTTAACTTCTTTTGGTGGGGGGCGTCTAAGAGTGGTCGGAAAGCCATAAGGTGGACGAGTTGGGAGAGACATACTATGAGGAAGGAATAGGGTGGAATGGGCTTTTGGTACATGCACGATTTTAATCTCACTTTATTGGGGAAGTATGGTTGGAAATTTATGACCAACTTTGATGCTATGACAACTAAAGTTTTCAAAGCTAAATATTTTTCGAATGAGAATTTTTTAGGAGCGTCCCTTGGACACAATCCTAGTTATGTTTAGTATCTGGTTTTTTCTAATTTTTCTGGATGAAGGGCATAAATGGAAGGTTGGTAATGACTCCTCCATTAAAATTAGTGATACCCCTTGGCTCTGTTGTGAAACCAATCCTCGTATTATTACTCCATCATCATATTTTGATTCTTCCTTGTGCGTGAATATCTTGATTGATGAGATCAACACAACTTGGAAAACACCAATTATTAGATAAAATTTTATGTATAGAGATGTGGTAGAAATCTTAAAAATTCCTCTTATTAGTACGTGCAATCTAAATAAAATTATTTGGCATTTCAGCTCTAATGGCAACTATACAGTTCAAAGTGCCTATCGACTTTGTATTGATACTCTAATTGGTCATGAAGAATGGAAAGTGGTTCGTGACTATAACAAATTATAGAGTATGAAATCCCACTGAAGGTGAAGAGTTTTATGTGGCAATTAGGAATGAATTGTCTCCTTACTAGATCAAGACTCTGAAGTAAAGGCATTGATTGTACATCGACTTGTGTGATGTGCCAAAATACATCAGAATCCACTTGACACATTCTTTGTTTGTGAAGAAAGTGTTGCTTATTAGCGGAAGATAAATCTTTGGCATATTTTGGAGCCTATTTTATGGAGTTATGAAGGTTTTGATGATATGCTTTGAAAAATGTGGAGCATTTTTAATATGGATCAATTGTGTCTTTTTTTTTTTTTTGTTATTGCTTGGAGTATTTGGAAGAAATGCAATTTAATCTTTTGGGATAACATTAGGGACTCAACCGACCAGGCTATTTATCAAGCACAAGTGCTACTAGCTGCTTGGACAACAACTCAATGCTATGAAATGTCTGTGCTTCAACTTGAGCAGCCTTCAACACATTAGCCAATGGAACTAGTTGTGCACCAGTCAGTGAACCAGACAGCTGCTCCATTAACAGACCAACGCTCGCAACAGGTCACCAACAATAGTTGGATGTTGATAGCGTTTCAGCAAGTGTACTGAATCGTTGCAAGTAATAATTAAAACGGTAGTAGCGAGTGTCGAACTCAAGGATTGCGTTTTGTTATTGAATTATATTTAATTACTAAAATTGAACAAAAAATTTCCGAATAGATTGAAATGATATTTAAAACTAACATCGGTAATAAAATTGATCCTTTATAATAAGAAAAATGTCAGGGACGAGTTTCATTTCAAGTCCAACCTTGGTTTCTAATTTGATCCTAGTTACTAAATTTCTTTATTGAATTATTACCAAATTCTCTTCATTATTCTTGCCCTAATGTCTTAGTGACAGAATCTTTAACTCCAAAGTAACCCTTAATTCCTTAGTGGATTTATGATTAGAATTAAGCCTTACCGTACAGGAATTCTCTTATCAAACTACTGCCTTTGCAACTAATTTAGTTGGTTTCATGACCTGCATCTATCCCTAGACTACAATATCATGAATTTCTCATCTTAAGCATCCGTAAAGTCCACTTCCGTTTCAAAATACGAATCATAAAACATTTTAAAGTTGATCAAACAATAAAAAGCATTAAGCACAGAGATGAGAAAAATAATTCAATAAACTCATTTGTATAGCTAGAAATCAAATCAGAAAAATAAAGGTTTCATCTCGTTTTACTCATTCCTAATAAATAGAGTTTAGTTACTTATGACAGAGATAGAAAAGATAGATATTAGAGACGAATTACAAGAAAGATTTATGAATAATTTTTGATAAAACTGCTCCAATGGTGTTAGAAACAGTCGTCTCTGAGTTTCTCTCATAGAGGACAAATCTCCAAACTTCCCAAATGCCAAAAAGATCCCTAAAAAGTGAAAAAAAAAAGTGTTTTTATATATTCAGCAGCGCGGCATGCGCCCCAAGCGCGTAATTAGCGCTTCAGGCACAATTGGACAGAGCCAAGAAGGCCGAAATGCGCCCTAGGCACGGGTTTTGCGCTTCAGGCGCACAACATCTGTTGTTTGACATTTACTGCATTTGTCTCCTCTTTCGAGTCTGAATTTGGTTCTGGTGTCTTCATGAAAGTTGTAGCTATGAATGTTAGCTTTCATTTGCACTTGGTTTGACTCTAATTGGATATCTAAAACTCTAGATATGGCTAAAATACTCCATATAGGTCATGTTGATTTTGTCACCAAAATTCAGCACTGCACTAAAACAAAGTAACAACGCAATACTACGAAAAATCTCTACTTAATCAAGGAAATAAGAACATAAACATTTCATTAAATCCAAGAACTAAAATCAACAAAATATATCAAATAACTCCTTAAATTAACTAATGATTAAAGATAAATAAGACTAAAAACAATAAAAAATATGCATATGATGAAGAGTTATCAGATGTTCAAATGTCGTGGAAGCCACCAACAACAGGTACGGTTAAATACAACATTGTTGCAGCACTGTTCACATATATGAGTCGCATTAGAGTGGATTTTTGTTTATGTGATGAATGAGAAAGAGTGTTGGTTGCTCTTATAAAGTGACACCCATGGAAGATGACTACACTAGAGGTGGAAATTTGGGGACTATTTCTAGCGATCAAGTGGATAACATCTTATGGGTTAACACATATTTTTGAGATGGACTGCAAGCAAGTAGTGGATGATATGCTCAAAGTTAAATCAAATTATACAAAATATGGTTCTATCATTATCAAGTGTAGATGTTTACTTCATTTGTACAATAGTTATCAAATTATTTTGGCTAGACGACCAGCAAATGGTACTGCTTATTCTTTGGCTAGAGCATCTATCTCCTACGCTCCTTGCAATAACTTTAATTACGTACCTGATTGTATTATGTCTATTATTTTGAATAAAATTCCATGAGCTTACTTTAATAAAAAAAGAAATCACAACATAATAAGTACATGTCCAAATGTATGAAACTAATTCAATATTGAGGAAAATAATAAATGAAGTATCCTTGACCTGATATTTGTCCCTTGGCCTGATATTTATGGGAGATAAGTATCTTGCCATCTGTAACATAAAAAAGTACAACACATATAACAAAATAAGGGATAAAATTCACGTAAAAGTACAAAAGAGGGAATGAGGTGTAAAAACAAGAATATATATGTCACACACACAAGTATTCACATAAGGACACCATCTTCAATTATATCCCTCAGATTAAATCTTAACTATCTCAATGCAAGTCCTAACTAGATGAAAACAACGACCTTTTGACGTTATCGAGGATATATCCAAAACTCAAATCAGATATTATGTGACCACACACACACACACACACAAAGTTAGTCATCTCGACGTGTACGAAAATTTTCACCTACAATGTCTTGAAATAAGTTGAAAAATAGTCCTTTGTGCTACTATCCGCCACAATTTGACTGGAATGGTCTCTTCGACGATAATCATGCTTACATTGTGAATACTAGTAATTCACCAAGAATTTGAATATATAATAAGATGAAATTAAGGCAAACCTTAGGATATTATAAAACCCATGGAAGGGATGAATTAAGGGTTATAAGGTTTATAAATGATTTCCAAACATAACCCTAGTAAGCCTTAGTAACGATATAAGAACCATAACTTGAAATCAAAACCCTAATACAATATTTCAAAATTGTTTAGAAATCATTTCAAATGAATTGAGACGATTTGAGCATACCCCTAACATCCTAATAACCTTAAGAAATAAAATGAACATTACCTCCTAAAACTTTTGTATGAAAAACTTAAGTGCATCGAGAAAATCAGACATAACCTTGATACGCCGAAAACTTGTTCGAAACGGAAACGGAACTGAAACCTTGAAACCTCACAACACACTCAAAGTTCTAGAGACAAAGAGTTTGGGACTCGAGATTAGAAAGAGAAAGGATTTTTAGAAATGAATGAGGGAAAAAAGATCTTTATTCCTCTATTTATAGGCCAAGCTGATCTGCATTTGCTTAGCGAATTTGGTTCTCCAGAAAGCCTTTGCTTTTGTTTTGGATCATCCCAAGATTGACATGTGGTCCATGCAACTCAAGTTTGCTGACACATGTGGGCTGAGGGTTTTTCCCTAAAAAAGAATAATTTTACTTAGCAAATGCGGTAAGATGAAAACAGGTCAAAAATGGTTTGATTAATCGTATTTGGATTTGCTTAGAGAATAATGTCGGCCAAGACACCTATTTATGACTTGGAGAACAAGTTACCTAACTTATTGGCTAAGAAATTCCAAGTTTTCAACCATAACACATATGTACCTTATTTAAACACTTATTGATGGATTTTAAATGTGATTTGACTTCTATTATAGAAAATCAAGATGTTACAACCACTTTTTTTTCTTCATAATTTCTCATGACATATGGTACCAATCTAAATTCAAATGTGAGAAGACACAATATTATGCCACCCACATATGGATATACCACACATAATAATCGGTCATGTCCTCATAGACTTACTTGACTCATCATGAGACTCATGTAAACATCTATCTAGTAAGGGTAAAAATATTTTTCATGGTAGCTCCCGACATAGGAGAATCACCTAAAGACACTTAGGAATTCTCAATCCTAATACACTTCAAGGTACGACGTATTGCCCTAAGGCTCAACGGTAATAATCACTATCCGGCTCAACATGTTGTAATTCCCCAAATGTCGAGTTACTAAACCCTTGTCGTATTGATATAAATAGTATAGTGAGTTATTAAGCCCTCACATAAACGTTGGGTTGTGAAACCCTCACATATGCACTAACTTATCAACCCTCACATAGTCACATATACCTTCCTTCCCTTGTCATCCTAAGTCACTCCTTAATAAGGATCATTAAATATGAATCGAGTATTTTACGATTTCACAAACTTTTATCACAAAACATATTTACATATTCGTAGAAATAATTTATTTTGACATAACATAATTTCAAGACACATGTAATCACAATTCATAATAACACTTGCATCAAAACCATGAAATGATATCATATATTCATTTTAAATTCAAGACAATTATTTTTATTTTAAAAGAAATTAAAGACAATTCATAATAACACTTGCAACAAAACCATGAACTCATAATATATTCGTTTATAATTCAAGACAATTATAACAACATATAACGGTTTTTTTTTAATAATCTCTTTTTGAAAGAAAAAAAAAACCAAAATATCACTTCTTAAAAATTATATACCGATCTACCCTTATTTTTAGGTTAAAAGAAAATCACTATTTACAAATGCGACTTCATAAAAAATATCACCTTTTACAAAAGTGACCTTGCGTTACTAATACTTTGTTTAGTTATTATTTTTTAAAAGTTTGATTGTGGTAGCCCATTCAAAGGGTGATTGTAGGGTAGTTATTATTATTTTTTTGCTTTATTTAGGAAAAACAAAGATATTAATTATATATAAAAAAAAAACAAATCGAAAAAATACAAATAAATATTAATTTTTTTTACAAAAGTTGATTAGAGTTGCCAATAACATTCGGACAATGTTTTTTAGTATGATCTATTAATCGACATAGTCTATATTTTCTTGACACTTTTTCTCTAACATTCATGTCGGTTCTAATGTGAGTACCATTTGGACAATCTTTTTAAGTCTTTGCATTTCTGGATTGTGATACACTTATATTATGAAGTGTAGTTTTCACCTATGCCCAATGACGAATATTGTCCCCAGCTGAAGGTGAATCAATGTATCACAATCCAGAAATGCGGAAACTTAAAAAAAATAGTCTAAATAATATATGCATTAGAATTGAAATGAACGTTAGAGAAATGATACTAATAAAATATGAACTAGGTCGATTAACTAGTAATACTAAAAAATATTGTTCGAATGTCGCTAACAACTCAAGTAAATTTTTATAAAATTAAAAGTTAATGTGTGTATATTATTTGTTGATTTTTTTTTATCAATTTAATGAATTTTATAATTATTAGTTAATATTTTCTTTTATTCCATTTTTTTATAAAATAAAGCAAAAGAAAAAACTATACTACAAGGTCGCCATTTGAATGGACCACCACAATCAAAATTAAAAATAAAATAAAATAAAATAGCAACACAAGGTTGCTTTTGCAAAAAGTGATGTTATTCATGAAGTCTTATTTACAAATGACTACTTTTTTCTAGCTAAATAATAGGATAGATCGGTGTATAATTATTTTACGAGCTGATTTAATTTTTGCTGAAATAAAACATTATTCTATTTTTATATTTTTGAATGATTTTTTGCAAGTATGTTTAGAATATTATCAAAAGTCCATCCACACAAATTTAGATTTTTTTTTTTAATTTGGAATGAATTAAATAAGATTTTTTTAAAGATTACATGTTCAAGATAATAATCTTTAAAATATGGATCTAGATATCGACTTTTGAACTCATTTTTTTGTAGCGGAACATTTTATAACATTGTAACATATATAAAAAAAATATTTATATATTTTTTTAACATGTTAATTTAACAATGGGTGACTTCACCATTCCACAAGCACTTAGACACAACACTCAATCACATAATTTTTGCAAATCTTAACCTAATTTGACATTTTCATAGTTCATGTATCCTGACACAAAACAACATAATTACAAGAATTTACATAATCACAATTCACAATACATCTTCACGAGATTTTCACATTTTTTAATAACAACGTAGTCTCATGTATTAACATTCTCCACAACATTCACATCAATTCAACACAACTACAATAACACATAAATAATGATCCCATAACAACTCATATCAAACAACCATATCATCCCATCTATGATTGTATCTAAACATATTTTAACACCTACAATTATCAAATCTCGTGAATTAAATAGTTATTTACTACAATATAAGGGTTGAAGCCATAACAAATCTTTGAAAAATTTGAGAAATAAGACATTTTCGTTTATCTTATACAATATCACACCCAAGGCTCAATCAAAAATTTCACCTCTTACCTTAAATAATCAATCGAAACTACTTAAAAGGAAGAATTTGAGTCTTTTGTGTGGATTTTTTGTGATTCAATCGGAGAAATTCCAAGAATCAATGTTTTACGGGTCATAACGATGATAAGAATAACATTCTAATAAGTTAATCACGAATTTTATTAGAAAAATATTTATTGAAGAATTCTGAAAATTTTGATTAGAAATATTACATAGGGTTCTTGGAGGCTTGAATTTGACTCCAATTTTCATGTTAGGGTTTACGAAGAAAGTTGAAAATTCTTATTAGAAACATTAAATGGTGTGACAAATTTTATCGTCATCGCACTGGGAGCAAGATCGCTTTGATTGTGCGAAAATCATAAAATAAAAAAAATAAAACTCTAAAAACTTAGGTTACATCATTATAAAGGGTTTGTGCAGTATAATCAAACTCTTGACTCAAAATATTAATTATACATGTAATAATTCAACATAAAACACTCACAATAATGAATTATAAAAATCAAGTGTTACATTATATACACAAGGGGAGGTCATTCACATATGAAGCAGCAATTTGTCTTCTACAATATGAGTCTAGAAGGTTCACTATTGCAAACGCGAATGCAGTAATAAAATAATATAATTAAGGCTAAATACCATCCGTGATCCCTTAACTTAATTTCAGTTAACGATTTAGTCTTTTATCTTTTTTTTTTCTTTCAATTTGGTCCTTTATGTTTTTAAATAATTTCAGTGTTACCCTTTAAGTGGGGTTCCGCTAAGAAAAAGTTAAAAAATCCCTCATCCGTTTTAAGAAAAAGTTAGGCTTTATGTTTTGGAAATATTTCAGAAAAATGTTTAAAGTTTGTTCTAAGTTTGGTAGTAGGATTGATTCATTAAAACTGAAGCTATGAGGTATTTATACTCCATAGACATCATTTCAGATCAGTGACAATCGTTCCTAGAGATTTGATGAACATATGCTATGCAATGATTCAAATGAGAGATTTTTTTAACTTTTTTTTAATGGAACCTTTTAACGCTGAAATTATTTAAAAACATAAAGACCAAATCGTGAAAAAAAAAAAGATAAATGATTAAATCGTTAACCGAAATTAAGTTAAGGGACCACATGATATTTAACCTATAATTAATCTCATTTATTTTTTCAATTAGAGCAACTTTACATCAATTACATCCATCTATCATCAATTATTGTTATCCATTTATGATGAATAAACTGTTCATCGTAGATCGTTGTTTAAAAGTTATTCAAAATTATAATAAAGATTGACAAGATATTCATACTTAGATCGTTATTTAAAAGTTATTCAAAATTATAATAAAGATCGACGAGATATTCAAAAGTATGAGTTAACATTTTCACTTATCTTTATGACCAAGATCATGAATTGATGGATGTTGATTCGACAAATTGAAATTTTAAACTCACATTGGCTTTCTTATTTTTAATGAAACTGAAATGAATCAAGTAATTGCCTTAGTTATAAAAATTAACAAAACAATTAAATTATATTTCAAATATAGTACCATCGACAATATATTTTGTTATGTATACTAATATTTAGTTGCGAGACACGAGTTTTTTATTTTTATTTATTTATTTATTTATTATTGAAATAACAAAATAAAATGGCGCTAACCGACCACCGTGGCATGCAATGTATCGTTATATGAAATGATCGTTTTTGGTTTTTCTTAAAAAAAGTTGTTAGATAAAATATGTAATTCTTAAAAGATGATTATTCAAACACCTCATTCCTGGCAACGGTTATTCATATTATTATCTATAATCAATTATTTATGTTTTTAACGTTTTATAGGAAATTCATTCATCCCCATCTAAAATCCTTCTCTATCGCATTGCCATTGTCTTTGGAGGTATTCATATGATTTTATTTCTTCATTTATTAATTTCTTTATTTAATACAAATTGAAAATGTGGCTAATGAATGTTCATACTTTATAAATGTGATTTACATCAAATCTTAAAATGACATAGCTATTTTTTTGTGTGCATTATTTGGAATTGAGGGTCTTTGAATTATGATTTTTTTTGTTTTTGAAAATTGAATTATTATGTATGCGTTGGGGGTACAAATTTATGGTTGTTTATATGATATAATTAAACTACATAGGTTTCCCAAAATCTATTGTGTTTAATCAATTAGATCATTACTTTTTATCAATGTAACGATTGAATGAGGTCTATTTTGTTGAGCTGCATTTCTTTCCTATTTGACAAAGGTAATGTAATTTTGTTGACTTACCCTAAATTCAGCATAATTTTTCAGGTTAGAAGCTATTCTCCCTTTTAAATTTGTGCTAGATGAATTTCTCCATATCATATATTCTTAGCTCCTTTATTACTGGATATTTTCTTTAATAGTAATTTCCATTTGGAAAATCATGTTATGAAGTGTAAGGAAGAGAGAGATAGATAAGGTAGAGAAAAGGAAAAAAAAAATAAAAAGAGAAACAAAAGTAATGGAAAATAAAAAGAGTATGAGAATTTAATAACTCCTTCCATTTAATAGTTCTTGCATTGTACTGATTTGCTTTGCAATGCAATGCAATGCAGATAGCATTGTTGTAGTTGATTACCTTATAGGTTTCGTTGTTTATTTGGTTTCACAATAGGATTTATAGAATCATGTTGAGGCGCTGTAATTTTACCAAAGTTACACTCTGTAGCTTTTACAAAATCATGTAGGTCACTGTGACTGTGATTTTATAAATCTCACTATAAAATCAAACATTTACTTAGTGTTGTTCTCTTTCCATTTCTTTGACTTTTGATACCTTCACCTTGCCACTTCAATATATTTTCCCCAATATTTTTTTGATCAGCCACATGTAAAAGGCTGTAATCTATGTTCTCACAGTAATTCTTCAATAAATGCTATCTATTTTTTTGGGTAGGAAACCACTGTAATTAGGACCTTTGGTTGGTGCCTCAGTGGCTCCATAGAGTATCCCCATAAGCTTCGGTCCTTTGCACGAGACTAATCTCAGCTCAGGTGTTTAGGTCGCAACTTAAATCTCTTTGTCCTTCTCTAAGAGTGTGTTCTAGGGGGATTGAACTGCAATTCTCCCACAAGCTCAATGCTGCTTAACCAATTGAGCTTCGCTCATTGGGTAAAAATAGTGGTAGAGGTACACCAAGAAGACTTCCTAGGAGGTCACCCATCCTAGTACTACACCCAAGCTTTACTTTTATAGTTTTATTTGAGGATTATTGGTTATATCACATGTAAAAACATTATTTCCTCCCTTCAAATACAAATCTAATTTGGATTCTGTCTGCTCATCATTTTTTCCTCATATTAAGATATTTTCCACTTTATTTTCCATTTAATCATGAAAGTAATGTGGCACTTTTCAGAAGTTATGCAATATTAGAGTTTACACAGTGAACTAATAGAAATCATATCAATATTTGTCAATGTCTGAACTGTTATAATCAGTGCGCTGATTCATGGCTTTGTTTGGTTCCTTATATGAAAATAGGATATAAAAAATGTCAAACATTTGTTTTACCCTCCAATTTTGCTTATTTTTTATGTCTACCATATAAAGTTTGAATTTCTTTGGGAAAATTTGAGCTTTGAAGTACACGAAGAAACTTTCCATTATTTATTTATCTTTTCATTCTCTAGTAGTTCTTGGTGTCTTCAAATTAGCACACACAGTCCTGGATCTTTTTGATCCTAACACAAATAGAAGTCACTCTTATATCTTAATGTTTCTAGTGTTTATAAATTTCTTTTAGGTATCAGCCCTTGATTCATTCTGTAATTTCATATTTCAGGATGGCCGCCAGCTTTAGCTATTGGGATGATTGTGTTGATCCTGAAGATTTAGAGGCAATGTGGAATGTACCTGAAGTGAGTGCCGAGTGGTTAAAAGCCGGCGAGGCGAAAGGTCAAAAGGTTCACCTCTCTCGCGATCCTGATGGCCAACCATATTTAACACAGACTGAAATGAGGGTAAAATAGCACACGCCTCTGTCTTAAGGATTTGACAAAGTTTGTAGTTGCTAGTTGATTGGCTTTTAGGATTTTGGTAAAAGAAGTTTCTGTATGATACTTTTAGAAGCTATTTGTGTTCCATTTGCATGTACATTTAGGTATTTGGAAGTATTAAAAAGTGGTTTTAATAAATAATGGGAAGTCATGAGAGTTTTTTAAATGCAGGATACATGTATAATAGATTTGAAATATGTTGATAGACAATGATATCATTTTTTTGTATTTTCAGGCTGTAGCTGACATTGTTATTAGCAGGCACTTTCAGTCAGAGATAAATATTGTATGTATTTAGTATTTTATCATATTATGCCATTGTTATATTTTCCAAGTCCTAAATTAGATTAACTGTGATCCTATTTTCAGCATAATAAGATAAGGTGTTAGAGGTTTTAGATGGTACTTAATATTATTTCCTAGCAAGGACAAAAAGAAACTGAATCTATAATACTAAAAGTAGTGGTTTGCTGCATGAATGCAAATCCTTTGTTAAATTAAACGCATCCTCAACATGATTAGTTTTGTTAATTTAATTCTCAATCATTCTTTTTTCCTGATGATTTCTCTCTCTCTAATAGTTTGTTAGTTGATGGAGTAAGAGTTAGTTAGTAAGTAGCTAGTAGCTAGAGGCTGGGATAATTAGAGAAATACGACAATGTTGCCTAAAATAAGAGGCGTAAGAAGAAGAGATAGCTAGTTATTTTGTGAGAATTTGGGGACTTCGGGCTTAGGAGATTTATGGACTCTCAAGTTCCCTATTTCCTTGTAATAAATGGGAAAAACTTTTTATACCCCAAACATGACTTTGAATGTACACATCTGGAAGAAAAAAGACATTTTGTGCTGTTTGGAAGTACACATGGGACAAATTATAGCATTTTATTCCATGACTAAAATAATTTGGGCATGACACATAAGTATTTTTGTTTATACCTCTCAACTTCTGAAAATTTGTGGGACTATTTTACTAGAATTGATAATTTAATTGTTAAGAATTCTCAGTCATTAAAGTTTGTAAGGTGCACATTTTATCCTTGTTGTAGGGCATGATTTGTGCTATTGCTGAACTTGAAAGTGACAGGCAACTACTTGTTTTGAACTCTGGTCACAAATCTAAAGAGCCTAATGTGGGGCTTATGCAACTTCTACCAAAAACTGTTGAATGGTTGATAAGGTACTAATTAAATGTTGATGGCTTTATTTCATACACCAAACAGCAACAAAATTTCCTTATTTCATTGTTATACTATGGTTCACTAAGGTTAATGCAGCTTACAGTGCATTAGGTTATCGTTCTTATGCCGCAGAAGAGAATATAGAATACCTATTCAAACCTTTCATAAATGTATATTTTGCTGCTGCCTATCTTAAATGGCTGTCAAAATTTGATAACAAGTAAGTTATGTATATTTCATGTGATACAGTATGCACTGGCAATAAATGTTTCCTATGAATGTTTGTTCTGAAACATTAATCACAATGAGGGACATTTCTTGCAGAGAAAGAAATGAAGAGTTTATGGTAAGGGCTTATAAAGGTGGTACGAAGAAGGTAACTCACAAATCAACATTGCCCTATTGGAAAAGCTATCTATCAGTCAAAGAAAGTTTTCGATGCAGGTGGTTCCTTTTTTTTCTTGTTGATAATTGTAGTTCATTTGAGTTTCTTTTTTAACTTTCACAAGATTGCTATTGCATGTATGTTCCTGTACTTTGCTAAAGCGGGTATGTATGTATGTTTGTGTGTGCTCACGCGTCAAAAATCCTTGTGTTACCAGAATATTTTATGGCTAATTCTTTATCCTTGTGCAGAAAATCTCTTGATGATAGTCCTCCACTAACCAATGTTGTCGCTCCTGTTCATTCGCATACTGGATCTCCTATACCTTCAGAACATTCAAAAGGTCAATTCCTTTCCCTCACTAATACTCCCATTTTAACATTTTATTTCTCAAGAGTTAGATGCAAAAGGTTTTGAATTCCTAGATGGTGATGCATGTTCTTATTTTTTATTGTCTGTTCTGTAAAGGGAAAAATACATAATAGAATCTTTGAAGTTTTTTTTTTTTTTGTTGTAAAAAGTTTTAATGACTACCCTTTTTCAAAGTTATTGTTGTATTTTAATTTGTTCAGTATATATATAAACCATGTCCAACGCTTGAGGCTTCAATAGTTTCAGTTCAGTTTTGATTGACAGTTCCAAAGTTCTGTATTTTTTTTCTCATTTAATCTTGGAATTCAGTAGCTGCCATAGGCATAATGTAAAATCAGGAAACACAAAAAATGATGAAACTATGTAGGAAAAAATAGGCAATTTTCTTTGGTAATCGTATAATATTATTGTCATTTTGCTGAAAGATCAAGTAATCTGCATTAAATTGTACAGATAAGTAAATGTTGATAGACTGATGGTTCTCTCTCTTGCATTGAGTCTGCTTTTAAGTTGATGATTATCATCAAATTTTCGTTTACTTTCTTAATTTCGTATCATATGTCCAATTCATATAAATATTAATCTGAATACTGTGAGAAATCTCTTGTGATTTTAATTATATGTCCAGTTAACTTTCTTACAACAATATATACTTTTATTTTCATAGCTATATTGCTTGACAAGTATTTTGGTATGCTGTTTTTGAAGTTGCACATGATTACTCATATTGGGATTCCAGAGCATCTCAAGAAGACATGAAAGCTATGTGGGATCATCCTGCAGTCCGAAAAGCATGGAGTAAATCCAAAGAAACGCACGGAAAAGTGCGTTTTTCTCAAGATGAAAAGAAAAGACCATATCTTTCCCGGGTGGAAATGAAGGTATGAATCTATCACTATGAGTAATTATACAGATGTATAAGTAATTATTTATTTTAATCAAGAAGATTAGAGTGCAGAGACATCAGATGATAACTATGATTCTGCATTAATTGGTTTCTTCTTCTCTTTTGCTTTTCCTTCTGTTACACATTATGAGAATTTATAATTTTGATTGAAAATGATGCTGATTTTTCCATAAAAAACTGGTGCTCTGGGAACTTCATAATATATGATTCCTTGATAACGTTTGGCATGTTTAAAATTATTCATTCTTTTTGTTGGGGCCTTTCCACAGATTTTATGAGATGGTTTTTACATTATGATGCTTCATTCCTTGAAATTCTTTTCCTTAACTTTTATAAAGATCATATTTTATTCTTTGATTTTTTTCCTCAGTCTCTTTCTCTTAAGAATTTTTTGAAATTTGGGAAGTTAAAAGTTCTTATTTGGAACTCATTTATAAAGTAGAATTATTATCACAATTTGTTACTTAAATATGAGTTTATTTTCGTCCAGATGTGTATTTCCAGAATCCTATGCGGTTTTTTAGAAATGTGGGGTGGAAAAAGTAAGCCGTTAAGACAACTTATATTTTTTTTTGTTAAAATAAATTTATGGTGAGGGGATTGTGCTCCGGTCTATAGTAGGGAAGACCTTCGGGATTATTGAGCACTTACAAAGAAATCAAATATATGAATACACGGTTCCGACACAATGCATATCCTTATCATATATTAATCTTTTTTGTTACAGGCAGTTGCAGAAATTGTTCTATTCAAACACCTCACAACCACAAAAGTTAAACCTGTAAGTATACAGAACTGGAGGAGTTTGATTACCTGAAATTGGAAATGATTAAGCTAAATGCAATGCAAGTATATTGTCAACACATATTGAACAAGTTTATAAAGTTGAGAAAACTCTTTTGGTACAGAACTATAGGTCTAGAATGTATGATTTATCATTAAGGCAAAAAAAACCAGTATACTTTCTATGTGTGCTTCTTTTACATGCCTTATGTCTTTAATATATTAAAATGTTAATTCCTTCTGTATTTTTTTTCTTTTCTGAATATTGTTTGGTTCGCAGACAGTACTTTGTGCCATTGCAGAGGTTGCTAGCATGAGATTTGTACATGGAGTTGGAGCAAGACCTGGAATAATGGGGATTGACTATTCCACTGCATTCTGGCTTTACATGTATGTATTAGACACATCAATTTATTACACTTTTACAACTATATGTTTGTTGGTTTGATAATGACTTGTGGGAAACATTTTTCACATTACAAGTTGATTTTGTATGGGTTGAGTTAGGTTCAACCTAAATTTTAAGATGGTATTAGTGCATGGATCCATCATCGGGCCACCTACTATCATACTCTAGATGTCGAATCTTGAGCGTGAAAGAGGTGTGTTAAGAGTCTCACATCGGATGAGACATCAGCAGATAATGACTTTATAAAGGGGTTGAGTTAAGCCAACTACAAATTTTAAGAATGTATTTGATATTATTAGACCATGTCCATTATCAATTTATCATCAAACTATAATGTATTCAGTTCTGTTTCACATGGTAAAATTCCAGCATTTTCAGCTTCTAGAAGCTTTCTGATACAGTAAATGTGCAACTATCTTTGATTTTCAAAATTATAAAAGGATGCTTTCTTAACTTTGCCTAAAATGGATATACTAATGTTCAATCAATGCTCTTGTTTCTTCCCTTAAAATTGATACATGTGTGAAATGTGGTGTTTTGTTTAGGGAATTGGGCTTCATGGCTTACAAACTTGAAACTGTTGATGATCTAAGCAATCCATTTGTGTCCATGTACTTTGGTGCTGCCTATGTGGCATGGTTATCAGAATATGAAGGAAGGTACATCTGATCTAACCATCAATAGAGATTCTTCTATCTGCATAAAATTAAAAGTTACATTAGATGCATATGGAAATCCATGTCTATAAGTCAACTCTTTAGAAGGATTTAGGTTTAAATGGCTGTCACTATATATGATTTACAAAAGGACATTATGGTGATGTTTAATCCATGTAACTAACCCTACCTACTTACCTAGTGATAAAAAGCTTTTTTGTTGTTTATATTATGAGTACTTACGCATCTTCAGAGAACTAAAATAAGTGTTTACTTAGTAGAAAACGCGTCATTTTTAATTATTGCTAATTTGATCGTTTACCTTGACTAATTTATATTCAATTCAAATTAATATTATTATTCAGGGAAAGAACTCCAGAGTTTGTTGTTCAGGCATATTTTGTAGGACCGAAAAAGGTGAACCCTCATGATACTAGTACTCTTTGGCTAAAATTTGAGGAAGCTCTCAGTAAATATGAAGAAGAAAGAAAAAGGTACAATTTTTTTATCCTCCCCTTTATTCACAAGAATGTACCTTCACTTGTCCAAATACAAGTAGATAACCCTATCTTTCTCTCACATAATTTGACATTTGTCACTGTTAGCTCACCAACCGAGCTACATAGTCTCTATGATATGTGTCTAATATTCATTTCAGTCTTTATGTAGCCTATATCGGTGGGACTAAAATCAAATACTCTACATATTACAAAGACTATTTCCAACTCAAACAAATTTTACATGGACTAAATAAAACAAGGATCAAAAGCAAAAAGTGATATATTTCAAAGAATAATAACAATTTCTTTTTATAGGGATTAAAAGCAAAAAGTGGTATATTTGCAGAGTCAAAAATATATTTGAACTTATTTTAAAAGATGATCATTTTGTTTACAGTAGTTGTAGGATACTAACCTGATCACATGGATTTCTCTTTACAGGAATGGTGGTGATAGCTGCTCCATCATGTAAGCTGACAATGACCTAGCAATAGGATCTCTCCAAATTTGTGTTGTTGTGTTTTATTGGAGAGCTCTGTAATTGTGAAGTGAAACTCTGCGATTGGTGTACTATAGAAAAGGGAACTAGAGGATGAAGAAAGCATGAAAGGAAAGAAACTTGCATTCCAAGTAACTAATTACTTCTTGTATAGAACTCATTGTACACACACTAGGATGTTTGTTAGGCTTCAAAAGTAATTTCACTAGAAGCAAGGAAAACTTGCATTGATAAAAAGTGTCTCGAGAAGTGTAATTATCTTGTCCGTGTTGAGAATAATCTCAACCAACCATTGTCAATTCCATACAAATGATATCTATACCTATTATGTTCAGAGGTTTTTGTTTTCATTTTCTTGTTATTAATATATTTTGCTTGTAGTTTCTTAGCTTGGGTTAGTGGTGTTAACCGAATTGGGAAGATTTTTCATGTTGACACTACTTACTCTTTGTTTTAAAAAATTAATATTATATTAACGTTATTGGAAAAAAAACTGGTCTAATATTAAAATGAGATAAAACTTGAAAAGATTTTATAAATGGTGACATATTCCATCTTACGAGCGATTTATAATGAAGAGTTAAGTATATGTTATCAGAGTCTATCAATTGGGGTGCTTGATAAACAATGATGGTTTCAAGACTTTAAAAGTGGAGATAAATTGAGTCGTATATTTTTTTTTTTACGGAAACGTTCTTTATTAAAATCGGCGAAATTTTTTGATCAAATCAAAATGCGCAGTAAATTGGTGAAAAATTTCCATCAATTCAGAATGTTTGTACCAATACTCAAGAAACTATGAAAACACAAATATGCAAAAATATAAATAGTAGAGTTGAGAAAAAAAACATAGTGATTTATCCTAGTTTTACTACTTCCTCATCCCATGTAGTGTGCATCAACTCCTCATGCAAATGTATGAAATTTTCTTCCTTTATCAATTGATTGAATGATTGCAAGATCTTTGAGAATGAATTTGCAATTAAAAATTTCACTCTTTCTTCAAGAACCACTCACAATAAAAAACTTGAAGAACAACCTTTTCAATTTCTTTAACTAAAAATACCCTTCAATTGAAGAAACCTTATTCAACTTGAACTCACTCATCAACACCTAAAGATACCACATTTGGGTCAGAAAAGATCCAATCTTTTCTCTCACAAGGTGAAAATTTGATATCCAACAAATCCTCCCATCATGAACACGCATAAGAAAAATATATCCCACTTTTGCTTTTCTCACATTTTCAGACACTAAGAAAGTAAATCAGAAAACTTTAGTAATCTAGATATTTTGATTTGCGAATGAAATAGGCGAAGATATAAATGTTAATCTAAAAGTTTTAAGATGAATGAAATATATAAGAAAAGATTGAAGTTTGAAAATACAACTTAATGAATTGAAAATTTGAATTTTTTATCAGGGAAGCAATTCACACTTAAGCGTGCTCTAAACCCTAATTTTTAAAATTGCTCTGAATTGTCATGGATCGGTTCATTCAATTGATGAATCTATTCGTGTGTTTCAAATTTCCTAAATCAGTTTTAACGTAAAAGTAAATTGATTCGTGACTTCATGACTCGACTCATGGATATAAAAATCACTTAAAATGAATTTCGAAAGCACTTCCATAAATTCTAAATGCAATATTAACAAGCACATATTAATGTGCATGATTAAAAAGGTTTTCTCAAGCAATTTTATTCAAAAGCTTAGTGGATATTGAGATCGACAAATCCACTCACACCTATATATGCTAAGCTACGCTAAGTTCTAGTTTTGACATTCAGCAAAATACTATGTAACCAAGCTAAGCTAAAGAGATACATGCATTCACACCACTACCGCATTATCCATGCACTAAGTCCAATAACATTTGTGCAAGAGGGATGTATTTGGAAAAACTCAAATTCCACGTTAAAAAGAGATAAATAGCGGCACCCCGCACCTTCCAACCCCTAATATAAAAACATGATAAATATGATATATAAGTATCAAATCTGAATAAGAACATCATATATTTGTTTGCAGCCTCAACTTTGTTCTAAGAGTTTAAACCAATACATCAACCAACCACTGTTTTAATCAAATCTATGACACTTAAGTTTAATAAAAGTTGACAATTTGTTGAATTCAGCAACCATATTCATTCTATCTCTATAGGATTTTCCTTGGAATTACCATTTTCTCTACCAGCACCATCCATCTCTACCGGAGGAGGAAGCAGCATTAAAGAAGAAGAAGAATGATGCATCTTTCTACTCTCAATTTCAGTTGGTGCCTTCTGAGGAGTACTATTAAGCATTTGAGTCAAAGAAGAATTAACACTTATAAAAATAGGTAACTGATTATGAGAATCCAACGTACTATAATTTTGGGAAGGCATGTTGATGTCAATAGTATTCTTACTTACACTTTGGTTTTTCACCTCTTCATGACCTCTTCTAATTGGTAATGCTTGTGCAGTTGGAAAGATCTTTAGGACCTCTTGGTCCCATATTGCTGCTAGCTCTTGCGGAGTTCTCTTCCGCAAGAGAATCATACGTGGGTCGGCCAATAACGCATTCCAGTTTCTTTGACCGTATTTGCGAATGCCGACCCACAAACAATCAAGTTCCATCTCGGTCCAAAAATCCGCCTTTTGTTTATATCTCTGAGACCCTGAAGATTTCTCTGAGGTAGTTGCATCAGTAATTTTAGGTCTAGATATCAGACCTAAATTCAAAGCAGAATCCGTCTAAAGAACAATCAAATGAAATTTCCTTTCGTTAGTAATATGAAAATTTTCCATAAAGATATATACTACTTGAAAAAATTGAAATAACGAAACTGACCACCAAATTTGGCATCTCAAACACTTAACGACAAAATTAAAAACGAGTTTTGGTTTTTTTTGTCTTTAAAATTTCGTCGCTATTTTAATTGTTTGGTATTATAAAAAAGATGAAGAGTATAATCATAGTACCTTTAGATATGAACTAGGAGTGCTCTTATTCTGGCCATACATACCCATAAAAGATGGATGTGGAGCATATGCCCCTAGAAAAATGAAACTTTTAAAATTATTACCAAGGTTTTGAGGACTTATCACTAATGTAATATTTGACATTCTTCATCATGTCATTGTGTTAAATGAATTGGTTACCTTTTCTAAATTTTAAATCATCATTCAATCCAACATATTTGTCAAACTCTATGGTTTGAATATTAGAGTGTTGCTTTGGAATGGGCTTCTTCCCTTTGTCCTTCAAAGCCAATTTTTTCTTCTCAATCTTAACACTGCTTGGAGGACATAGTTTTTATAAAAGGTATGAATTATAGGACATAAACATTAATATATATTGAGAGAATTTAATCCCCCTCTATGTTTCTAAAAGACACTTGTATCTCGAAGTATACTTTTAGATATAAATTTTGTAAAAGTATACTTCTGAGTGCATGTAAGGTAGAAAAAGAAGTTTTTGTATATTAAAATTAAGAAACTTACGATGTTTTTTCTTTGGTTTTGTCTAGAGACTTTGGTGGATTTGATTTCTCCAACATTGTTGTTGTATTCTGTTTGACATGTTACAAATGACAAGTCAAAATGAAATGATTAAAAATATACAAAAAATATAAAGAAGTTATTAACTTAATGTATCACTTGCCTTGTAGCGGTTTTGAGTGTTGCTAATTGAGCCCAAGCAAAATTGTTGTGGCGGTTTCTTCAACATTGTTGTTGTATCCTATATGACATATTAAAAATGACAAGTCAAAATGAAATGACGAAAAATATATAAATAATACCAAAGACCTTATTAACTTAATTTATAATTTATCACTTACCATGTAGCAGTTTTGAGTGTTGCTAACTGAGTCCATGCAATATTTGCTATTTTTCATCGTTCAATATCAAATAGTTTGTAAGTGTCAAGTTTTTAAAATCAACAAGGTAAATCAACCACGTGAAATTGTTTGCAAATAATAATGGTTGCATGGTAGAAAAGTAAAATATTTCAAAGTGGCTGCAAATAAAAATAAAAAATAGTAAATAAATCAACCATATGAGAATGTAAAGGAGTACCTAAACATCATAAGTTTCTCAACGGAATTATTGAGAATTTGTTGTGGGGTGATAGCAGAATCAGGGATTGTAGAATTGGGCTGGAAATTGTTGAACAAAAAACTTATAAAATGTCATGGTAGCAATTAACAAAGATGAATTGAAAATATAAGGAAACACTTTAAACGACAATGTCTAAATAAATATGATAGACTTGTGTGTTTCATTACAATAGAAAAATCTAGGAAAAAGTGAGACCAATAGCAAGTAATTGGATGAATAGATACAAAAAAATCTAGGAAAAAATTAACTTCATATATACTTAAGATTTCACTCCTTTTATTTTATAGCAAGTAGTTGGATAAATGAGTGATGACCCCTTAACTTATCATAACAAATATGCCACAATTCAAAATCTAATGTGATATAGATATTCATATGGATTAAATCTTAGCAAAATGGAAAGAATTGTAACATACGAATTTCTAAGCGAAAATAATGAAACATGAGACTGTTTAATATAACTTGGTCCAAACGTAGATCTCACTATTATTAATAAATTTTAAAAATAATGATATCTACATTTGGATCAAGTTATATTAAACAGTCTCACGTTGTTTTATTTTTTTCGTTAGTAAGAGTCAACTCCTGAAATCATTAAAAATATTAATGATGAGAAAAAATTGACAATGAAAAATCATAAAGCAAAAACAATGTTACTCTATCAATTGGAGCAGCATCATCATGAACTTTTGTTTCAAGGGCTTCCGACTTGGTGATGGCTTCTGAAGAAGAAGTACTTCTTCTTCTCTTTCGTTTGTAAACCAAAAATCCATCAACCTTCTCCAAGTGATTCTTCATTTGTGATTCCATTCTTAATGATTCTATTTTAAATTGACAAATCCAAAAAAGACTATTAGGCTATTAGCAATATACCAAATAAGACATAAAATTCAATTAATGTGAAATTAATAATTTAGCTAATAAATTTGACCCAAAAAAATATAGCTAATAAAATGTGACAAGAGGGCCATACAAAAATCTAACATAATTCAAGAATCTTAAACCACTTGAAAGAATTGATCAAGTTGAGAAAGCATCAATTACCATGTACGAGTTCAATGATTCAAAGAATGATTTGAAAGGAGAAATTATAATTTATAGTGACTTCAATTACTTAAACCCAAACCAAGGAGATATCTCTCAAATAAGTTCGTTTTTCTCAAAATGAGTATTTAAATTGAAAATTCTCAAAAAACTGATTTCACAAACTCATATAAAGGTCATTTTAAAATTCCATTAACTTTACAAGAACACTAGGGGAACAAAAGTTTATTTCTCCAACAATCACATTGTTTTTTTTAATAGTACATATTATTTTCACTATATATTAATTAGATGCATATGATATGATATATCAAATAGACCACTTTAATTAGAAGCAAAATATATTTAAGGGGAGCTAAATTCAAGCATGAGTGGGATGAAAAATCCAGGACAACAATATAACCTTTAATAAAATTATTAATAGCTCTTAAAAAAAATCAGTAATAATATACAATTTAAGACATGTAAAATGTTGAAGAGTACTAACTTCCGTTGGTTAAGCAGCAAAAAAGATTGTGAATGGAAAAGCTAGTGTGCATGTATTCAAGCCAAATAAAAATAACACACAAATGGTTTCAATTTTTAATTGTCAATGGTTCACTCTAGACATTGTTGTCACATGCAATCACCACACATAACTATAATTTGTTTATATATCCTAAGCTAGCTTATAAATTTTGAACACCCAACAAAATTATATTATAAGAGAATACAAAAGGTTGGCCAATTCATTAAACACAATGCAGAGGAAATAACAATACAAGATTTTTTTTTTGACAAATAAAAGAACAATTAATAAAAACAAGTATAGGATTCATTTGTTGTAGATTATAAAAAAAAAATGATTTTGACATTCAATAATTAAGAGATTTTTTTGTTAGAATTTTTAAGTGTTTGTTTCTCATAATAAAAAGTAATTTTTTTATAAATAAAAATCAGTTAATAAAAATTATTTTTATGAGAAACAACTCAAAACAATTTCTTTCGAAATGTTTTTAGATTTTTCCTTAACCGTAACAAATAGATGAAAATTCTTAAAAGTGAATATATTAAAAAACAAATATGATTTTTCAAAATAAATTCTAACAAACATACTCATAAAATGACAGAAACTATTGATCTTAATAAATTTCAAAAATTCAACACAGATATTTTGTTGTTGAAAAAAAAAAGAATCAAACATGATCATGTATATGCCAACTGAAAGAGAAAAACCATCTTGGCTGACTGAGTCACTAAACATGGACATCCAACAACTAACCTGAGAAAAACCAAACAAGCTTCTACACTAAGATGAACCAAAGAGACAGATGATTATATGTATATGCTAGGCAGAAAAACAAAGATATATTATATATGATTTAATTTTTTATAATAAATATTAGTGAAAATATTTTACACATATTTATCTAATTAATAATGCGTTGACTGAATACTATATATAATATATATATATATATATATATAATATAATATAATATAATATTATATATATATATAATATAATATAATATAATATAATATAATATTATATATATATAATATAATATAATCTACCATCTTTGCATTCTTTTTCATTTCTTTATGCAAATAATTAATGGCAAGTTTTAATATA
>JBBPBQ010000003.1:40604250-40669857 GCA_037974755.1 Cicer yamashitae
TTCTTTAATTAATTTAAATATTTATATTTTGTGAAACAAGTTTCTATGTAGGACAATTTAGAAAATAAATTATATTTTTGTTACTTTTAAAATATTTATGTGATAAATTGTGAATATATTTTTTGTTTATATACATAATCAGAGGAGTATTTATGCATACAACCAATATTTTACTATTTTACTCTTTTAATTAATGAAAACACCTGAGTCAACTAAACTTTTTTAATGTGTAGTATAATTAAAATTAATATTAATTTATCGATTACTCCTTCAGTCCTATAATAAATGTTATATTCATAAAAGAAATTGTCTCAAAAAGTGGATCATTTTAAATTTTCAATGTAATTCATTTATATCATCTAAATAATATTATGTGTTAATTAGGTTATTATTATTTTTTATTTTCCATTTATGATAATAAAATAACCAATAGTTAATAAGGTTTATTAATGTGGTAAAACTATTATTTTATTTATAATAATTTTTCTTTAATTTGTGTGAAATGACTCAACATAACCTTTATTCATTCATATTTAATGTTGAATTTATAACTATAAGATTGAAATGCCTCTTTTTTTCTATAAATACTTTATGCAATTTTCTATTAATACACTTAAAGATATATAATCCAATTTTGTTTTTCAGTCAAACTTAATCGTTGAATTTAAAAGATAGAAACACAATTTATTTTCTAAAGTGTATTTATAAAACCCTCATTTTATTTTTCAGATATATTAGAAAGAATGTAACCAACTGGATTAGTTAAGTCTAACGGAAATGACTAGACTCTCACAAAGCAAATTAAAGTTTGAATTTCAATTGAGACATACTTCTTTTTTTTAGTTTTAGAGAAGATGATAAATTTCACCATAATTAACTCACACAGCTGCGATGTCTCATTTATCAGAGAAATACCTCACTGTTCTCTTACTAGAAATGAACCTATCAAAATACAAAATAATAAAAGTAGGAACAACGTAAAAACAATACTAATAACCAAACTGCGTTGACTTTATAAATTGTTTCGAAATTTGTTGTGAATTTTGTATGCAAAAATAACCATTTTTTTTGTTGAAAAAAAAAAGTGAAGTATATGATACTTTTATTATAACAAATAACTGTGAAGTAATTTTCACATTAACAAACTCAAACTAACTATTATTATAAACTAAACTAGAGTCTGTGTTATTTCTTATAAAAAAAATCTTCTATTAAGTTAGTAAATAATTTTATAGAAAACTTTTTATTCAGTTAAAATCGACATTTTGCTCAAAACAAAAAGTTTAATATAAATATCGCTTGTTTGTTTGGTTAAGATTGTAACAATGTGTTTATCAACACACAAAAAAATTGTAACAATGCAAGAAAAGTAGAATTGCACTGTAGGGTATCATAGTCCCCGAGCCGGATAGGATCATAATAGCAGATATCTCCTTCCACAATTTTAATGCCGCCACAAAGCATTGTAAGGGTGTAAAAAAGCTAAATCAAACATACTACATATAAACTTCAAACTATCTTGACAAGTAGTTCATAACTATCTTCAAGAAGTGATACACCTTCACCTCTTTGTAATCACTTCTTCAACCTTGCCATTTCATACTTTACAAAACATTTGTTTTGCAACTTAATCACACCCCACAACTAAAAAACACAATGAATACATAAACATGCAAGTCTAAACTCATATTAACGAACTCAACCAAATTAAAAATCAACAAATTAGACATAGAAGAAATTGTTTAAAATCCTCAAAGTATTATACCAGCAGAGCCTGTAGGCAACGAAGTTAAATATCCTCCTATAGGATAAATATCTTCAAGTTTTAAGTACCTCTACCAACAGAACTATAAAGTCAAATACTTTACAATGTGAGTCTGAAAATTTAGTCATATTCACTAAAAAATGGACCTTAATCCCCAACTTAAACATTCCGGTCCACGCATGGCATGCACAATGATGATGTTTCTTTCACCCTTCAAACCTATTAATGGCATAAGAAACACAACTTAGGAATTCACTATATGATTTACATTAGGCTAGGGATAACCAAAATAACTCTACACTACCAATAATTTAGACTTGACATTTAAAAAACAATTGAAAAAATATTATACAAGATCCAATATTCAAAATAAAAAAGGACTAAAAAGTACTTAGATTAAAATGCTTAGTATCTTCAACTTTTTACTAGTGCTAGAAATAAAGAGGTTAAGACTGTAAAGCATACCTGATTATCAATAATTGCAAGTTTTGATTTATCATTGCTCTTTGCACCAATGGAGCAAGAATTATCTTTAACTTTCTTAGATGGCATGCCCTTTTTTGAGTTGGATTTCTTCAAATATTTTATGGGCATCGAGAGGCCATCGACATCAATTTTGAGGCAAGTTGGGCAGCGCCATATTTTACCAGGAGCAAACTTCAAGTGATACAAAATATAAGTATGCATACCTTAAGGTTAAATAAATAAATAGTAGAATATAACAATTACAACACAAAATGTAAGCATGTCTTAAGGTGAATGCATTTTAAATGATAAAACAACAGCAAGCTTCACAGCGGATCAACTCTCCACCATTGCAGCTCACATACAAAGTTTCTCTAAAGAATTTTACATTTTTAAAACTACGATTAGCTAAAGCATTTGGATTCTATACAATTTACGTAATTCATAAACCCGGCTTCATGAGGCTAGAATACACGACTTCCCACAACATAGAAAATTTAAACATATCTACTCGCATTCAATATATTTAAACTAGAATACACAACTTCCCACATCGTTAGAAAATTATCTACTCACTTTCGATTTATTTAAACTGACTTTCCAAAATTATATCCCCTCAAAAAATGAATGTAAATACCATATGAATATACAGTATCTTTAAACCAAGCAACTTTTACCCATACAAGCCTGTTACTATGTTCATTAAATATGTGTTGCTTCATGTGTGAGTGCTACTTTTGCCATGATTATATGCAATGGCAAATCCAAGACCTTTAAGAAATTAATTTAAAAATATAATTAATATTATTATCATACATACCGCAGCGGCTGGTGTCTTGGGGTGGTCGGCTGAAGGCGGTGGTGGACTGCGTGCAATGGTGCCTGCTGACGGTGCTGCAAGTGGGCGTGAATGGTGGCTGTCGACAGGACTGGGAATGATGGTTGAATGGTCACAAACTTGCGTTGGTGGGGGGCTGGATGGTCGCACATGGAGGTGTGGCCGGCGGTTGAGGGTGCTTCGCTTCCGGCGCTGGATGAATGGTGCTACTAAGAGATCCAGAGCAGGAGAGAGAGGCTGTGATATAATGAAAGTCACAGCATAGTTATGTCAAAGGAAATACAACTGTGACATAATTTACAATATCTAAGAACTGGAGAAGGGATTCAAAATTAAAATTATCCTAGGTACTATATATGATTTTTAAAAACTCATAAGGTGCAGCTGCACCCCCTCAATTGCATGTGGATTGGCCTATCTTTATATGTTATAGCAAGCTTATATCAATAGCTTCTATGATCGCAAATTCTATTGACATGTTTGTGAAATAAAATAAAATAAAATTTTGAAAAAGTATATCTAGAATGATTCAAACTAAAATATTTTAAACAATTATCTTTGAGTACAAACTAGAATGATTCAACCAAAATGATTCATGCTAACTTGCAGCTGACAAATAATGCAAGCCGCAGATTATTTACGGCAGAAACACGAAAAGTAAAACTAAACTTACGCCATCATCTCTAATTTCGAGTGAGCCATCAGTTTTGGGCAGAGAAGATTCTGAAAGCAATGGAATGTTTAAATCCAGATCTGGTACTACTTTTCCAGAACCAGTGCCTCTTCTTCTTCTTACATACACCTGCTTAAAGTATCTTACATCCCTTTTCATACCCCCAGCTGAATCCATCCTGAAATATTCTCAAATGATGAACATAATAAAGGGATTATGATGACTACTTGACGCATGAAAAAAAAAAAAAGCAAAGAATCACATAAGTGAATGAACAACTATGGAACTAATTACATAGTAATCACCCATTTCAAATCTTCTGATCTGTCAAAATACAGAATCTAGTACATATATCATTTTAAAATTACTTTGTGGAGAAAATAAATATCATATATGAATTAAACACCCAGCGACAATAACATTTATTGGCAACGTAGAAGGCTATTAAGTATTGAAATGTTCACAGTAGTAGGTAAAAATGGAAATAAATATAATGATATTATGAAAGTAATTAAGAACAACTGAATTACAAATAAGCTGACGACAATTAAATACAAAATGAAAAGAAATTCATGATTCTATTATACTCAAATGAGTTTGAACAACTTAAGCAATTTGAAAGATCACAGGAAGCGGAAAAGAAATTAGTAAGGCCACAGGATAACGATAACTTAAACAATCAGTAAAAACGCATAAAACAAGACAACTTGGCAAGTCAATTATATAGTAAAATGAGATCAACCGAAGGCCACATTAATCAAACAAAAGATACAAGTACAGATCAAGTCTCCTTGCATCTATAAGTGCAAAGCCATACATAAGCAATTGGAATCATTTGTTGTCTTCAAGTAAAACTAAGACACAATAAAGCACATATTTACAAGAACATATTTTTTCTTTTGGGTTTTGTACTAAGCATCAACCACTGAATCTGCAGTTATATAAGTTATTTTAGAAGATCAATTTAAAAGAACTCATACTTTTGAGGGAATATATGAACAATTATTAGCAATTAAAACAAAAGGAAAGAAAACATTAATAGTTTCATATAGAAGTTGTGATAAGATCGTTATCATTTTCGCATTTGTTTTTAAACCTCAAGAGAATCTGAGATGCATTTAGTGCAGGAACCCACCTTGTTCTCGAAAACAAAGCATTGCTACTAACATAACATAAGCTCAGCTCCTCGAGGAAGCTTTCCTCTTAAAGGAAGCCTTAACTCCTCTTTTCTAGGGAGATATGCCAAGTAAGCTTTTAAATCAGGGTAAACTGCATTAACGATTCATCTCCTTGATAAGGAGTCTGCAATCAAAATCAGGCACATTTCCTTTTCAGTTAACCTATTTAGTTGTCATCGATCCTCTTCAGATACCACTTTATTATCCACTGACACCTACAATCCTACTTGTTTGACCATCCCCATTCGACAAGTCAGTTTAGCTATCAACCATAACATATCATAGGAAGCTCAATCAGTGCATCCTTGGTCAGTGTAGCATCACCTTCAACCTCAGTGAGTGTATTCTCATCCCTACTCCAACAAAACCACATACAAGTAGTCCATCTTCTAAATGATAAGAAGAACACAAGAGACTTGTGCAGCCATAATTCAACCCCATCAACCTCACTCTTTCTTCTCACTTCATCTACTATGCACAATGCACCTTAAGCCCTTTTCCTCATTCAAGCCCAACGACAATTTTCCATCAAATCCAACAAACAGCCTGTGAAGCCTCACTGCCTCAGAAGTCAGAACCTCCACATAAAAAAACGGGTGCTACTGATTTTTCCACTAAGGAGGATTTCTAACTTCCAAGTCAATGAAGCCCTAAAGACTGTCTTAACCCCGTAGATGTGAAGTACAGGTTCTCAAGTTATCCATTATCAAGCTTTTCCCTTTGAGTACTAATCTTGTTCTCTCCACTAACAAATAAGAGGCTAGATCCTAATAACCCATCAAAACCCTCTCCAAGTCCAGAACAGCATCAACGTAAAAGAAAAGATAATCATACTAGATAATAATAACATTAAATACAATTAACAAGAAATCTAGATTTACAAAATTCCCTTTAAATTAAACACAAACAAAAAACATTCCTTTCCTTATGCATAAGCAATAAACACCAACAAAACCTCCAATTGATCCCTACTCCAAAAAGCAGAAAAGATTGAAAAAAAACAGAAGCTTTCTTACTCATGATCAGACACAACATTTTCAGATTCCTACAAAATCAATCAACATTGCAACTCCAATTTCTTGAAATTGATCATTGCAAGCAACTAATACCAAAGCTTAAATAAACAATCAAATAACAAGAAGAATGAAATAAAAAAGAGAACACAGATAATAGAATAGAATCATAGATAACAAAACACAATTGGATAGAAACCTGAATGAATGCTGCTGCTGACAGAAATGAAAGAAATGCTGCAGATGGGTGAAATAAACGAAGTTGACAAAGTGAAGTTGTGTGTGTGCGTGTGTATATATATATATATATATATATATAAATGAAGTAAATGAGATGAGATGGAAAAAAAGAAGAACCTTAGAGCAATTGCATGTAACGGCTGCTGCTATGCTCACAGTGTCCACGTCACTGCACTTTGACATTTTGGTTCTTCTATTTGTTCCTTTCCCTCTTTACTTAATTTCATGCCTCAAAATTCCGTGCCACAATCGCAATTACTACCGCAATATAAAGGTTCTAGAAGTCTCAGCAACGATATTACAACTACAATTGCGCTTGCAATACGATGTTGCAAGCGCAGTTGTCAGTATTATATGGCAATATCATAATTCACATTGTATTACCGTAATTTAGAACTCATATATATAAATATACATATAAAAAAAAGAAAAGAAAAAAGTCATTTGTGACGTTATTCTTCTTCTAGAAGGTTCGAAAACCTAAACGAATGGATAGAAGACACAGAGAATAATGAATATACAGAAGCACGAAGAATAATTGAGTCGTGAATGCTTTTAGAATAAGATAGGGGATTCTTTGAAAGATGATTGATTGATTGATTGAAAGTTTTACTTTACTGCTCAAGGTGGTGCTTTGTTCGGAGGTTCGTCACGGTTTTGGTAATTGAAGGGAAAGCTGCCATAATTTTAATTGAAGTTATGCGATCGATTTATTTTTTATTTTTTTAAGGTTAAACAACCTTCATTCAATCAATAAAATAGATATTCTTACAACCGGATCAAAAAAAAATGTGTTGGGACATTCGAATCGTGAAATTTTTGTTGTATTAGACTAAATTTTATTTTTAATGGTTTTAGTTCTAGTCTTCAAAAAATCTTTGATCACTTTTTTTGGCAAAAATATCTTTGATAACTTTTTTTGGCAAAAAAAAATCTTTGATAATTAAGAGTTAAGATAGTGGATGTTCACATAGCAAAAGAAAAGATTGTTGATGCACTTCCTTTGACTTTAAGTTTTGGGAAATTGTTTATCCCCTGTTAGTAGAGTCCTCAGTAAAGTTTCAAACTCCAAACTTTTCTTTTAAAATTTTGCTACTATACTCCTAAAATTAGACTTAAGTGAAGAGTTTTTAGGCCTAATAATTTAATTAATTGAGATTTTTTTTTTTAAAACTTTTATAAATTTATTTTTTTTAAAAAAAATTTTTGTATCATTTTTTTTTTTGAAAAATTTTATGAACAAAATCAAAAAATTATTTTTCTTGAAAAAATCGATTTTTTTTTAATCACAAAAATTTTGAGAAAAAATAAATAAAAAATTGTAAATATTTTTTTATAGAAAAAAAATCGAATTATTTTTATCATAAAAAATTTTGAATTTTTTTTTCAAAAAAATATCGAATTTTGTTTTATAAAATGTGGACTCATATACCTCACTAAGCCCAGAAAAATTTTGGGGCTTTCTTTTTTTGGGGCCTTTTAAGCTATGAAATTTTTTGACCCCTCTAATATGTGGGTTGAGGCCAATAATTAGTGGTCTTGTGAAATTGAGAGTTATACCTACTAGTCTAATAAACCCTACAAAAATTCAAAATATATTTTACCAGATAATAGGATCTGGTTCGGTAATTTATCGAATTCACACATCCGATAATTTTATCGAATTGTTTCATTTGGTAGATACTTTAATATATACAGAACGCCATTTTTCTCATTCACTCTATTTTCTAAATCAAAAACTATATAAACTTCCATTTCTCTCAAAATTCAACTCAATCTCATTTTCTTACCTCAAATCCACACTAAAAACTCACTTTTTTTATTCATCTCTTAATCATCAAAATGTAAGTTTTTTGTTTTTATATTTTTTATTTTATTAATTATGTTTTGGATTTGTAAGAGTTTGTATTGATATATGTCAATTGATTGTTGTTACAATCGAGTTTATGTTTTATAAGTTGTTATAGTTGTTGTATGTCAAGTGTCTAACAAAATGTTTTTAATTTGTAATGAGTTTGTAGAAAAATATAATTAGTTTATGTTGTTATATTTTAAAGTAGTTTATGTTAACGATCAATAGTGACTTGTTGTTGTTATGTCAATGGATTGTTGTTGTTACAATTGAGTTTATGTTTTCTAAGTTGTTGTATGTCAAGTGTTTGCCAAAATGTTTTTGAGTTGTAATGAGTTTGTAGTGAGATATAACTAGTTTATGTTGTTATAGTTTAAAGTAGTTTATGTTAGCGACCAATAGTGATTTTTTTGTCATTGTTATATTAATTCGTTGTTGATGTTGAAATATGACAAAATGTTGAATAAATTGTTACAGCTGTTGTATGTCAAGTGTTTGACAAAATATTTTTGATTTGTAATGAGTTTGTAGTGAGATATAATTAGTTTATGTTATTGTTGTAATTTAAAGTAGTTTATGTTGTTGAAATTTGATATAGTCAAAATGTGTAAAGTGTTGATTTTTGCTTTTAGAGATGAAATACGACGGTGATGTTACTCGATTCCGATATGATAGGGAGACCCAACATGGTTCTATACGCAAAGGGTGTCAAGTCAAAGTTCCCTCTAAACGACAACAGGTTATAGGTGAAAGTTCCCACTCTCATGCACATGTTGACGCTGTGTACAGAACGAGATGTTTGCACTACCGCCTCCACCACCACTATCACCACCTGCACCATTTCAAGGACCATCATCACCATCACATGTTCAGAGGTTTTACGGGAGTCCGTTGATATGTCTTTGTTATTGCATTTTGAGGACCACGTGGCGGCCCATATATGGGTTGGAGATGTAAGTTTTAATTATAAATTTAATTAATTATTGATTAATTATTATTTATTAATTAATTAATTATTTAATTAATTTACATAAAATTACCTTACTGGATTCTGGAATTCAGTAGCCTATTTGATAGGAAATTACAGAAACTACAATATGCAGAACCAGAAGTCAACATATCAGCGCCACAAATACATTTATTATACCCATAATTGCTATATACATTTAATAGCATCCTAATCTTCTCTGGTGCTCCCTTGATTTTCACCGTCTCTTTAGGTGGATTTAACGACGTCGCTTCTGGGAAAACGATTTCAAAAATTTGCTATTTTATAAGCAGTTTCATAATGTAATCCGCTTTGTCAAACCGTTCCTGAAATACAAAGTTTACCTAAATTTTATATACTATCACATAAATTCACTAAATTAGCAACTATTTAATTTAACTAATTAAAATGTACTTGAATCGCTTTTAACTTCGTTAAAATAGAAACATTTGATTTACCTTCTTCTTTTATGACAACACCATCATCAAAATGTAGCCTCTTCCAATGAGTGTGTACCTCATCAATATGGTACTTTCGACATATTTGAGGAATTTTGGAAATTTTTCATACACCTTTTTGAACTCGACAACGGCACCAACATATGCATCTTCTAAAGGAGATTCCACTACAACATACCAAGCCCTCATTTTGGTGTTCCATAATTTTGTCGATTTGACCTATTTCGCATTTGCATCTACATGTTTTGCAGGTTTTACCTTCACATCCAACTTGCATCTAGCTCTAACATGTTTTGAAATATGATATCGACACAATAAAGCAGTAGAGGTTGAAAAAATCTTTGCAACAACATTCATCAATGCGGTATCTCTGCCAGTCACAATTTCCTTGGGAATCTTGTCTTCAAACTTAAACAAATTGCGACACATCTCTAGGACCTAAGTGAAATTATTCTCCTTTATATATCTAAGAAAAACAAACTAAACTAAATATGTCATCGTTGTTTAAGTCACACCAATGATCTCAAACAATGACATTTCATACCGATTTGTTTTATAGGTCGAATCCATCAACAACATAGTCGGGACAATGTTATATAACTTGACTAATTTAGAATGAGCCCAAAAAATATCCTGAATTTCAATTTCAGACTTATTGATATTTATATATTTGTATACATATTTGTGATCATTCAAACATTTCAAAAAATGTTGTATTTTTTATCTTGAACCTCTTAGAGTCTTCTTGTATCTTTGGCACGCATTATAAACTTGCATCATTGTAGTCACACTTTCATTTATTTTGTCTTTCAAAGTCATTAGAACATTTTTTAGTGGGACCATGTTTTTTATCATCTCACCAGCAAGTTCCTTCTCTTCCTCATTTAAACGACCATCAATGAGATTACCTTCTAAGTTTTTATCCATCTCATGGTTGTGTGATCCTGACACAACTAGATTCCATTCTTTGGTTGTCAGGAAATAACCATGCAACCTGAATGGCCTTTCACATTTCCTATATCATGTGTCTTTGCGTTTAAACTTCTTATTGATTCCGTTATACACATTGCCTCTTTTGTAACCCAATACAAAAAATTGTTTTCCTCAATCAGGACCATGACCAGATTTTGTAATTAACACTGAAAATCCTAACTTAACTGCTTGACGATGAACCCAAGCAATCAAATCATCTCGACAACTATATTTATTATCAGTAATAAAGTTTATCTCAACATCAATGTCATTCACCACTGGCTTTGCAATATCCAATTTCAAATCAGTTGCTTCCTTGGGTTTCAATTCAAGTACAAGCTCAGGTATTTCTTCAGCTGTAGGCTTAGGTTTGGGTTCAACTACAGGCTCAGGTTTTAAGTCGGATGTTGGAGAATGTTTGAATTCAACTTCAGGCTCAACCATAACTAACTGCAAACATTTAACACAAATTAAAACTCAATTATGCATAAAACAGACAATTATGGACTGCATTAATACCTACCGAATGCATGAATCTAGCAGTGTTATGTTTTTGAAAAACATAATGTCGGATGTGTGAATCCGGTAGTGGTAAGTTTTTAAAAAACATACTATCGAATCTCCGAATCTAGTACAACATAGTACAAAACTTCAAAAACTTTACCAACCAAAATGACAATGAGGAATGTTTTAGAGCTACATTTCCTTTGCAATGAAGAAAAATAGAGTTGATGATGTCAATGGAAAGAATAATGGGGGTTTTTTAACTCAAAAAACGTGAAAATAGATGAAGGATTTGAGGTTGAGTGTTGAAAAAGAAGTAGTGCTGACATGACTTATGTATTGGTGCCTACCGGATGTCAGAACTCGGTAAAGGTAACTTAAGTTAACAGATTCACACATCCAGAAATTTATCGACTTGGATCGTGGGATGCGGTAAGGGGTAAATTTGAAAATTTGATGGGCTTATGGGTAATAGTAAGTGGGGATGAATAACTCTCTAAGTTTTGATGTAGTTGTCGACTTAAGTGTTGTATAAGACACTCTCTAACACTATGTTTGAGTTATGGGCCAAACTTGTAATAAATTGACCCAATCCACTATTATATGGGCCAAACTTAGAATAAATTGACCCAATCCACTATTATATGGCCCAAATTTAGACCAACCCGACCCAAGACTCAAAATTATAAAAGGTTATCGAATTAGAATAACTCACCACAAAGTAGATGGAATTCGAAGTCGACTGACCAATGTAGCTCACGTGCAACTCTGTTCCTAGTCGCATGATGGTAATAAGAGGAATACGGAGTCGACAGACCACACTAACTCACATGTACCTGGAATTCCTTTCCTAGTCACAACCCTAACGAAATACTTCTAGGAACTCTAGAGAATGTCTTATAAAAAAGGACATTTGGTGTCGAAAAAGGTACATTGAATTCTAACCCTAAAAACCTTCCACTCTCAGTTAAAAACTGACTTGATCATCGAAGTGTGTAGGTACACCACCCTCGACGAGGAATTTGGAGTCATTCTCGTCGTTCTCGCTACTAGTAAACAACTGCATTTCATCACTGAGTCAAGAATTCAGGTCTACTCAAATACTATTGCAAAAGAGGAGAAAAAACAAAGAAATCCGATATAGTAAAAATTATATGTTATTTGGATGAATAGAATTACCAAAAAAAAAAAAGAAATATCAAAATTTGTTTTCACCTTTTTGAATAAGTACACAAGTAGATATAAAGAAATGGACAAAAATATTAAATGACAAGTTTTTCTTTTTATATTTTTGAATTAATATTTGATTGATCATTAATTAATATTCTTCTCCATTCCTTTTTAATTGACGCATTTGTAATATAAATTATTTTTATTTAACTGTCATTTTCAAAGATAAATGCAACATTGATTATTGTTTTCTCAATAATATCTTTATTTATTTATTATATATAAATAAATAGATATATAATAAAGATTAATGGTATTATAGAAAAAGATATATAATTTTATTAAAAATAAAAAAGTTTATTAGTTGTGGTGGCATATTTGAAAAGTGTTAAAAATAAATAAAAATGGAGGGAGTAATTTTTCTTAATATAGATTTGACCTATTTTATGAGGCTTATGATTTTATAATCAATAAAATCCAATTTCTTAAATAATTCTAAGTGTTTAAAATGATATTATATTTACATTTTTTATATATTAATCTGATTAAATATTATAAATATTATTATTGTTTTTATTTTATAAAAATTATTAAATTTTAAAAAAATGACATTGTAAAATAAATGAATAAAATAACATGAAATTAATAAATTAAGAAAGTAGTTGGAGTATCCATAGTCACTTGTAATATTTATGTTAATTTTAAATTTTTTTGTCACATGTTAATTTTAATCAAAGATAGAAAATAAAGATTTTGTTTATTTTGTAAAAACATTTTTGTATTTGTATTTTTTAAAATGTGTAATTATTTTACTTTAATGATAAATTGAAATTGTAACTAAAAATAAAGAGACTCTTGAAAATTCATTTATGAAAAATAATTATAAACACATTATTATATAATATTTTTCATTATTTTTAGAAATATAGACAAATGTTCATTTGAAGATGTGTGTGCGTGTGCGTGTGCGTGTGCGTGTGTGTGTGGATACTAGCATTGGATCGTCGGAGAGAAAAAATCAAAGAGAAAGGAAAGGCCGGTATCGGAAAAACAATACTCAAATCTTAGAGTCCACTCAAGGATAAGGATTGTTTGAAACCTCTTAAAAAATTAAATTTTTATTTATCAAAAAGATCTGCAAAAATATTTTGTACATAATAAAAATGTCTCATATTTTAGTATTTTTAAATTTAAAACTAATTAAATATTATTTAAAATTAATATTGTTTCAATAAATATTAAATTAATTAACTGAATTATCAATTGAAAATAATATTCTACAAAATCAGTTATATTAACTTAATAAATGAATTTTTATTTTAAAGTATCTAAAATATAATTTTTCATAAAGAAATTAATAATTTTATTAAAATACTATATTATTGGTTCTAAACTGTCTTATATTAAAATTTTCTATATGATTCCATATGTCCACTATACTTTTGTTTGTTGAGCCATATCCAATACACTCTTAATTACCGTGTATTACGCAAAATAATAAAAATACAAAATAAGAAATATAATTAAATAAAGATCAAATAAAATACATATACACTTATAATATCATTTGTTTGATACACATTCGATAATACAGAAAATTACATTATTTTATTGTATCATATTTTTGGTAACATTATATTTTATAGAGGTAAATCATTAATATTTTTTATCCTATTATGCTACTAGTTTCTAATTTAACTCAAATTTAGGATAAAAATTTGACTTAGAGAAATAAGACTATTTTATCTCTTATCATAGCATAAAAGAGCCCTAAAGGGTTTTTATTATTCGAGGAGTGAGAAAATAAAAATTATATATGTTTCGACCTTGTCAAGAGTCCACCGTATCTTAAAAACATTTATGATATTGTTTACATCTAAATACATTATGAATCAATTATGAGTTGTTAGTGGAGAAACAAAAACCAAATCAAGCTTAGTATTAGTTGAATTGAAAGAAACTGAGGTGATCATGGAACAATTAGGAATTAAGCAAGGATGAAGGAGTTGAGTCTTACTCAGTCACACCAAAGATAATTTGATTTTTCTATGTCAAATTTAATTCAAAATTGATGTGAATTGATAATTTGACGCAGAGACAACGAAGTTTGTTAACTTTGTGGAAAACATCAAGTAAGGGGGAAATTGCAGCTATTTTTTAGGACTCGTGATTAAGAGAAAATAAATAATGCATAAAGGAAATAATCCAAGTCAAACAATTTGGGAATTGTAACCCAAGTAAGGACAACCCACGGTCTCAATTATGACCACACGAATATAGTTGATTGCACGATCTTTAGTTGGTCAAGAGTTGTGGCTGATAGAATATAGGTCTTGATATTCAGTCTATAAATACTAATTGTTTTTACCATTTTACGAACATCAATAATCAATTAAAATATATCTTTTATTCACAATTTATCTTTATATTTCAGGCATTTATGTTTTATTTAGTTTGTAGCTATTAGACTTTTCTCATTGCATGACTTAATATTCTTTGGAGTAGTTAATGCACTCACAATCAAATGACACAATTTCTTTCTCTTTAATCGCTTGAAGCAACATGAATCACTTGTTAAGATCTTTTTAATCGATTTCACAATAGACATTGTCATCCAAAGTTAGTTGATGAATTCTACAATGTGACAGTTTCAAGTGCAGAATTCTACTCAAGTACCATATTTGGCAAATTCTCATCCATTAATATCTTTAGGGCAACACTTTGTGAATGATAAGTTTAATTCGAGTAACTATCAATTTGGACACGTACATTTGTCTAGGAGGCCACATGAGGCAGTGGGGTAGATTGACAGGTCGCAAATCTCACCTACAATGTTGAGATGCATGCTTACAATATGTCGTATGTCGAAGGACAAGCCTTCATCCCAACAGCAGGTAATCAAAGACCACTTGTGGGATATCAAGGACAAAAACCATAGGCAGGGGCAATTCTTCTTAGAAGCGGGGAGAGGCCACGACCACCCCAAAATTTTCTTCTTCAGTAAAAACAAGTATACCTACAACAATATTATAATATATGATGTATATAATTAATGTTTCGCTAACGATTACAAATTGTGAAGTGGCTTAGTGGTAATTGAGACTTTTATAATCCTTATGTCCGTAGTTCAACTTTATTACATCTTAAAATTAGAATTACCACTACACCAAAACAAGATATATCCGTCATTGACCATTAGAAGCATACCCAACAGTTTTGACTAACCTGACAAGTCAAGTCACCTTCCCCTTGTAGGTTAAAATCAATAAAGGCCTATTGGTGCATACATAGAACAAATGTTTCACCTCATCGTTGTAATACACCAAACTGGTAGAGACGCTTCCATGACAGATTTTACTGGCCTCAACCTAAAGTGATGGCAACTGATTTGTTGAACATGTGTCAACAAGTGGACGAATTGGTAGTTGACCTCATGGAAGGGTTCAAAAAGATAGTCGACAAGTGCTTAGTGCAGTTCCTTGAGCCTGAGTATGTAACCATATCTGTCAGTGGTATGTGTCTTTAACATAAAGAGAAACTTGTACGACAAACTTGTTTTGACTTGAATGGAGTACCATCTAGAGCTTTGCAAATAAAGTTATTCATTCAAGAGGAAGAAAATGTATTGTGATGGGGAGAAATCCTCATTTGGTATTCATTGTACACAATGGAGGAATTGGGCGATGATATGTAGCCAAATCATCAAGAAACGTCATGACATCCAAAATCTTGAAAGGAAAAAGTTATTCATGTCCATCATGAGACCAATTAACAACAAGAATACTGAGTCATCTAAAAAAATATGAATACCCATTCAATATAACTAAGGCAAACTAAATCTTTGATTATCTGTTGAAAGGAAAACAACTAAAATTATTGGATGGAAACAAAGTGCTCCCTAAGAGATAAAAAAAAGTCTTGTAAGTGCACAATTCGTACACCCATTATACGATAAAATTGTATCATCTTTCTGAAAGACTATTCATAAAGCTATTAAGGAGGGTAGATTCAAGTTAGCTGATAAAGGTGTATAGAAAATGAAAGTCGACATAAATCTTTTCATATGGCCATGGTATTTTTTACTGAACCAGACGATTTCAAAAGCTTATGAAGGGTGAAGGCATTAGAGCAAAACCCAAGTCAAGATTAAATAGTCGGCCAAACACTAAGTGTCATAATCAAGTAGTCACTAGAAAAAGTGAGCAACTGGTTATGTTGTTGTTCAATGACCCTATTCTAGAGTTAAAGAAAAGAATAACAAAAATTATCATGGACAATGATATGACTTTTCTAAAAATTATTGTGAAGAGTGATTAAGAGATCAAGTCGCAAAAGATGATCAAGCTTTAGATTACAAACCTACTTATAATTGAGATAAAAATAAATAGATGAGAATATAACCCAGGCCCAATCCACATTGTGGCTCATCATTCATTATTATTTTTTGATGAATTCCATCACTTACTATTATTAAGTATCCAATTCCTCCTCATCCTCCCTCCTTTGACCTCTTCTCAGATTTTTCTTCATCCACTAGAGAGAGATGATTTTGGGTCTTTTTTGATTCGGAATCACTCCTTACATCGATTTTTTACAATCTAAATAAGTGAATTTCACATAAATTAATTTTCTTTTCATTTTTTTCCTGTGAGTTTATTGTCTAAGTGCTACGTTGTTTGGTTTTTCGTCTTGGTACAATGTTTGTTTGGTTCAGATTGTTAGATTAATCTCGATCCATTACAAATTCAATCAATGACATTGGAGTCGTCAACGTTACAGAACCAGATATGTGGGTATTCCGAACACTTCGACTATGTCACATTTGTAGACACTTTGATTTTGTTGTTTTATGTTTTCGATGTATTCTATCAATTATCAATTTGAATGAATTAATATATTTTAAGTAAAAGAAGTATGGAAGACAAAAATAAATAAAGAAAATGTTAATTATTACGAGATATGTTTGCACATATAACACTTGCAAATCATAACAATTCACTCTCCCATGTTTGATTAGCCAGTTGTTTATTTGATCTAATTCTCTATTTTTAAACATTTTTCTCCTTTTGGGATAAATCATGTAACAAATAGCAATGCTCAATAAATAAATACATTTTATTTTTATTTTTTTGATAAAAAGTATATTTTATTTTAACAATTAAGTAAGGGAAAAATACACTAACATCCCATAAACTATGTGTAGATATAGCTAACACCCCTCTATTTTGTCAATTGACACAAACCTTCTCTGCCAGTGAACGATTGCAAAATATCTAATAATTTATAAACGTTACAATATATAATTAATATTTTGAGATCCTCAAAATTTTGGAGCCCTATGCGGTGGCTCAGTCTACACAGACTATGGACCGACCCTGTATCTAAAACCAACTCTTGCTTTTTCAGTTTCCTCCAAAGAAATAACACCCAAGTGACCAAGCTTGTGTGCCACCATGGAAGCATGGAACTACACTTAAAGCATTGAGCTGCCTTAACACTGCCTTAGCAAAATAACACCCATGTTAATCAACCAAATTAGAAGGGCAGCCTTTTATTTCTTAATACCAATTTAGTCTTATTTTATTAAGGCAACTAAATATTTTCTCCTCCTGACATAGCAATTATAACTCACCAACTAGTCAGCTTATAACAAGCTAAATATAATGCAAGATGATAATAAAGTGTAATTGAAGACCAAATTCTTATCATATTTATTATTACAATTTGCTCTGATCAGTCAACAACTTGCTCACATCACTCACTACAAGAACAACTATTTTTGTATAAAAACATATTTTGATTCCAATATCAACTAATTTTGATACAACAATTAATTAAATCGAGCAACACATGCAATTGTAGGTTCAATCAACAGCACAATTGTCATCCATGCCTTCTAGCGTTTTGATTTGCATTATGTTGTTCACATTTTTGTCAAGAATCCCCGGAATAGATAATTCAAATAAACACATTGTAGGCATCAATAATCCAAAAAAACTTAATTGTTCAGCCAAAAGAACAAACATCTTGTGGGCATAATTGCTAGACAAAAGTATACAATCGAAAAAATGGGGTATTGTTCATTTTTTCTATTTATGGTGTGTGATATGTGTGTGAGACTCTAGGGGACGGGGACGTATGTGTAATTTTTCATTTAAATAAAAACTTATCTTTTTCTTACAAAATAATAAAATTTCTTTTATATATATTTTTTTTTTACTTTCAGGAGGTTGCAAGGCGGGATGCTACTACTAGAGGTGGGAATAGGACAGACCAAGTCAGACCAGACTAGACTTTGAAAGACTTGAGTCTGACCTACGATTAATTTTTTCGGCTTGAGCCTGGCCTACGGCCTATCATAGGCTTTTTTTCCAGCCTGACCTAAAAGCCTATTTCACATTAAAACATTTAAACAATATATTTATATATTTTTTAAATAGGCTAAACTAGGTCTTTATATATAACCATGCAACAATTTTCCAAAAATAAATAAATAGGCCAAGTCATAGCCTCGGACGAACGGCCTAGCCTATTCCCAACCCTAGCGATCACATGCGATTGAGAATGCGATTGAGAAGATGTGTCAAAATAAACAACGTGTTATATTATTTTAACAATTCCCTTTTAATTTCTCACATCTACTCAACCTGTTTTTTTTTCTCTTCATTTATATGTATTTTATTTGATTTTATTAATATAATTTAATTTTTTTAATTATTTTTATTTATTAAATTAAGAATTAATCATTTATTATAAATAAAAATAAAAATCCTATTAAAAAAAAAAAAATCATCTTCGTCTTGCACCATCTTAGAGGTGAAAAAAAGAGCATTTTAAGTAAAACCTAAAACACGAAAACTCAGCGGCTCCATAAAACACATTGTATTTGAGTCACATCGACTGAACTCAACTCAACTTCCCGCAAAACGCAGGATTTCATTGCTGGCCGCTATTTATTAAGAAATTTCTTCTTCATCCTCTTCTTCTTCGAACCCAATCCCCCAAATCGATTTCACCTTACTCTCCCATTCTCTCCGGCGGCGGCGGCGCAACTCCTCCGGTGTCTTTCTCTCTGCGCAATCTCATCTCTGACACAACCCTTCTCTGTGCGCGACCATTCTCTGTACGCTTTATCTTTCTATACAAAGGTTCGTTGATATCTTCTCTGTTTATGATCTTTGGCCTCATATTCTGTTTAAGAACATGAAGTAGCTGATACAACATGATTCATGAACCCAAGTAGATGATAATATTAAGTTTAAATGTGAATTTGCACAAATATTTATAACTGAAATATTAAGCATAATTACTCTTTTGACTGTTCCTTGTTCTAATTCATGAATTGGTTGAGCTGGAAATGTGTGGAGTGGATTCTAAATTGATTGAATCGGTTGGTTCACTTCTACTAGATGTTAATATTTAGTATGAGTAATGCTTTGGATATGCTTTGCGCTTCTTTGTTTTTAAAATTCAAATTAAGTTCTTAGCTTTCTGTTGCTAGTTAGGTCAATGAGTTGTTGAAATTGGTCATATAGAACCAAATTTTTTGTTTTTTTGCTTCTTCTGATTTTACATGGTGATAGTTTAGGAGTCTGTTTATGTAAAATTTAATTTTGACATTTCTTTTTTGGTGTTCCAATGAGTTTCTGTAAAGTGAATTCATGTATGTACTATTTTAGATCTTATATGGTAAATAATTTTGGTACTGTCAATTTTTGTTTGTTTGTTTTTCTGCAATGTTGTTTCCTGATGTGGAAAACTAAATACTAGAAGAAATCATCATAGTGTCTTGCTATTTTATGTTGATTGATATGAATTATGAAGTCATATGGCTTAAAAATTTAGCTTGATGGCTTAATTCTTGTTGTGTTTTGGTGCCAATCATATCTAACAATGTTCAATGTTATAGGATATTAGGATTGTAGAATCTGTTTTGTTTTGCTTCTATGACTTGGACCTATTAATATGCTCCTCTCCTTATTTTTCAATTTTTTTTACTCATGTGAAATGGATAAAAGATTAGTTGCTGTTGCAGTTTGCACATTATTAATTTATGAGCTTGTGGCTTTTGAGATGTAGTCATATCCTGAAACGTTAAAAATCACTTAAAATTCAGTATTTTTCAAACAAATTCAAATCAAAATCTCTTTAAAATTAGTCTTTATTAACAAAATACAAGTAAACTGGTTTTAGAACCATTAAAAAAAAAACTGAAAAACTGATTTTAAAAGCATTGTTTGGAGACCTGCTTTTGTGCTTCATTGTATGCTTTGCTTATCATATCAGATAAACAAATTGTTTCTGCTGTTTATAATTTTTTGTTTGAAAAATATTAATCTGCTACAGTTTGAGAACTTGATCACTGGGCATGTACATTCTACAAAGTTATTTTCATCTCACTCTAAGCAGAAGACTATTTTACACATTACACGATTCCATCTGTTAAACAATTGAATAGTGTTGTAGTATTTTTACTGAGTACATACTATTTATGTACACTCCCTTGCTTATACGCAATAGTACTTTGTCCAATTAAAGTCATCTTCGCTGTCAAAATATAATTTGAAGTTATGTTCTTTGTAATGAGTGTATATGAGGTAATATTTTCATTTAATTGTTACTGAAACATTAATATTAAAAAACATTATTTCACCTTGCAACATTAGCTAATTTTTTGAAGAAAAAAATCATATGGTTGTGCTTTTCTATGTGGGCCAATTAGCCTGTTATACTGGTTAGTATATCCATGCACCACTATATGAAGATAGCAATTGGTAGAATAGGAACCTTAGATTTTAAATTCACAATGTTCTTTTTTGTTCTCTGTGCTCTTTGACAAACTTTCAGCCGCAATGGGTGTTAAATGGTTCTTTTATGGTACAATCTCCTAATAACCTTTTGATGTGATTATCAAAATGGTGTTTTTGGTTTAGTTGACTCTTTAATTATTTGCTCATTGAGTTTTGCTGAAACATGTTGTTTTCATTGACAAAATACACCGACTTTATTCTTCCAATTTGGCTTTCCTCAGGTTATGCTAAGTCCCTGACAATGTCTTCTAAGAAAGTAGTTTCTGCTAGTTCTCTTATGAGGTTGTGCAATGGATGTTGTTCACGCAACGTTGGGAATTGTATCAAAAGCCACAATATGTTAAGGACTATGTGCACTGCTGTTGAAATGTGGGATTTTCAATTTTCTGGTGGTTATCAAGCAGTTGATTCTTACCAGCAAAATCATGCTGGGTTTCATCAGCAGAATGCAGGTGGATCCTATCAGAATAATCATGCTAGTTCAGAGCAAATTTCTTACGGGTCTGGTCATTCTGCAAGTGGAGGACATATAAATATCCCTCAAAATGTAGCTCAAAATAATTTGGCAGGGAATAATGGAAGTGTCAGTGCGGACTTTGGTCAAAGCAACTTGAAAGTGCAACATAAAGTTGGGGTAGGTGTTGATGATTCAAGGGGCGTTGGAACGCATCCTAATGCTTTTTATGAGAAACATAATTGGAGACTAGAATCTGGAGAAAAGATTAAGTATCGCAATGCATATAGTTCACCTAGGCCTTTAGAGTATCAGGGACAGAAAGGGAACCTTACTCAAAACACTGGTCGTTTTCAGCAGGCACCAAATGACTACTACACAAGGAGTAATGAAACAGGTCAACAATACTCAGCTTATAGACAATCTCAGCAGTGTCTAGTAGATGGTCCATATACTCCAAATTTGAATACTACACAGAAACCAACAGTTGGCTCTCCTCTATCGAGTAGTGCAAAACCTGATGGCTTATCATTTGAGGCATCCAATGATGGTCCATATAGAGGTACACTTGAGGAACTAGATAGTTTCTACGTGGAGGGTAAAGTGAAGGAAGCGGTTGAAGTTTTGCAAGTGTTGGAAAAGCTTCATGTTCCGGTGGGTTTGAATCGTTGTGTGCAATTAATGCACCAATGTGGGAAGGCCAAGTCTCTTGAAGAGGCAAAAGTTGTACACAGACATGCTTTGCAACATTTTTCACCTCTCAATGTTAGCACATGCAATAGAATTTTGGAGATGTATTTTGAATGTGGTTCTGAAGATGATGCACTCAAAGTGTTCAAGAACATGCCAGAGCGTGATTTGACTACTTGGTGTACTATGATAACACAGCTCACTAAGAATGGGTTTGCAGAAGATTCAATTGATCTATTCACTGAATTCAAAAGCTTGGGACTCAAACCGGATGGACAAATATTTATTGCGGTTTTTTCTGCATGTTCTATGTTGGGAGATATTGATGAGGGAATGCTTCATTTTGAATCCATGAGCAAGGATTATGGCATTGTACCATCTATGGCCCATTATGTCAGTGTAGTAGACATGATTGGTGGTATTGGACATCTTGATGAAGCCTTGGAGTTCATTGAAAAGATGCCATTGGAACCAAGTGCTGATGTATGGGAGACTCTGATGAATATGTGTAGAGTTCATGGGAACACCGAGCTGGGGGATCGTTGTACTGAACTAATTGAGAAGCTGGATCCTACTCGTTTGAATGAGAAATCGAAGACTGGGCTTTTACTCGAAGAAAATCCAGACTCGACGAAAAACAAAGAACAAAACAAATTAGCAAGCAAAAATCTTCTAGAAGTTAGAAGTCGAATCCATGAATATCGAGCAGGAGATACTTCTCATCCTGAAAATGACAAGATATATGCTTTGCTTAGAGGTCTGAGGGTCCAAATGAAAGAAGCTGGCTACATTCCAGAGACCAAATTTGTGTTGCATGACATAGACCTCGAAAGTAAAGAAGATGCTCTCCTTGCTCACAGTGAGAGGCTTGCTGTTGCTTATGGTCTCCTTAACAGTTCTGCTCGCTCTCCTATTAGAGTAATTAAGAACCTCCGTGTTTGTGGTGATTGCCATACTGCACTCAAGATTATTTCTGAGCTTGTGGGAAGAGAACTCATCATTCGAGATGCTAAAAGATTCCACCATTTTAAAAATGGGCTTTGCTCTTGTCGGGATTATTGGTGAACGTTAACCTAGGTACTTTCCACCTTTAATAGCTAATTATATTCAAATTGAAGTGGCTGCAATTTACGAAGAGATATTTTCTTCCAACTGTATGATTTGGGGTTGGGGAGAAACAGGTAGATGGTGTAAGCAGAAAGACTTGGTGTATTTTTGGTGAATATTTGCAAACATGAATTTCTGTAACTGTCTTTGACTAAAATATTTGAAGAAAAATTAACTATGATTGAAATTTTAATATTAAAATTAAGTTTATTTTTTTAAGAAAGCAAAATATATATTAAAATTATGTTTCTTGTAAAACATAGTTTGAACTCAAGTAAATGCGAAATATACATGTTTTTACTTTTAATCAAGTTGCTAACAATACATGCTTTCAGGAGCAAACGATTATACCTGATTGTCTGTTTCTTTTATTATAGAGCATGTTTTCAAAACGAAAGATTGCATGTCAGTTTAATCTCCATTTCTGCTAATATAGCCTTGTTGTTGCTTTTTAAGATAGATTGTAATTGGATCTTAATTTTCACTTTCATTAGCTACAATTGTAAATTTGGAGTTTTAATCGAATTGGAACATGTTAAATTATGGTTATAGATAAAGGAGGGGGGAAGAGAGAAAATAAAGGCTTGAATTATGAGGATGATACAAAATATTTACGTATTTTATCTTTATTTATATGTCGTTTAAAACTGTCTTTATTTATACTTATACTACTTACTAATTCTAATCATATGCAGGGGATATGATAATAATGAAGAAAGATGAAAACTTATGTTAAATGATAAACTTAGAGACTCTTAATATATAATACTGGTTCTAGTGATAATATAAGGTACACTAAACATAGACAATTATTATAGAATATTTTTCATATCATCTAACACTACTCGTCAAGCTTAATCTTTTGGGCTTGTTATAAAATACTCTTCTAGAAAAAAATATCATGTAAATGTAAAATTATAATTTGACACTAATATGGTAGGGTCGGGCTGTTTTCTCTTGGACTGCTGTAGGCCAAGATAATTCTATGGGAATTTGGTGCTACTCTGATTTTTCGTCTATGGCATTGGCATGGGACTAGGGTTCATCTAAGATAGCTGTAGGACTAGTTTGACTTCTCTGGGATTGTAAGGCCAAGTTGCATCTCGGATAGTTGTAAGGTCAAGTTACGTATGTGACAAGATTGCTGGATGGGTCACAAAAGGTTTCAAAGGCTCTGGGTGAGGTGAGAGGAAAGAGAAACATCACTGAATAAGGGTGGTTTAAGGAAGACAGTGTGGCATGTCGTGTAAAAAAAATTGCCAAACAAAGACAGATTTGAGGAAGGGAAACTTTGGCAACCTGGCCATGTAGCAGAAACAGTCAGGATCCCATGGGAAGATGTCCAACCATATATCAGATTAAAGAATCCAAGGCAGATCCTTGTAGTCCACATGCCATGCGAGGTGTAATTTGTGATGCACAGGAAAATAAGTGCCTTGATGAAACAGTGCGTATTAATGCGTGGCTTGCAGATTTTTGACGAAATTTTAGGAGCGTGGAGATCAGCTCCCTGCAAGTCTGTTGATGGTGGCTTTGGTAAGAATATTCATTGGAAAAATCTTCCATGATGGCAAGCAGAGGCTACAATGACTTGAAAAGTAAAGTAATCAATCTTGCCAGAAAGATGACACAAAAGGCAGACTTTAAAAACTGGAGATGAAACACAGTTGAAAAAGCTGGCTGGAATTTGTACACAGTGGACGAAAAGAAAATAAGCATAGAGATAATGGTATTATTATAATGGAGTTCAAGACTTCCGAGAACTCAGCAATTGAACACTGACGGAATAGGTTAGAGGATGGTTCTGATTTGATACAATGTTGAAGTTATATGGTTGTAGATAAAGAATGACATATAAGAAAGAAAATAATGACTTGAAATTATGATTATGGTTTGAAATGATGCAAAAGACATTTACCTCTATTTATACTACTACTACTACTACTAATTATAATCAACTTGGAAAACAAATCATGAGAATAACTAATCAATATAAAAGTAACCCTAAAACAGAATCTAAGATACTTGATAAACTAATCTTAAAAGATAATGTAAGATACTAAGATAAGACCAATATATTATAAGATATTTTTCATATCATCTAATAGAGCAAAAGCCAAGGTAAATTCATTAGAACAAATGGCAAATATTACACCCTGAATCTGGATTCTACTCTTTTTTTCTGAAGAATAGGATAGTGTCCTGATATAACAGAGAAAGTTTACACAGAAGGATTCTGTGTAAAATGGTAGTAGACCCGGTAATCGGGCGTCCCTTCACCACATCATTGTTGTTAATATCGCTTTGAATGATTGTTGTATTCTTTGTAAAAATTGTCGAAGAGTTTGATCAGTCAGCGATGATGAACAATTATTCAGCCATCTCTTAATCATTATTTGAACCCAGGTGAATGCTTTATAATTCTTTTTTACCTGGAAGAATCAAAAAAAACTTGTCCTAGTTTTTGTTATTGTGCAATGTCAACCAAGATTTATTTGATGAAATCAAAACATTTTTGCAAGCTGTGGCTGATTGAATTATTTTCTTGTCTGTTTGCAACATGATGTTAATGTGGACTACTGTACCGCTGTTTTCTCCGTCTTGGCATTTTCACGTTTTTATTGACTGTTACGACAACCTTGTTATGCAGACGTGTCCTGACTTTACGCCGGATCGAATAATGTGGCTGTTGACAACAACCCCTCTTCATATATCCCAGGGTTATCCACATCAATGTTTATATCCATGACGGGGAGATTTGCCAAAGTTTTCTGCACTATCGGTATATAAATCATAAAGCAGCGGGGTGTGCATTCAAGTTATAGTTGTTATTGTTATTGAGTAATTTAATCTTTTAGCTTCCATATATCCCAGGGTTATTCTTTTAGCTTCCATAAGAGATAGGGAGAAGTTTATGTCATTGATCGACAACATTGACATTCAAATATATAATTTTAGACAACTGTTTTGAAGGTCAGCATATCTACATTTAACAGAACTCAAATAAATTTATTTGTTTTATAGTCAAAATTATTATACTTTTCTGCGTTTGAAGCATATATTTCTAGAATCATTAAACATTAATTAGGTAGGTATTTATACACACAAAAGCTTAGTAATACAGCTCTCATTTTTTTTGATAATTAATATTGTAAGAATAGGGTGGTCTCTCCACATGTAGTTCATGTGTGGACAAGGATTAAGTTTCTTATGTCTTTAATCTTTACATTAAGTTTTCAAATTAAATAATGACATTAACCAAGTAATTGAACTCAAGTGATTAATGAACTTTAGTTAAGAATAAATCTTTCGTCAGAGTCTAAATTCGAATCATGGCTGATTGTAACAGTTCTCTGTCATATTTTACTTATCTTTCAATAAAATTCTAAATTAATAGGGTCTCATTCCCCTGAAAATTAGATGATTAAAAAAATGATATTTTTTTATGATATTAAATAAGTTTACATTAATTGTTATTCAATTTTGAAAAATGACATTATTTGAGTTAGAACTTGATGAATGACATTATTTGAGTTAGAACTTGATGGCATATACATAAAAGAAAAAACTTTTACCGGTTATTGATGATGGGTTTGTATCATGTGGCAGTACTTTCAATTGTAGATATTGTTTTTGTCTGGTTGCAAAAAAAATATTGGAAAAATGTCTCATGTACACCAATCAATCAAATATATATTATGAGAGAAAAAATATATATAAAATGTATTATGAAAATTGTGATATATTAGTGTTGTAATGGAAATAGAAATATATACAGAAAATAAGATGTTAAAAAATGAGTGTTAAGAATTTTATAGTGTATAAATATAAGTGGGGTGATCTTATTATAGCCACGGTGATAGCAAAATAGGTCTCCACTGGATTAAAAAAAAGACAAATAGAAGAGTTTTTATTTTTATTTTTATTTTTATTTTTATTTTTATTTATTTATAGTCAAATAGAGAAGTTTTAAGTAACGTTTAAAATATATGACCATAAAATTTTAAAAATGAACAAATAATAATAAAAGAAGACAAATAGAGGAGTTTTTCTTTATTTTTATTTATTTATAGTCAAATAGAGAAGTTTTAAGTAAAGTTTAAAATATATCACCATAAAATTTTAAAAATGAACAAATAATAATCAAATAGTTCAGTTGAAAAAATATTAAATAAAAAATGAATAGATTATAATTGATTTGGTTTGAAATATAGAGTTTATCAAATAAATAATAATCATTTGATCTGATGAGCACATAGGCAAACACATTCTTAGAACTAGTCTAAAATGATAGTTAGGGAATTTCTTTTCCCTCCTAAATAAATCTCCCGTTATATATTTTATTATTTGCCAAATTGTTACTTCTTCAAAGTACACTTTCAGATGAAATTTGTCCAGATGAGTATATCTGAACGTATTAAGATAAAAAATTAAAATCTTTTTTATTATTTCAACACTCCCTCTCTACTCTATCTCACCAAATTTCGTACTAAATACCTAAATGACGGACTCCAACACTTAATGTAATGTATGTTTTTAATTACTCTATCTCTTTGTATTGTTCTATTTTGTGCTTTTGTGGAGGTTTTGATTCAACTGATTTTCCTTTTATTTAGATTAGTGAAAATACATTCTTTAATTTATTTGAGTTTTTTTTATGAAGAGAGATCAATTTACATTAATGCAATGTTACACGGTTTAATAACGATTTCATATCGTTCGATTGAAAATTTATATCGTATAGATCATTGATGTAAAATTTTGTACAAATCTAAAATGATTTAATTGATAATTAACACTCATAAAGATTAAAGACGTTTAATTAAAATACATAATTAACGTTAATTTCATATTTTTGCTAAATAAAAATTGATTTTTTCTACGATAGACAAACCGATAATAGATTCTACTTTTCTTAAAAATCTCTAAATAAATCATCTTTAAATTGTAAATATTAAAATCAATGGTTTTTTTAAAAAATATAATAAAAGGACTCTAAATATGTCCTTAAGTCTAGTTCGACTGGCAAAATGTCAATATGTCCTTACGAAAATAATTATTCATGAAACCTATAAAATAAAAACAAATTATACAATTAGTTTGTGCAAAAAAATATCTTGAGAAATTTATGGTGGATTTCTCTTTAATTACAATATTTTTTTTTGTATTCTTGTTGGAATAATGCATTTCTTATTTTGATTTTTCTCTAATTTATATGGTATATTTTTTTTAAGATGGAGTGGATAAGAAGATAGTGAAGAGGAAGATGAAAAAAAGGAAGAAGATGAAGATTAAACTTGACGAAAATTGGTTTAAACTTATAATATCTTAAGTGTATTTTTTCAAAACTTAAAAATGATCGATTTGAAAATCGTTTACTGTTGTAATATTTCACGGCAGTCCCATTGCAGTCCCGTTATGCACATGTCAATATCGTAATAGTGATGTGACGTTTTTTAACCGAACCAATGAAAAAGAATATTTCTACAAACAGACAATAACATAAAAGTTAACTTAACAAAAAAAAAATTATCTAAAAATTAGATCAAACATGAAAGATTAAAAGTGTAATTTAATCTTAGGTGTACCACATTTAACACTATTATTCATACATACTATACTCTTATTAATTTAAATTTTATTTTATTAAAATAACTCTTTTTGTTCATAGTAAATAAAGCCCATGCCTCCCGTTCATTAAGATTATGGATCCTTGCTTTAACCAAATGATGATAACCATCTCTCAAGCAACAATCTATGGCAACTCTAAACTCTAAAAACATGTTTGATGGACAAGATATAATAGAGATATGATAAGATATAAAGTTGAATAAGAAATTATAATAAACATCAATGTTATGAAAAATTGCAGACTATTATATCCCTTTTTTTACCAAAAGCTAACTTCATTTAACAGTCAGTATCCATAGTTTTATTATGTTCAAAAGCCGCATCAAATGCAAGCAGAGGAAAAAATTTGAGTGTATCGAAAATGCAAAAACAACTAAACGGTACAAATAAAACTGCATAAATTTAATTAAATAACCTAAATAAAACATTAATATTATTTAGAATATTATACAAAAGGTACAATATATATAATTACATTATGTTCAAAATGTAATTACATATTATATATAACCCGAGGTGTGTGGAGGGAGTGATAGAGAGTAAAAACTAAAATATGTATAAACTTTTTTTACTTTGGATAATGTACTTTTGTCTTCTAATATTTTGTACTTCAAATAAAAATGTCCCATGATTTGGTGAGTAACAAGAAATTGGATAGTTGTCCAATCTCCATTGCCTCACTCACTCTTTTGTGATGGGTCAGTATTATTTTTTTTCCAAATCAAATGTATGACAAAAATATTGTCCAGTCCAATCCCCTCAAATTAGCAAATCACACACTCTTTGTATGTTACATTTAGGATTGAGGTAGACAGTTGATAGTTGTGGATGAAGTACATTGAAAGAAAGAACCCAAAAATATGGATAGGGAAACAATGCATACCCTGAATCTGAAAATGATTTGTATTTTTGTCCTTTACAAAATACTAGTAATTTACACACATAATCCTAACTCGTCTACATTTTACCCTAGTACAAAGAAAAACTGAGGAGCTTTATATATAGCAAGTCAAAACAGTAAAATAAAGAGGAATGGATATATGGCGTGGTGGAATATTTCTTACTTAATTGAACTTTTAAATATTACTTTTGCTTAAGAACTTGAGCTATATAGTGTTTGAATGTAGTGTTTGTTTTATAGTGTTTGAATGTAGTGTTGTGCAAATCCAGTCAAGTTGTTTATATTTGTTCCCAAATGATTGCAAAAGAACCTGTTTGGTTGCTGTATTGAAATTTTTTGCCATACTTTCTTCAACCAACCCTTCAGGATCCACATCAAATCAAAATACAATCACCACACTAAAATAAGAAAATTGCTAACCAAGAAAGCAAAAGGAAAACAACTAAATAAACAAACTCCTTTCAAAATGAACATTGTCCAAAGGAACAATTTGATCAATCAAGCACCATGGATGCCGCCAAAACCTTTTTATTTTAGAATCTACCCTATATTAATTAAGCCTCTACAAGAGCAGCTCTAATTTAAACCTCAATCCAACATTGGTTGAAACCCAACCATTATATAAAACACAAAATACAATGTGTTGTTTTTGCTGCTTCAAGCATCATTAAGAGCAAGGACTCCAGGGAGTGGCTTCCCCTCAAGAAGCTCTAAGCTTGCACCTCCACCAGTAGAGATGTGACTCATCTTGTCTGCTAGTCCAACCTTTTCCACAGCTGCTACTGAGTCGCCTCCTCCGATGATGGTTGTTACTCCCTTGTCACTCACTTCGGCCAGTTTCTTCGCTATGGCCTGCACATAAAAAACAAAGTCTTCAATCACTAGAGCTAAACTACATAAAATCAAATCAAAAAGTTGAATGTCTAATAATCACAAATAAATACTAAATCAAAAGTATTGAACTAATATCTCACATCAAATAAGTAAAATATAATGAGATGAAAGTTCTATTGGCTGGGCTTAGATTAAAAATTGATAAGCAAAGAATGTAATTGTTCAACTTTGAAAAAAATTTAAAAAACTCTGTTCACGTGGTTCACCAATTCATACTGGTTTTTCTGCTTTTCACTTGTTTATGAAAACACAGTTTCTGCAGGTTTATTGGACCAATTCATAAATTTTCCATTTCATTTCATAAATTCAGCAAGATAATGTCCATTCTAAAGACTATTAAGCACAGGCAATCATGGCTATGAAGGATCCAAGTTGACAACAGATAAATGGTCTACCACAATGAAGCAATTTTGCAATAATTCAGAAATGGTGAATGATGATTAATTAGGAGCACGTTCTAAAAATCCAAATTGTCCATACCTCAGTTCCTGCTGCAAACTTATCAAATTCAAAAACACCCATTGGTCCATTCCAAATGATGGTCTGACTCTTGTCCAATGCTTCATTAAATGTTTTGATGGAATCAGGACCAATATCCAATCCCATCCATCCATCAGGGATGCTTGATGCTGACACAACCTGAGCACAAATAAACAAAGCTTTAAGTATATATCAACATTATCAACACTACTATGAGTATATGATCATAAAGCTAGGGTAATGTTCATTGCATTGCAGGTAAGATTTTCTTCATAGAAAAAATTGTCGGACCATTCATAGAATACCTAAATAGTGTGAGATAAGGTTGCAAACACATGATAGTATTGTACTCTCAATTTAGTGCAGTCAACTGCAGCAAAGAAAAAAAAGTTTACTCGAATTCCACTACACAGCAGTGCTATAGCGCCGCTATAACCACTAATTGACAACATTTTGTACTAAATAGTAGTTTGTTCAAATTCTGTTACACTACAGCATTATAGAACCGTTGTTTAACAACACCGACTCTCAATTGAGCATTTGCTTCAAGAGATTCCTCACGAGAAAGGGAAATGTAGTAATACTAAACCAAACTCTCATGGAAAGCTTAATACCTTGTCATTAGCATCGGCAGCAAACTTGTCAGCTATGACCACATCAGTTGGAAGCAACAGGGAAACTCCCTTGGCCTTGGCTTTTTCCATAAGTGTATTTGCAAGTTCAAGCTTGTCTTCTTCAACAAGGGATGACCCAACCGAATAACCCTGAGCCTTGTAAAAGGTAAAAATCATCCCTCCACCAAGCAAGAGAATGTCGACCTTCTCCAACAAAGATTCAATTACACCAATCTTGGAAGACACCTTCGACCCACCAACAATAGCAGCAAAAGGTTTCTTGGGGTTTGCAACGGCTCCAACTAGATAGTCAAGCTCCTGAAACAATTATACATTACAACCAATCAATTAACTACATCAATTACTAAATATATACAATTGAACTGCAATTACTCCTTACATACCTTTTGCATAAGGAATCCTGCAACAGAGGGCTTCAAGTATTTAGTGACACCTTCGGTCGAAGCATGAGCACGATGGGCAGTTCCAAATGCATCGTTCACGTAGAGATCAGCAAGGGAAGCCAACTTCTTTGCAAATTCAGGATCATTCTTCTCTTCTTCCTTGTGGAACCTCACATTCTCTAGAAGCAAAACACCACCTTCTGGAATTTGTGCAACCAACTTCTCAACTTCCTCACCAATACAATCGTCAGCAATTTTAACCTATCAAATCAAAGACAAATCAACATGCATGATTAATGCAAAGTAAACCAACAAAAATATAAGAGTAGTTGGAAGGAATCCCATAATAGAATAGAACAGTTTAGTAGGCACACACACCTCAATTCCAAGAAGCTCAGACAACCTTGGCACAAGAGGTTTCAAACTGTATTTGGGTGTTACACCCTTTGGACGTCCCTGAAAACAGAAGATTCAAAAAAAAATTGAAATCAAATAATCCTTCAAAATCACTATCATCACATTTCTTTGACATTCATAGTTTCTAAAACTCTTCATTACTCCTTCAAAAATCAAATCAAATAACATAACCATATAATAAAACAATTAAAAGGCATAAAAAAATATTACACAGAACATTGCTTACACAGTTACTATTATTATGATCGGAGCAACAAGAGTAAAATCTCAATAGATCGTTGCAGCAAAGTAACTCTAAACACTAACAATACTCCATCCTATATTTAACAAAAGATATAAACAAATAACCAATGAAAACATATATTCCAATAATTCAAAGATCAAAATAAAAAACACCAATACATAAAAAACGCATGAAATCGATAGAGAAAGATGATTTACCAAATGGGAAGAAAGGATGACTTTGGCACCAAAACCAGACAAGTATTTGATGGTGGGAACAGCAGCACGGATTCTGGTATCATCAGTGATGTTCAAGTTATCATCCAAAGGAACGTTTAGATCAACCCTAACGAAAACCTTCTTTCCCTTCAAATCACCTTCTTTCAATGTTCCAACGCTTCTCTTTGTCGCCATTTCCTTCTACTATTTCACGAATCTGAATAAATAATAACCTTCAAAAACAAAAAAAAAATGGATCAGAACCAAATCAGGTAATCATAGTATAGATTAAGAGTTTGGTGGCGGAACTTACAATGGATGGTTGAGATCTCAGAGTGGGAGGTAGTGAAGAAGAGATCGAAATTCGAACACAGATAGAAAGAAGGAACGTTCTGGAAGATTTATATAGACAAAAATAAATAAATAAAATTGGTTTTGTGGCACTTGTGCGAACTACACGTGTGAGGTTATTTTTTCTATGTTTGGGAAAGGCTTTTTCTTGGGCGACACGGTGGGCGCAGTGGAACTAGAATCTGTGCACCATATGGTCAATTGGTGGAAATTGACACACATTTTTGGGGTTCATATGCTTTATAGTTTTAAATTAATTTTTGAAATTAAAAAAGGTTGCACCAGTTTATTGAACAGCACAATGACCAGTTTTCAATTCAATTAATTTTATTTAGTTTTTTTTAGAACTGTTCAAGTAAGAAAATTATTTTGTAGTATGAAGTGAATATTTTTAATTGTTTTTATTATCTTTTTATTGAACACAAACTACTTCATTTCATTGGAAAGTAATAATTCAATACAATTGTTCATTATGCTGTATAATAGGAGCTGTTTGCATAAAATAGTGTCACGAAGGCTTTGCATTCAATCTTTTATAAAAAAAAAATTTAAAATAACTGTTAAATTTTAGGCTAAATTACATTCGTGGTCGTTTAACTTAATTTCAGTTAACGTTTTAGTCTTTTATCTTTTTTTTTCTCGAGTTGGTCCTTTATTTTAATTTTAAGTGACAATTTGATATTTTATGTTTTAAAATGTCAAAAGTGTTGTCCTTTTTTTTACAAAAATTCAAAAAAGTCATCAAAATTTTCAACCAAAACCCATAAAATTAATAATCATCTTCAATATAATTCAAATTTCATCAAATTCATAACTCAAATATTCAAATAAACTCATATTTCCATCTCCAACAACATCAAATAAAGAATAAAAATATGAGTTTATTAAAAGATTTAAGTTATGAATTTAATTAAATTAGTATTTTATTGATGATAATGAATTTTATGGGTTTTGTTTGAAAATTTTGATGATTTTTTTGAATTTTTGTAAAAAAAAGACAACACTCTTGACATTTTAAAACATAAAATATCAAATTGTCACTTAAAATTAAAATAAAGGACCAATTCGGGAAAAAAAAAGATAAATGACTAAAACGTTACCTAAAATTAAATTAAGGGACCACAGATATAATTTAGCTTAAATTTTATCATAAAAATAACAACATTAGAGTCTCGAAGGTTTTGCATTCAATTTTTTTTTATAAACCTTTGCATTCAATATTTAGCATGTAAGAGTTTATATTAGTATATACTCACATTTTTTATGATACAAATTTTAATTCTTTTCCTCCAAATCTTTTGTTTTAATATTGTCTTTGTTCTTTTATTAATTTATTTAATTTATTTTTTATTTTGAAAATATGCAATTTTTAATTTTCATTAAGAAATTTTTTTAATTTTAATTAAGTTTTTTTATATTAAAATGTACAATATAAAATATAAAAGAAATTACGATAAAAAAATTTATAAATAAAGTGAATTTTATTATTTTATTCAAACAATAGATTTTAAAAATGAAGACAATTCAATTGAACCATTTGAATTTTATAAGATGTAAAATTTCCTTGAATTTGGAATCCTCTACTCCAAACACACTATTAAGATATATATTACATTGAAGAGTTCTAATGGTTATGAATATATCATTTGCACTAGTGCATGAATTTTCTAGGGAGAAAAAAAAAAAACCACGTTGCATTTTAATATTATCATAATTGATTACATTAATAAATTTTGAATTTGTTAAAATAATATTTTCTAATTTATTTTATTTTATATTTTATTCACTTTAAATGAATTCAATTCTCTTTTTTGTGATATAAAAAAATCCTAGTTTTTTGCCAGTACTATAAACACCTGAGGAAAAAAAAATCCAAACTCCCATAAACACTAAGGTATTTTAGACATTTTGTATATGTATTTTTTGAAAGTTGATGGAAAGATACCACAGATTTCATATTGTGCAAAAACGAAATTAGTAACAAAAAACTTATTGTTCTAGAACATGCTGATTGATTGCGAAGAAAACAAGCATTAAGACAATTCAACATCATAAAGAAATTCCATAAATGAGAAGGACGGGAATATAGAAAATCCAAGGAATATTCCATTCAGCATCTTGCTCTTTCATTTATTTTGTTCTTCTTTGAGTTTCAAATTGTTAATCTATCATTAACAATTATAATACTAACATAAAGTGATTATTTTACCCAAAAAAATATATTAAGTGATTATCTGCTTCAATTATACTACGCAACTCGGCATGGAAATTATTTTGTGTGTGTATGACTGTGACCTACTTCCCTATAGCATGCCACCTGACGTAAGGTTTCAAGATTTATTTAAACAAACAGTTTGGGTCTTTAAAAGGAGGAAATTTCTCAAGGTTACATTTCATTTACTCCTCAAGTAGTGGCAATAAAAGAAGAGGAAGTTGTTAGAGTTTTTTGGATTTAAAGAATGAGAAAGCTTCTTTCATTTTCTGAATTTAATTTATAAGTTGATGAAAAATATGGTGAAGAAAATGAAGAATAATAACCATTTTGATTTATGATTTTAATCTTTAGATAAAAATACACATTTAATCCTTTAAATTTTAACTCAATTTTTATTTATGTATTTTAAGTTATTTTTCTTCATCATATTAATTTATTATTTAGATTTGTCAACTCAACACCATAATAATATGTCACTATCTTAATATCATGTGACTTTTTTTTAACGAAAATCTAAAAAAAGATTCGAACGTGTACATTTTTAGAGTTAAAGACTTACGTTGCAAATAAAATGTATCATAAAAAGACCAAATAAAAAAGTAACATATGTATTTAGGCATATATTTATCTTGAGCAGCTCACGAAACCTCTAAAATGTGCCTTCACATTCCTGTAAGTAGAAAAATATAGTACATCACTAGAATACCACCCATACGAGGGACTATACATCTAAAATGAAAGTGACTAATGTGAATACATAGGTACTGACTAGTTTGTAGTTACAAATAACAATCAAATCTTCTGGTGTTAAAAGACAGATAAGCACAAAATCTCATGTGACATCATAACGTAAAACCATTATTATGATAGGCTTAAGGAAAAAGAAGGAATGCTGATCAATATTGTGGCTTAGGATCATTGAGATAAAACCAGGGAAAATAGTTTAGGACTATAAAGTTCTAGTTTGCCGACCTAAGATTATGCAGCTCAGGTTTTCCATAGCCCTGTGGGATCCATTTAATTTCCAATCATTCAATGCCTTCCTCTTCACATAAGTGATTTGTCATTGTAAGGATAATATTCAACCAACAATTATGGCAGAGACTAGACAGTTCTAGATTCACATTAATTCATTTGTTTTGTCCATCTATATATAAATCAATCAATTGTAACTTCTTATTCCAGTAGTCTGGATTGCGACATCGAAGGAGTATATAATATAGGAGGTCCAGAATTTGATTCCTGCTAGTAACATTTCCCTCTCACCCTAACAAATTAACCGCTGACATTTGTCCAAAAAAAAGTGTAACCTGTTAATCGGTAACTTGTCTCACCTCTTCAAAAGCTCAAAGCATGCAATGCTACAGTAAATGTAAAACTTGATTTATAATCAAATTTCAAGAGTGAGAGACATAAGATGAAAAATGAATGTTAAAAACAAATGGCAACAACTAATGGATGGTTTATTTGAATTTATGGCTCTCAGCCTGGGTTTACAGTTACAAGTAATTTATGATGTGTGAAGAGAATAACTCAAGCATGATAAAATTTACACTAATAAACTCGGAAGGGTACTACAACATAAACTCTTTTACAAGGTTGTGAGAACACTGACACCGAGGGTGGGAAAAATTTCCAAACTGAAAACTGTCTTACACAGGGACTGGTGTGGCTTCATCGAGAGCAAGGACCCCTGGAAGCTCTTTGCCTTCCAATAGCTCCAAACTTGCACCACCACCGGTGGATATGTGGCTCATGACACTGGCAACTCCTACTTTCTCCACGGCCGCAACAGAATCTCCTCCTCCGATAATAGTAGTCACCCCCTTTCCACTTAGGTCAGCCAACTTCTTTGCAATAGCCTAAAAGAACGGTACAAAATGTAAATTATGTAAACAGCCTTGGAACGTAGAAAATAAAATATGTTGAAGTAACTGCAGATGACATTTGAATCATCCCAATTCCAAAACAATACTTCTGTTACGTGAATGAATAGACATACAATTGCAAGATGGACATGTCACATTTGGAACACTAACTCCTCCTCTATGAAACACTTACACAAACACAGACTTCGCACACGACACAAATAATAATTTAAGAATATAAAAGTAATTGAATATAACTACATAAGTCGTCGTGAGTAGAGATATCTTGACTGCAAACATGTTCAAATATATATAATATGAACTAAACTTCTTATGTGAGGGTTCTTGCATACCTCTGTCCCAACAGCGAACTTGTCAAACTCAAACACTCCCATTGGTCCATTCCATATGATGGTTTTGGTGGTATCCAATGCTTCGTTGAATGTTTTAATAGAATCTGGACCAATGTCCAATCCCATCCATCCATCAGGGATGGCCGATGCCGGCACGACCTGAAAGGGTTAATGCAGAATTTAGGTTCTTGCTAATGTAATAAACCCTTTCGTAAACAGTTGAAGCAGTTCAGCCGATACCGTCTTATCCAGATTAGCTTAGAAAACAAACCTGGCTGTTTGCATCAGGAGCAAATTTGTCTGCAATTACAACATCACTCGGTAGCAAGAGTGACACCCCCTTTGCCTTGGCTTTTGCAAGTAGTGTTGTAGCAAGATCCAACTTGTCTTCCTCAACAAGGGATGAACCGACCGAAAGACCTTGAGCCTTGTAAAATGTGAAGATCATCCCTCCACCAAGAAGAAGGATGTCGACATTTTCAAGAAGTGACTCGATCACTCCAATTTTAGATGAGACCTTGGAGCCACCCACAATTGCAGCAAATGGCCTTTTTGGGCTCGATACTGCCCCAACAAGGTAGTCAAGTTCCTAAAACATGAACATATGCATGCGAAATATAATTTATTATAGCATTGATTGATAAGATATACATTGAATTGAAAAATTGAACACTAAACTTTCCCTGAAGAATGATTCACATTCAACATGAAATTTTACTTCAAGCCAAGTAATCAAACTTATAATCAGAAAAAATAAAAATGTAGTAGTTATTCAGAAACCTTATTTTGATAGTTTGCAGAAATTAGATTAGCTATTGATAATTATGTAGTAGAAGAGGAGAGAAAAAACCACCTTTTGCAAAAGAAAACCAGCAACAGATGGCTTCAAGTATTTAGTGACACCCTCTGTTGATGCATGTGCCCTGTGAGCAGTACCGAATGCATCATTCACATATAGATCTGCGAGTGAGGCGAGCTTTTTTGCATGTTCAGGATCATTCTTTTCTTCCTCTTTGTAAAACCTCACATTTTCTAGAAGTAGAACTCCTCCTTCTGGAAGGGAAGCCACCAGCTTTTCTACTTCTGGACCAATACTGTCATCGGCCTTAATAACCTGTCAATTTTCCAAAAATCCAATAGTCATAAATAATTAACATTTTCTATCCTTCAATTTATTCCTCAATGATCGTTAACTTAAAAACATACCTGGATTCCAATGAGTTCAGAAAGCCGGGGAACAAGAGGTGCCAAGCTGTATTTGGGAGTGACGCCCTTTGGCCGTCCCTGGAAATTTCATCAAACGTCACAATGATTTAACTTACAAGTTCAAAACACAGTGTTTATGCAAATCTAATCAGATTTTGCAATGAAAAACTACATTAATGTTTATATCAACTTATCAAGAGAGCCTATCACCTATGCCTCTAAAATAGTACACACTGGGTTATTCCAAACATCCAATTGTTTCTTTTGAATATTAATCTCACAACTAAAACAAGAAATCAAATTTTCCACAAATATTGGCACCCTTGTTCATGGTTGGTCCTCCAAAGAGCACTTAAAAAACATAACTACTTTTGTGGGCACGGATTATAGAGCAGAAATAAAAACTGAAAATGTAATAATAACAGAGTGGGAGAAGAATATTTTCTCTTTAAAATACAGAATTTAAATAAATGCATATGCAAATTGAAGATTCAAAGACTTAACTTCACCAACAAAAAATATAACAAAAAGAAAGAAAAAAAAAACTTCACAACCATATAATTGTAAAAGCCAAATCTATCAATTATAACTGCAGACAATGATCAACGAATCCATCAAACATACATTGATTTACAGATTTGTCTCTCCAATGCTAAGTATGCACTTTACATAATGAAACACGGAATCTCAAAATGAAAATTCAATCCTTGACATTGTGATAAAATGTTTTACAAATTACACGTATTAACAAACTATGAAGTTATTAAAATCTACTGTAACTTTTCAAATTTCAGTCATGATAACTTCAAACTTCACCCTCTAAAGTGCATCCCTTACTTTCTTCCAGTTCAAATCAAAACCCAAATACCTCATTAGTAAGAACTTGAGTCCTATTTCTATCTTGTTTTTTCATGCCCCTTTCTCCATACCTCATCATCTCCATAATCTTAATCAACATCTTCCTCTCAATCTGAGAGAGAGACGTATTAAGATCTACTAAACTCACATATTCTGCTTTTGTTCAAATTTTCAGTCCCCAACTCAAATTCAAGACATTTTTTATTCAACCACCTCAAAAAATATCCTTTTTTTACTTCCCAGTAAATTTTCAATTTCCACTAACATTCTGATTTCCATTAACATTTAGTAAAGGAAAAAAAATGTATTTTGATTCACATGCCGGTAACTAAGACTCAATGCTTCTAAAACAAGCCACTCACTTTAGAGAATGAAATAAATAATGAACAAATTAACAATTGATGTTACATAAACAAGGATAACAAATCACGGTTAGTTTAAATATGGCAAAATACATCCTATAGTCCTTTAAGTTACAAGAAAATATCATATTGATCCTTTAACCTTTTTTTTTTTTGTAACAAGTTAGTCCTTTAAATATCAACCCAAATTTCTTTACTTTACTAGCTACTCACCGGCCAAATCCATGTTACTCCTACATACATGATACATCATACAAAAAATTTACATTGTGATCTATGAAGCACTCGCACAGACAGTCATAATTTGAGAAAATTGAATTGACTGAATGTAGTTATATGCATTGGTGTAAACACGCCTTCAATCTAAAGTGTCAATACTACATAATAGACTATGCAGACACAGTTATAATTTGAGAAAATTGAATTGATTGAAGGTAGTTACATACATCGGTGTCGTGTATATCAGACACGCCATCAATCTAGAGTGTAAATACTACATAATAGACTATGAAGACACAATTATAATTTGAGAAAACTTAATCAATTGAATGTAGTTAGTTATATGCATTGGTGTCATGTACACTAGACACGTTTTCAATCTAAAGTGTCAGCACTACATAATAGACTATGGATTTACCTCTTCTAAAGTGAAAAATTGGTAAAGTAAGTACATCAATAGTTGATATTATAACCAGTCATGATTGGTCATACTAATATCGGTCATACATTTGATCATCATTAAAGATATTACTCACTTTATTCTCTAAATCACTTTAGATGAGTCAAATCCATAGATAATATTCGTCTATGAAGCACATATACTGACACATGACACAGTGACCCTTAAAAACGGGACACGCCTTCTACATACAACTTAATCATTAATTGAAGCCAATAAGAGAAATGAGAGATACCAAGTGACTAGAAAGAATGACTTTGGCACCATTTTGAATAAGATGTTTAATAGTTGGTATAGCAGCACGGATCCTAGTATCATCAGTAATGTTCTGGTTATCATCAAGCGGGACATTCAAGTCCGCCCTCACAAACACCTTCTTTCCCTTCAATTCTGCCGCACTCAAGTCTCCCACACTCTTCTTCGCCATCGACACCACCCCTCTCGCTCCTCTCCCGCTCACTGTCCTCAACTTCGATGCCACCTGCACTGCCAACAAGGGGTCGGCAGCTGCGAATCCAAGTCGGCGGAGTGGGCGGGCGCCGAGGAAGGAGGAGAGGTGGACGCGGGAGGAGGATGGGGAGGCGGATGGGGAAGAGGATTTGGTGGTGGGGAGGAGTGAGAGAGTTGTGGGTGATGTAGCTGAAGCCATTGTAGAGAGAGAGAGTGTGTGAGAGTGTGTGTGTGTGAGAGATATTTGGAGGTTATTTTATTTTAATTGATTATTATGTGATGTGAGGTGGAAATGAAGGTAGTGAAATAGATGAAAGATGTGGACGTGAAGACCAACGGAAGAACGATTGGGTGTGGTTTGGGGATTTTGGATTTCTCTTATCGTTGAGGTGAGGTTCTAGATCTTCCTTGCTTTTTTTCCTCATATATTCAATTCCACACTCATCACATGTTATGCTCTCTCCTCACTCTTTTTTTAGACTTCACATTTACCCTAATGTAAAGTCATTAGTTTGGAAAATGAGAGTTGCCTCGGTTGGTAATTATTCAATTCATAACTTACAAGGTGTTGAGTTTGAATTTTTGTTGCTAAATAACTAATTAGATCCATTGACATATAAGATTGATTTGTAGTTGGAGAAGGAGAATGAAATGATAAAATGTAGGGATATGATTTTCATATTCAACAAAATATTAGTAATATTAATTATTAATAATGATTATTGCAAACAAAAACAAAAATAACTATATCAGCACTATTTTAAGATTTTCTCTAATTTTGATGAGTTTCAGAACTTAATCTATTTAAATTTTTACGTAAAAAAAAAAATCATTAGATTGAAGTTAAATTTGAATTTAAGATTTGAGAAATTGTATTTTGACACACAATTTTAACATCAAAATTTAACAATAATTTATATGGTTAATGCAGTTAAAATGTGTCATAACTCATTAATCATCCTATTAACACAATTTTAAATGTTATTAATCATAATTTTCAAGTGTATATTTGATTGGGATTAATGAATATCATATATATATATATATATATATATTGAAACACCTTAAAATTATATAAATATATATATATATATATATATAAGAAAAAAAAAATTGATGATTAATGAATATATATGTGTGGGAAGAGTTGAATACTTGAAAGTTGTGGTTATTAACTATTTCAAACTAGACTCCGGCCAAAATCAACTAGACTGCGAAATAGACCCAAAACTAACACCCTGAAAATCCATCTCAATATGGTGCATTGCATCAACATACACCTCAAGGCAGGTGAACACGCTCACTTCATCGCGTAATCACTGAATGATATCACCAAACGATCACCATGATTCTTGCTAGATATCGTGTAATTATCTAACAAACTATCAGCATATCTCTCCTAAGGTGTCTCCCTATAAAAACTCCCAATGTGTGGTTCAAATTACACAACTCATTATTCTAAAAAATACTTCACACTTTCTTCAACTTTTACTAACTTGAGCGTTAAAGTGTTCGTAGTTAAGTTACACCACTGCATTGTATTGCTGCAATCTGACTCCCCCATCAAAGAAGTTATGCTCCATATCATTGAGTATGAAATGACACTTCATATTATATATTATTATATTTATTAATCATTCTCACTAAATGTTCTTAACTACATATTTGTCCAATTTTTTATTTTATAATATATACTGAATTTTGATAAATTGCATTGATATTTTGTATTTTACCAACTCTAAAATTTTATATTTGTACCTTGACTCTGTTTGATAAAATTAAGCTATAAGTTGGCTGATAGCTGAAAAGTTACCTTATAGCTGATAGTTGATAATTGATGATTTATAACTAAAAAGCTAGTAGATTGAAATTAAAGTGTTTGATAAATTTAGCTTTTATAAATATAAAATGACAAAAAAGACATAATTATTTAATTTTAAATATATTTTATTTTGAATATATTAAAAACATTTTAAAAATAAAAAATGAATTTTCGAGCAAATTCTCTTCTTTTCTCTTCCTCTCTCACATTTGCTCTCTCTCTCCCCCACCATTTCATACTCTGATCTTTTCAATTTGTAAATTTTAAGGAAGAAAAAAAATCAATAAACCCTCAAACAAATTTTCAATTACAAATAATTGAACGATGTGACCGGTAAAAGGGCCAAAAATATGAGAATAACCTTAATCAAATTGTTTTGTTTGGTAAAAGATCTTATAAGAATGGATTTTTGCAAAAACGATACACAGAAGATGAAGAATGTAGAAACGTGAGTGAATGGCGGGTGAGATAGTTATATCATATTTTACAAAAGTAAAAAAAAAATAAAAATAAGTAATAAAATTAAAATAATAAGGTTATAAATGAAAAAAGTCAAAAACAAACTATAAACTCAAACGCTAGTTAAAATAGCATATCAAAAAAGCTATAAGCTCATGTAAAAAGCTTGTTAACCAAACATGTCTAATTTGATCAAACAAATTTTTAAGCTAATTCAATAAGTTATAAGCTAGTTTATTAGTGTTATCAAACATACACTTAAGCACTGTTTGGTAATACCAATAAGTCAACTTATAGCTTATTAAACTAGCTTATAAGCTTGTTAGATTAAATTAGATGTGTTTGGTAAATAAGTTTTCCTCATTATAGCTTATTCTAATACGCTATTTCGAGTAACGTTTGAGCTTATAGTTTATAGTTTTTTACATTTTCTTCCATTTATAACCTTATTATTATTTTTATTTTTTTTATCCTTGTGTAATACAAAATAATTATCTCACCCACTCACCACTCTCTCAGCCACCGGTTCACAGCTTCACGTATATCTTCTTCTCGGTGAACAGAGTTGTACTCGGTTACTTTAATTCCTTGCCAAAATAACTCTAAAAAAATCATGTTATTCATCTTACAAGAAATTGACTAAGATATGCATTGTCATATTTATTATTATTTCTTCATCTTCTAATTTATCATTGTGATTTGTGATAAAGTTATTTTTTTATGTCAAATTATAAACGGTCAATGAATTGCATTGTTTTTACGATTACTATTTATACATATGGAGTTTGGTAAACTTTTAGAGAACTCCTCAAATTTATATTTGTATTGTAATAAAAAAAAGTAAATGAAGTGACAAAAAAAAGAGTAAATTATGTAACAAAAAAAAAGTAAATGATGTAACAAAAAGAAAAAGTAAAAAAAAAAAAAAGGAGTTTTGTTGTATTTTTTTTGGGTTTCTACTACAAAAATAAAGTAAAGTAGGAAAATTGATTAAAAAAGAAAGAAAATGCAGTAAAACAATACCTAAGAGAGATTGGATAAAAATCTTACATTTTTTTGTTATTTTAAATTAAATAATTATGTCATTTTATATTGTTAAAAGTTAAATTTACTAAACACTTTAATTTCAATAAATTAACTTTTCGGCTGTAAGTCCTCAGTTATCAGCTATCAGCCAGCTTCTCAGCTATGAGCCAGCTTTTCAGCTATCAGTTAGCTTATAGTTTAATTTTACCAAACGAAGCTTTAATCTGCACTCTGATATTAGATTTAAATAGTATTGATATGTTATTTACAATTTTAATAATGTAGTTTGAGTTTTTTATGTTTCATTTGAGAAAAATATAATATTTTAATTATTAAAATAATTAAAATAATTTTTAATTATTAAAATTGCACTTTCTTTTTAAGCTTAAATGTACTTTTAGTTTTTGTATTTTGTCCAAAATGAATTTTTAGCTATCTCATTTCTAAAACTGGATTTTTGGTCCCTTAATAACTAATTCTTGATATTTTTTGATCTCCCACTATTTTTGATGATGTGACCCTTAGATCATATTTGTGAATTGGATAAAATATTTTCATGTCATTATTGTTGTTATTAATTTTATTTATATATTAAAAAACTTTTATTTTATTAAAATATTTTAATATTAAAATATTTTAATATTAAAATTATTATTTTTTAAATATATGAATTTATTTATTTTCTTTAAATTTTTTATTATAAAATAAAATTTTAAAATATTTATATGAAATAAATTTTAATTTAAGAAATTTAATTTTAATAGTAAATATTTTAATAAAGTAAATTGTTTTTTAATATTTAAATATATAAATAAAATAAATAACAACAATAATGATATGGAAAATATTTTATGTATCTCACAAATGTCATATAAGTATCACATCATTAAAAATAAGAGGACCAAAAAAATCCGAAGAATTAGTTAATAGAAAGACCAAAATAGGGGATTAAAAGTGCATTTAAGCCTTCGTTTAATTAGAGGGTCCAATTTTTACGATTAAAACATGACCTTCAAAATATTTAAGACAACTTGTTTAAGAAGTCAATTAAGATGTTCTACTTTTTAATTTTTCACTGTATCTGAATTCAAGAAAGGTATATCACACCTTAAAATATACCACTGAAATACTCATTTGATAAGTAATCATTGAAGATACTAGAAAATTCACACAGAAAAAGAGTTTGAATTATGTTTATAATTTTTAAACTTTTTAACAATTACTTCTTTATCAAAAATTTATCTTCAATTTAATACACACTTGTTAAGATGGAAGTTGGAGGTAATACATAAAGAACTCAAACATAAAATAAAAATAAAAAATAAGAGAAGAGAAGAATAAACAATGATTTTAACACTAGTTCACAACAACGATTGTTACATTTAGTTCTATACTTGAGAGAGACTTTGTCTTAGTGTAGTCAATGACTTAATCCACTAAAAAGTAAAGGTCCGTTTGATGGACCGGATAGGATAGACACAGGATAGGATAAGGAGCATGATAGAGACAGGATATGATATGGGTAAGATAAAGAGTTATCTTGTCTTGTGTTTGATGTGCACATGATAACAAACTTGATAAAATTAGTTTATCTTATTCAGTGTTTGATACACAAATAACAAGATGATATGATTTATATTTTGATAAAATGACAAATTTGTCCTTATAATCTATTTAATTTTTTTAAAATAACATTCATATAATTTTTTATAAATAAACAAAAATGCTAAAAAATGTAAATAATTTATGAAGTAATTTTATATACTTGAAAAAATTGTGATTTCTCTATCCATCACAATTGAAGAATGACTCACTGTCATAAAAATTGTGATTTCTCTATCTATCACAATTGAAGAATGACTCACTATCATAAAAATGTAAATAATTTATGAAGTAATTTTATATATTTGAAAAAATTGTGATTTCTCTATCTATCACAATTGAAGAATGACTTAGAGTTTGTTTGATTCAAATCTCAAAAACTCTATTTTAGTATTTTAAAATTTAAAACCAAAACAATTTGTTTGGATTACTTGTTTTTAAAAACTATTTTTAATATTATACTTTTTAAAACTAAAAAAGTAAAATAGATAAATGGTGTTTTACTTTTTATTTTTCAGTTTTTTTATTTCTCTAGTCAAAGACTGTTTTAAAAAATTAAAGTTAGCAAACAAATTTTTTTAAATTTTCTTTTTAAAAACAATTTTTTTAAATTTATTTATAAAATAGTTTTCAAAAACTAATAAGTAAAACACAATCAAACAAACCCTTACTATCGTAATAAAAAATGGAAGAATGACATAGGACAGACCCGAACACGACTTGTTGAGTTAGAGGAAGAGAGAAACGCGAAACCCACTTCAAATTAAGGATAACAAAATGTAATCTCAATATTATCATACAATGGAAGTCTATCAAAATCGTAACTGTAGAGAGTTGATTCATATTAAAATATAGCTTACAAATTCAATTGATCACAACAAATTGAAAAGACAATTTTACACAAGAATAAACTTTGATCCAATTAAGCAAAGTTAAAGTTATTCAATCAAATGGAAGGAAACTATTATTACTTAATATAATGCACAAATGATATAGAAACAAAGTAAAATTCACTTTGAGTCACACTTCACAATTGTTGACATGTTTCCAAAATAATTTTATAAACTAACAATTCAAATCATGAACAAGTCTTAAAACATAATTTTCAATGTTACTGATTTTTATAAGATTAAAAAGCAGAAAAGTATAGTTTCGCCTCCAATCACCAAGAAATTAAATTAACAATAAACAAAAAAATGTAAAGAGATAGGAGAGAGGAAAAATCACACAGACTTTTATATTATCTCGTCCTTGGTTGTAGAGTACATCTAGTCTTTATTCAGATGAATGAAATTTTCTTCCTTTATACTACTTGAAATATTTACAAGATCTATCAAAGATTGTTACAAAGTTTGTACAGCTAACTCTTTCTTACTTAACGCTAAAAAAAACTAGACTTCTTGAACACCTTCAAAAATATGTTTGAACATCTATCTTCAAGAATGAAAGCGTCATTCTAAACCTACAAAATAGTTACTCTAAAGTAATCCCAACTTTAGAACCAAAAAGGACACTTCATTTTTTACCTTCGTCTATAACAATCACCGTAACAAGAGATACTCCACCATTATTGTTTCTCACTCAAAGATTCAGCAACACATAAGACTTGAATAAAAAAAATGTATAATCTAGATTATGATCTTGTATGCATGAATGATGATGAATAGTTGAAAGTGTTCTTTTTCAAAATGATGGTTCATATAAGTACTTAAAGAATATGAATTGGTTAGTGAAAGTACAATTCATCATAACTAAAATTATTGATTTGTAACTGTCAAAAACTAATTCTACAGATTGTGTGAATTCACTTACTGGGCTAAGAATTGATTCATAAATCTTGAAAGCCCATGATTTCATTCTGAAGTAGTGTGAATGGATTTATAAGTGGTGAGTCGATTCAAAAAACCTCCTTGAAGTGTTTGAGTCAATTCACATGATCGGTGAGTTGATTCACAAGGTTTGAAACACCTGAAATGAGTTTAGGACCTTTGTAAACCGATTTACCAACTTGTGAGTTGATTTACAAAGTTAAATTCACTTAGGAAAGGTCTTTGACACATTTAATCAACATGATCCTAACATGAATATAATGACATGCATGATAAAATGAGGTTTTCAAAATACTTTTATTGATTCATGAGCATTTGTGGATATTGAGAATTGGAGAATCAATCAAGGCACACAAAACTATCTAACTAAATAAACCTAGTTTTGACATCTATCTCAAAATACTAAGTCTTATCATAGGGAAACTTGCAATTACGTACTACTACTTTTCTATGATGGAAAAACTTGCATAACTTTGTTGATGAACTTCTCAATAGAATTGGAATGAAACGCTCCCCTGAATTTGTGTCGTTAGTGCGAATGCATGACTTTAAAATTTTTAAAACTATATACAAATTTTGTTCCTTGTTTTGACATTAAAAAGAAAACAAAACCACAAAATTAGTAATATCGAAACATTCACATGCAATAGAGATAAGAAATGTAAGTAAGGATCTGACTCACCAAAGTCCAGCGTAAGCATGTTCTTACAAGTGGTTTAGTCGATCATATACTATGCCATGCACAAGAAGGGTTGTGAATGATTGTTGCACCAAAACATATCCATGTTTTAAAAGTACTTCACATGATAAAGTTTAGCAACAAAAGAGTTAGGTTGATCACTAAATTTTCAACTTTGTTTGCCTAACATAGAAAGGTTGAAAGTATAGATATTACGAAAATCTAAACCTTCAAACTTATTTCAGACACCTAAAGAGGGAAGACAAAGGTACTAACCAACTTCAAGACTCTCTCTCAAATACCAAGGATCAAGAGATAGTGACAAAATGACTCAAAAATATTACTAAATTTTTTTCTCTTCATCTTTTGAGATTAATAGATTGACCACTAAACACGTCATAATCCAAAATAATCATTTTCCATGTAGTTGTCTCATGATCATCAGCTTTGAAGAATATGAAGGAATTATTCACAAACATTCTATTAGAAATTGAAAGAGTCCATATGCAAATTTGAATCTAGCGAATTTGACCACTTTTCTCAACATTTTTCAAGAATAAAGAAAACCTTTATCACATAAGGTATACAACAAAGGCAATAAGAATCTCCCTAATGCAAATCCCGCCCAACCACCACTAGGCTAACTTCTAAATTATTCACCAACTGAATAACTTAGTGATAAAACACACATTATAATCCAATTCACCAAGAGGCAAAGTCTAATTTAAGCATGCAAACTTCAAGATAATATCTTACTACTATACTCCCTTTAGTCATAAATATAATATAAAATTGGATCAACAAAATCAATGTATTTGGTTAACCCAAAATTTACTTCTATTTAAGAATACGGGTAGTATTATTTTACTTTACCAAATCAAGTAATGTTTTAAAGATCAGACCAGAGTGTCTGATTCAACCCTTTGAACTGTAATCGTGGCTGGTATAGGTTCAGATGACTCTTATAAACCGTTGGTCAATAGAAATCGGGATTAGACAACGAAAAACCAGATGAAATTGTTAGAAACATGTTGGTCCACAAAACTGGGGTGGTTTTAGAAAATTGTTCGATTTTAAAAAACCCAATTTTAAAATTATTTTTTCCTTAAAAAATAAAACAAAATAATACAATTTTAAGATTTACTATTTCTCTCTCACATTGCAGTTTTAATCTTTTATTTTAGCTTTCTTTATTTCTCGCAAATGGCTTCTGTAAGGACTATTCCTGTTCTGCCACCACCTTTCCCAATCACATATAAGTATCGTGTATAATAAGATATTGTATATTATCCTTTAAAAAATACCCTATTATTTATTCTGTATTATGTTCTTGCATAAAAATAAATTATTTTTTTGTTTTAATTTTTGTTTACATTTATTTAAATTTTATTTTAGATTAGTACTTTCTCGATTTTAAAATGACTGGTGTATTTTACTATTTCACATATATTAAGAAAAGACGATAAATAAAAGAAAGACAATTATAATTTTACTTTATTAATGTTATTAACTATTGATAATATAAAGTAAAAAAATAATAATTTGACTAAAGACTCAATTTAGTCCTCACATTTTTAATTTAATCCAATTTAATCTCTAACAAAATTTTATACCTAATTTATCCCCTGACAATTCTATAATGTTTGTTTGCATAATGTTTAAAATAAGGCTTGTTTAATGTAAAAATTTATGCTTGTTTGCATAATGTTTAAAATAAGGCTTGTTTAATGTAAAAAATTTATGCTTGTTTGCGTAATGTTTAAAATAAGGCTTGTTTAATGTTATGCTTGTTAGTACTGTATACAAATAAATACAACATCCCTATTTGCTTAATGTTGTGATTTGTTTTGTTTGATATTGTTTATTGTCTTGTTCTCAATTTTGTCTATTCCTACTTGTTTAATGTTGCATGTGGTTCCATTTATTTAGTGGATTTGATTTTTTTTTTTTTTCCCTTTAACTTATTTACTCTTTTTGTCTCTAATTGATCATGATTTTATCAATTATTTGCAGATGACAATTTATATTACACTTCATTATCACACCCAAAATAGTTTAAAGAGATGAAGACATGGTCTAAATCAGTGATTGACTGTTATTTGGGTCTTTTTTTGTTGAACAATTATAAATTTAGAGGGGATTTATTCTAACTATAAGAATCTCCTAATTAGATTAGATTTAGTATTTTGAGGGATGTTAAAATTTGCTTAGTTTAGATGATGTGTATATTTTGATAATTCTCATTCTCAATCTCTTGCAAATGCTACTTGAATAATAAAGAGCGCATGCAAAATAATTGGTGCATGTTGCTTTAGCATACATAAACTTTGCAACATGTTCATATTGCATCGACACACTTTGAAATATATCAAAAACATTTTCTAAGTGATTTTTAACTTTGTAAATCGACTTATTAACTTATGAATTGACTCATAGAGGTTCATAACTAATTCTTGATGTTCAAGACCTTGTGAATCGACTCACAGCAAAATAGAGAGTTTAATGGATCAAGGTACAAATATCGCGAGTTGACTTACATATTATCAGAGTTCAAAATTTATTTTTCAAACTTGTGTAGATGGACTCGTAGGCTTGTGAATCGATTCACAAGAATTGCATACTTGTTTTTGACATTTTTTAGACAATTATGATAGTTACAAAGTTGTAATTTCTTATGAAAGATGTTTTACTTTGGCCAATATTTTTTATACGTCATATATAAGCATTCCAAAACATTTCTAAACTTTCTTTTTCAAGTCGTGTGTGCAATCGAGTATTGGTGCGAGAAACAACATCGAGAGTATATCGTTTGTTGGAGTATCTATTCCAGACACAATTCATCAATGGGATATTGATGGATTGCGTGTCGAAGAACTGAAAAAGGAAAATCTCCAGAGGTTCTAGAAAAATGTCTCTAGTGTTTTATCCTGCAAGGTTCGAAGTGAAATATTCACATTGAAGATAAAGGTGTTCATAATTTAGAGGATTGTTCCAAGATTCTATGTCAAAAGAGTTTAAAAGAAGGATTTGTGTGCATGTGTATTTAACGATCGCCGACGAATCTTGTAAAATGTTCAAAATAAACATTAAAAGAAGGAACTATCATTCGATTGAATGGAGATATGATGTACTCTACAAATATGTTTGGTTAAGCCGAAGGGAGAGGAAGGAGTTTTAATGGAGGTGAAGGGAAGTGAAACATGTTTGGTTCAAAGGATGGGAGATGAGGGTAGATGAGAGATTTTTAATAGTTTTGTGTTTAGTCCAATGAGAGATGAGAGATGAGAGATTTTAGTTATATTGAGCATATCCTATCTCCTCCAAATCTGCCCAAAAGGAAGGGAGCGTAAAATCAACTCAAAGGAGATATTTTGATTCTTCCCCTCCTAAAGTTTGAACCAAACACAAAAATATAACAATCTTTCTTTCCATCCATTCCCCTCCGACCAAACACATCCTACATGTGAGGACGAAGTAGATGAATATCTATAAATCACAGTGTGATTATCTCTTTCTCCCACTTTTTAAATTTATGTCATTTTACTTTGATTGATTGATTTTGTTATTATTGGTGTTTGGTGGCAATTTTATGTTTTGTGCTATAATTGATAGAAAGATTATGACATTAGAATTTTCTATTTTTTTAATCTTATCTTGATTTCATGTGTTGAGTTGAAATTCTAATTTTAAATTGTTCTCAACATATTAGATATTGTTTCAAATTGAAAATTGTGATTTCTATATGTTTTTATTAATTGTGATTCATTAAGTGTTTCATTTCAATATAATCAAATTTTCGAATACAAATTTCAACACGCATTGTATGAAAATCCAACACGTTTTAAAATATAATTTTTCGCTGTACTGCTCAAAATGTTTTATACTCATTTTTAAAAAGATCGAACTCTATTCTAACTCATTCGAAAATTCGTTGCAAATCATTTCGTGAGTAATACTTATTTGGTCCAAATCAATGAGGGACTTATTTGGATCTTATTTGGTGAATATTTCAAAATTCAAATAGAGGGATTGATTAACCAAAAATATTTTACATGCCAAAATATTTTTTTAATCACATATTATGGTGACACAACATCAACTAAAGATTTCCCTCATATGACAATGACTAATTTGAATATTAAATATTAAATTGGGTTGAAATGAAATTGTGAGGGACCATATTGGATCTTTAGCCTAATAACTTAAAAGGGGTGTACATTATATTAATTATAAAGTAAAATTGAAAAAAATTTACTAAATTATTTTAAAAACTCAAAGTGAGTCTTTTTGTAGTATTTTTTTTGGCTAAATTACATCTGCGGTCCCTTAACTTAATTTTAGGTAACGTTTTAGTCTCTTATCTTTTTTTTTTCCCGAGTTGATCCTTTATTTTAATTTTAAGTGACAATTTGATATTTTATGTTTTAAAATGTCAACAGTGTTGTCCTTTTTTTTACAAAAATTCAAAAAAATCATCAAAATTTTCAAACAAAACCCATAAAATTCATTACCTTCTTTAATAAAATGCAAATTTAATCAAATTCATAACTTAAATCTTTTAATAAACTCATATTTTCATTCTTTATTTGATGTTGTTGGAGATGAAAATATGAGTTTATTTGAATATTTGAGTTATGAATTTGATGAAATTTGAATTATATTGAAGATGACTATTAATTTTATGGATTTTGGTTGAAAATTTTGATGACTTTTTTGAATTTTTGTAAAAAAAAAAGGATAACAGTGTTATATTTTAAAACATAAAATATCAAATTGTCACTTAAAATTAAAATAAAGGACTAACCCGGGAAAAAAAAAGATAAAGGACTAAAACGTTAACTGAAACTAAGCTAAGGGACCGCAAATGTAATTTAGTCTATTTTTTTTTTTACAAATGTGACAATTATTTTAAAATAAGATGATATTATATTTATTTACTAATTTATTATTATGAGATTCAACTATAATTGAATGGGGTTGAAGCAATTAATCCATAATCAATATGTACAGTTTTTAAAACATTCAAATCAACAAGTATTTAGATAAAAAAGAAATTCCTTCTTTTTATTTTGGAAAATAAATAGATAACTCCCAATAAAAAAAACCTCTTAAATCAATTTTAATTATTTTTCTTTGTTTAATGGCTATTCCCAACACTCCCCCGAACCTCCAAATTTTCCCTCATTTTATCGCCACCCCTCAATTTTCACTCGGATTTTCCCGAACTTTCTCACCGGCGACTCACAAACCTGTCCGACCTCTCAGAGCGTTCAAAGAATGGCGCGAGTACGAGGAAGCAGTGAAGCGGAAGGACCTCGCCGGAGCTCTCAGTTTCCTGAAATCCCTCGAAACCGAACAACGCCCAACGGTAGAGCCGTTCAACGATGGAACTTCTCCGGTGACGGAGTTAACTCGGTCTCGGTTCCGCGAGTTGGAGCTGTTTGGACCGCAGAGGGATTGGGAAGTTCTGGACACGTGCATGAATGCTGATAACATGAAACTTGTTGGGAACGCTTACAAGTTCCTCCAAGATAGGGGTTTCTTGCCCAATTTTGGTAAATGCAGGAACATTGGTAAGTTTTTAACTTTTCTTTTTTTTCTTAATAGCATAAAGTAGTTTTTATTTTATTTATTTTTATCATTTGAGATGTTCTGAATAGACATACACATAGACATAGTGTGATCCTTTTTTGGTATTAAAAGATTATAATTATGTTACTTTGTAAACAATGGATGGTTTAATCACACAATTTTTGTTATAGGTTACTTCTAGGGTGGAGAAGTGTCGCATATGGTTTAGAGTGGACTGATGTGTGATTATTGTTTGAAACACTAACAACGACTGATGTTGTTCTCCATATACAGAAAATCATCCTATTACTTGTTTTTGCAATTGAGACAATGACCAATTCCGTGTCAGTTCGACAAAAAATAAGGAAACCAATTATACATGACTCAAAACTCAACTTATATTCGTTTTTTTGTGTGTGTTGTTTTTGTCTAATCAACACCCATTAGGCAACTGTTTGAGCTGTAAGAATGTAGAGGACCCCAACTTCTACTTAAATTTGGCGACATCAATTTTTCCTCAAAGTTTGAAGTGACTTCCAAATATCAGTCCACTATACCACGTGTGACTCTTTCCCACTCTAGCAATTGCCTTTGTTATATATAAAACTTTGAGTAAATCCCCAATCTGTGAAAATTTTGGCAACAAAGTGATGACCGAGATGAGTTCCTTAGAAATTTAGAATTATAAATTTATGACAGATCTCTAAACTTTCCAAATGTTAGCTCTTTTTGTTGATAGTGACTGACTGACTACATTAGTTCAAAGGACTAGCGGTCAATTGTTTTAGACTTTGCTAAAATTTGTATTGAAATAATTGATGTTAAGAAAATTGATTTTGAAAGTATTTAGTATCAAAAAGTTGGTTTTTAGGAAATGAAAAGAGCTTCACTAGCAGTCTTAGGAATAGATACAAAATTCATGTACGAAAAACAAGCCAAATGTGAAGATGGCAGATGATGATAGGTCAAAGTACCCTTATGAGGAGAAGGATTGTGAGTGGACCGAATTTCCGTTTGAGTGCAATAGGAAGATCAAGTTCCAGTAGTTGGGCCAAAGCAGGTAGATGAGGTGGAGGTGACCAATGATGGTATAGATAGACTTAGCAGGAGTGTCTTAACTCTTGAGTATGTTTGCTAGAGTCAATTTGGCTGAGAGAGGAGGAAGAAGTAAAGTAATTGAGATAGACTCAGGTATGAAAGAACTAAGAAGGTTAAACAAAAAGGTACACACTTAAAGAAAATAACATTAGTTTAGACTAGATATCTATAGAGACTAGGAGAATAACAATGATATCCCTTTTCGGATTGAGTGTAACCTACAAAAGTACATTTGAGAGATTGAGCAGACAGTTTATCAAGACTAGAAGCAAAGTTGTGGACACAATTTGCCAACCCAAAGATGTTGGCTGTCAAGGAATGCAAAGGTCAACGAGGATTGAGATATAAATATTGACAACCATTCCCACTGTGCAAAGTATGAATGGGAGCAATCAATTGTATTTTTATCTCATGGTAAAATTGCTGAAAATGGAGAACAATTCAGACCTATTATTTTTCATAGAAAATAACCAAGTAAAACATGATTGATTACCAATGAATGTAAGAAAGTATTTGAACCGAAAAGTTGACTCGGTACGACTATCATCCTAGACGTCAAAATGGACCAAAGAAAAAGGAAACTTAGCTTGATTATCGATTCAATTTGGAAACCAACTACAAGTATGTTTCTCAAGTTAACACTGCAATATACAAGACAAAGTAGATAACTTGGATTGGCTTGACACCAATTTATGTAACTTTGCATAATTGCATGGGAAGGCTAGCCCATATGATCATGGTATCAAAATGGAGGAGTTTGTGGTGGTACAAATGCAAAGATGGTTGGAGAGTTGGTAGAGGTCTAATCATCCGAATGGAACTCCAGTTATGCAAGAAAACAAACTCTTTAGTGAAAGGCATGACATGGTCAAGCAAGAAAGCAAGTCAAGTGACTAATAAGAAGCAAATTAAATGGGGAATCTATAAGATTTAATACAGAATCAATGAACCATGAGGGAAGGGGATGGATAGTACCTATCCCTTTGGACTGTGTTTTGGACTCAATTTGGAAAAGAACAAGAAGTTTGTTTTCTTGATAGGAATGAGGGAAGTGGGCCTAAGGATGAGCAGGTTGTCTTACTGAGAGATATTGAGAAGAGTCCCAAAATATGGAGCGTGTATCAAAGGAGGCGTGAAAGGATCTAGAAGGTTGAGCTGGCAGGCGGATGAGAGGTGAGAGTTAGTTATAAAAGGGAATGATTTGGGAGAGGGGAATCATCTTAGAATTCTGTTATTGGTGAGAGAGTATTCTCATTTGTGGGAGCCACTTGGCTAGGCTAGTAGTATCACTAGATTGTTTTCTGTTTTTGCTGTTAACACTGTAATTCCTCCATTAATAAATTACACCAGTATTGCAGTATTCATTCTGTGAGTATATTATTTCCATGTTGATATGACTCACAAGACAGAGTGGGTACTTTGGATGAACTTGTAACCAGTTTCTATTACTTTTCAATGTTAGAATGACCCAATAAAGCATGTATCAGAAGGGATAATTTATGGCCATTCAAATATGAGGATGGTTGGAGATTTGGTAGATGCCAAGTATAGGAAAACAAAATATTTAGTGTAAGATATGACTTATTTTGGAGAGCAGGCCAAACAACTAATAGAAAGCAAATTAAATGGGAAAGTTGGAACGTATAGTATCCGACTAACCAATTACTTGAACGTGACCTTCCTTTATTCACATACAATAAACATTTAACTAGGAAATCCCTTGACATTCATAATTCATTAGAATTTGAATGGTTGCATCTTAATGAATATCACAAGGGTTTTGTTTGTCTGGCCTGGTCTGGCTTTTTCTCTTTGGTGTTGGTTGTTTTTGGCTTTTTCTGGTGCGTTAACTGTTTTCTATAAACATTATTTGTTGTGGTGTGTAAACTCTGATATAGTTTTTCTTGCAATAACTTGCATTATTCCATCGTGTATAGTTTTGGAGGGTACAAGGAATGTAACACCAGATGTCTTGAGCTCCTCAACTGGTTTGGAAGGTGCACATATGAATTTCTGACAATACTTTCTGCCCAGCTAAAATTTGCTCAAAGTCCCAGTTTCAGTCATGTAATTATTAGCATTTTATTCAATTCTATACTGCCAAAAACTGGTTTTTCACCTGCACTTTTCGTTCCCTCTTTTGTCCAGTGACTAAACTTGCTCCAAAGAAGTGGGGTCTCTCGGATGGTTCAAGCACCGCTTTGGTTGCTTTTTTTGGCGGTGTGTCCTTTCTTATTTCACAAGGAATAGATCTCAGGCCTAACCTTGCAGTGATATTAGGTCTAGCCATTGCGGATTCTATATTCCTGGGAGGTACATGTTTAGCTCAAATCTCAAGTTACTGGCCACCATATAAGCGACGGATCCTCATTCATGAAGCAGGACATCTCCTAATAGGTATATTCATCTGTTTTTTAAGAGCTTCAGAGGTCACTTCAGATTTTATTCCCCCATTATTGTGTGCTGCCTTATATAACACCTTACAAGGACCATCCTAATTAAATTTCAGCTTACTTGATGGGTTGCCCAATTCGAGGGGTGATCTTAGATCCAATAGTTGCAATGCAAATGGGTATCCAAGGACAGGTACTTTTTTGCTCTTTCAGTTCATGATATGACAACTTATTGATTCAGATGGTTACTTCCTAGTATAATATCCCTATTTGACCAGACAATTTTGATGCATTTTTGTCATTTCAAATGAAATACGTCATATTATTATCTAGTTATCTCTGTTCTTCTTACTCTCCCTGGCTTCCTCTTTGTCTCTAGATTTCCCTCCTTTTTTCTCTTCCTTCCCTGACACTCTGTACCACTACCACTGTTCTGTTCATCCTTCATCAGTTCGATCACAAAAATCTCAACTACCTTAAATAGTTTTATGTACTTTGAGACATAGTGAAACACCTAATGAAACACTTTTAGTGATGCAAAAAATACTTTTGATAAAAGTCTGTTTACTGCTTGGCTGCTAGTCCATTGTTAAATGCTATACCATGCATAATTGGTGGTAACGATGCATGTATGTTCCTTCATAGCACAATAATTTGAAGATTTGCTTGTAATTTTTTTTCTCTGATTTCTCTATTTGAACACTTAATCTGTAAGTGAAATGAAGGCTAACTAATTAGGGATTTAACTTAAGTTAGGGAACAAATAAGGATCAAAGCGCCTCTGTGTGTGTGTCTCTTTCCTCTTTTTTATTCTCATCCTTCTCTGCATGGTACTGTTGTTTATTTGCAGAATATGACTGAATTTCTTTTTCATTTGTTAATACTAGTGCTAGTATAATTTCAGTGATCAAGCAGCAATGTCATCAATAGTGGATAATGTGTTATTTGAATTTTTTTATAATCATGTGCTTCCGAGCCAACAAGTATAGATTCATTTCCCAATGCATCCGCCGTATTTTTGACAATTTTTGCCATTATTTAACATCATTTTCGTTGCAGTAAAACCTTGTTTTTTAGGCAGGGACTCAGTTTTGGGATGAGAAAGTTGCCAGCGACCTTGCCGAAGGCCGACTTGATGGTTCAGCTTTTGACAGGTGAGTATGAGTATAGTAATGAAATATGTATTTTGAATCAACCACTAATTAAAGAGTTATGTGTGTGATTGAACAGTGCAACAGTTAGGTTGGATTTACTTTGTGGTAGATATTTAGAAGACATTAGTCAAATACTTTGAATTCAATGTGCCTGACACTTCAGTATTACAGTTCTTTTTGCCTTAGAATTTGGAAAGCAAACCTTCTAATTCATCATTGCTCTCAAAGTTTGATATCTCCTTTATCCTTCTTAAAGTTATAGGGTTTTTGATAACGAGGAAAAAGAGAGAATAACACTTCGAGTTATGATTGTAGTTTGATACGATTATTGATTCAATACAATACAAAAGACTAAACAAATTTAAGAAATAGTCTAAAAAATACTCTAAGATGATATCAATGTTATATTATAAGATATTTTCATATCTTTTCTTACACTCCCCCTCAAGCTAAAGCTTACTAAGCTTTAAACTTGTTTCAGATGTAACCTTTGCAAGAGAGAAATAAACAAATAATATAATTTTATATTGAGAATCGGTAGATCCAGATCATAATTACGATTAAAGTCAAAACCAAATTGCAATTGGGACTAAAGTTGGGCTAGCCGCAATGGGGACAAAAAAGCTGGTTCCAATTTGCAATTGAGATAAAACCAATATCAAACCGCAACTCAGACAAAATCAGTACCCAACTGCAACCGAGACCAAACCGGTGACAAACCACAACTGAGGAAAACTAGTGCCAAATGCAACTGAGGGAAGACAAGTGCAAGCCACAGCTAAGTATAAAAACAATGCTTTTGAAGAAACATGTCATATCGTAGGCTGGATCGGAAACAGAAGTATAGATCCGAGAAAAATGTGGAGGTGCTGCTAGAGCTGCAAATGGTGGCGAAACTTAAACAAGATAGACCTTAGACCCACAATCTGAAAGTGATCTCAATAGAATCACGAAGGGCCGGCGAGCCAAACTTGACTAGCAGTGCATTGAATAGATTATATGAAGGAGGTGCGTGGACCTCGTAGCAGAATAGTGGTGGGACATGTCATGGAGGATGGTACTCTCATACCATGTCGAAATCATAGGCTATTAGATAAAAAGGGAAAAGAAAGAATTAAGACCATGAATGGTAAAGAATTAAGACCTTGAATTATGATTGATGATTTGATACAATACAAAAGGACTAAACAACAACCCTTATTTATACTATTACTAATAGAAGACTCCGAATTATAATCTAGTAGGTAAACAAATCATGATAATTAACAACAAAGAAATATGGAAACTAATATTAAGAGATGGTCTAAAATACTATCAAGATGCTGTAAGATATTTTCCTATCTCCTAACAAGCCCAATAAAATATGTTGTCTTTGTCTCTATCCTCCTAAGCTTTTAATCTCTAGGTTAGTAGAACTGTTAAAATGAAATTGAATGATTTTATTCCTGGCTCTAACTTTTTTAGTTATCAATTTATTCTCCTATGTCAATTTTATTTGTTGTCTCCGTATCACTTACACTTGCCTTCTCACCCAACTAGTTCTGTCTCAATGACGATGCTAAACAGAAACAATTAATTGCTTGGAAACTTTGGACCAAGTCCTCTTCCCCCCCTTTCCCTTGTTTTGCCTGAAGTATGTTGTTTTTTTATTTCAAGGCTTTCAAGTGATATTGATGTTTGATGTAACCAATGGTTTAGGTACTGTATGGTACTTTTTGCTGGCATTGCTGCTGAAGCTCTTATATATGGCGAGGCAGAGGGTGGAGAAAATGATGAAAATCTATTTAGAAGCATCTGTCTTCTTCTTGAGCCTCCACTGTCTGTAGCTGAGGTCTTTCCATTCCACAACTGGTTGCTCTGGTTTGAATTTGATGGTTTCTTTTTCATTTGTCATTACTAAAATTGGAACCTTAATGTCGTTGCATTGAACAGATGTCTAATCAAGCAAGATGGTCAGTTATGCAATCTTATAATTTGCTCAAGTGGCATAAAGCTGCACACCGAGCTGCTGTTAAAGCATTGGAAAGCGGTGGCAGTCTTAGTATTGTAATCAGGAGGATCGAAGAGACTTTATATTCTGAAAAATGAAACCTTCAAAGTTTACATAAAAGAAACAAATTTTGTCTTTTAAGTTGCATACAGGTTAGAATCTCTGTTGTTCTTTGTTATTGAACTTTGAGCATGCTTGCTCACTTTTTCCTTTTCCGAAGCTTTCAGGTAATTTGTTGTGTTCATTTTCTGAGACAGGGTTATCGAGATAGATTTAAAATGGAGCTGGTTTGACTGGTCTTTATATACCATTGCATATTTGCAGATGCTACATGTATTGGACCTTGTCCTACCATGACAGAATCAATCAAATGAATAATTTATGTTTCAGCAGGTGACCCTATTGAGGTTTGTACCAAGCTGTACCTAATATGGTTAGATATGTAATACTAGTGGAAATGAAGTTATTGTGAGAATGATAGCTGAGTTTAGAGCGATTCTGAGCCGTGCATATGTTTTCTGTTGCAAGTTATATAGAAAATGGTTTGTAAATAACTATTGTCATTCATGGACAATTGTTTTGTACTATATATTCTTTAATTTTTATGATTGAGTGAACTCCAACACCCGTTACTTTTTTCCCCTTGCACATTATTAATTTATAGCATAATTGAGAATTGATTAAATGAACTTGATAAATTGATTTTGCTTCTTTCTCTTTGTTCCGTTCCTAATAGAGATCGTCAATAAAAACCTTTTTGTTTTGTCAAAAAAAGCCTTTTGTCAGTTTGTTTTTATGTATGAACTCTTCCATTTTAATTTTTATCCATATAAAGTCTCGATCAAACGGTAAATAAATGGTCGAAAACATTATCTAAAAGCAAAAAAAAAAAACATTCTACTAAAAATAAGGAGACCATAAAATACAAAACTGAAGTCCGAAGACTACATGAAAGTCAAATCCCCAAGTGATAGTGAAACTAGAGTTGTCCAATTGGGCCAGCTGAACTAGTAGACATAGCCTAGTAGGCCAAATTGGGCTAGCCCATAATTACATAAGGCCACAATTTTGGATGCCTAACCTTGAAAGTTGGATTTTGTACCTCTCAATTGGACTTATACCCCCTCTAAAATGTTAATCTTGTAGCATATTGACAATAATTGATGATTGTTGACTTCTCTTTAAGCTTGTAACTTGATCACTTTTCTTGAACTTTGTCTTCATCAAAAATATAAGTAGTCTTGTATATTTAATAAGAGTTTTAGAAGTATAAATAATAAAGCAATATTTTAGCTATTTAATTTATAATTTTTTTTTGGGTGTAACTAAAAACAGTTGAGTGTAACTGAAAAGTATATATATGAGACCCAACAATTATAAATTAATTTTCATAAACCCTCCATCACCAATTCCTCGACAGTAACACGACAACATAATGGAGCAACAACAAAACCTAACAGAGGAAAACTTCCCACTCTTCAAACCCTCCATAAACCCCTCACCATTAACTTCCAATGCCATGAAACGTAACTCCCATCCCCAAATCCCTCAAAACGCAGTGGTTTCAATGAAAACCCTAACTCTATCGCCGAAAACACCAATGGCACCTCCGCCGCCACGTTTTCCGATCTCGGACTATCAGAATGGGTTGTCAAGACGTGCAAGGAGCTCGGCATGAAGACGCCGCAGTGCGTGCAACAACACTATATCCCAAAGGTTCTAGAAGGCAGTAAACAGACTTTTATCAAAAGTATTTTTTGCATCACTGAAAGTGTTTCATTAGGTGTTTCACTATGTCTCAAAGTACATAAAACTATTTAAGGTAGTTGAGATTTCTGTGATTGGAACTGATGAAGGATGAACAGAACAGTGGTAGTGGTACAAAGTGTCAGGGAAGGAAGAGAAAAAGGAGGGAAATCTAGAGACAAAGAGGAAGCCAGGGAGAGTAAGAAGAACAGAGATAACTAGATCATAATATGACGTATTTCATTTGAAATGACAAAAATGCATCAAAATTGTCTGGTCAAATAGGGATATTATACTAGGAAGTAACCATCTGAATCAATAAGTTGTCATATCATGAACTAAAAGAGCAAAAAAAGTACCTGGCGGCCTTCTAGAACCTTTGGGGCGGCCTTCTAGAACCTTTGGGATACAGTGCTGTTGCACGCGCCGTGGCGTCTTCATGCCGAGCACCTTGCACGTCTTGACAACCCATTCTGATAGTCCGAGATCGGAAAACGTGGCGGCGGAGGTGTCATTGGTGTTTTCGGCGGTAGAGTTAGGGTTTTCATTGAAATGACTGCGTTTTGAGGGATTTGAGGATGGGATTTGAGGGATTTGGGGTTGGGAGTTACGGGATGGGAGTTACGTTTCATGGCATTGGAAGTGAAGGGTGGGAGGTTTGAAGAGTAGGAAGTTTTTGTCTGTTAGGTTTTGTTGTTGCTCTTGCCATGTTATTAGGTTAAAGACGAAAGAAAAAAAACATATTATTTACTCATACTTTTATACGAGAAAAAAAAATTTGCACCACTATCCATCGAAAATAATATATTCTACTACATTATTTCACTTTATTCTACTTTAATGGTACAACCACACACAAAAATATATGTTTTTTTTTTAAATAGAATAAATAGTTTTCATTAAACATAAATATAAAATTAATTTACGGTGAAGATATATAACATTAAACTATTTTAATATAAACGAATCGAAGATAATTATAATTTGGTGAGAAAGGGATTAATCCTATTTTTAACTCGATTGAGATGGCAATATGGTGGGTGGGTTCAAAGTTAATAAAGGTGTAGTGTAGGGTTAATCGTAAAAATAATTTGTGACACAAATTAACGAAAGAATTACATAATAAGCTTTCGCAGTCCACAAATCTCCATAAACCCGATTTCTACTCCTCCGTTCTTCTACTCTATTCTTCTAGCTTTCGCAGTCTATTCTTCTACTCCTCCGTTCCAGTTTCTGCGACCTAACTTCACCTCTTCCATCTTCTCCGATTTCACAACCATGACTGACACAGAAGATGCCGTACGACGCCGTAATGCCGTCGCCGAGTATCGAAAGAAACTTCTTCAACACAAGGAATTGGAATCCAGAGTTGGAATTCAGAATTGCCAGCAACAACAAAATCTAACAGACGAAAACTTCCCACTCTTCAAACCCTCCATAAACCCCTCACCCTTCACTTCCAATGCCATGAAATGTAACTCCCGTCTCCAAATCCCTCACAAGGAAGTGGTTTCCAATGAAAACTCTAACTCTACCGCCGAAAACACCAATGACACCTCCGCTGCCACGTTTTCCGATCTCGGACTATCAGAATGGGTTGTCAAGACTGCAAGGAACTCGGCATGAAGATGCCACGGCGCGTGCAACAGCACTGTATCCCTAAGGTTCTAGAAGGCCGCCACGTAATCGGTATCGATGAGACTGGAAGCGGTAAAACGGCGGCGTTCGCGCTTCCTATTCTTCAGCGTCTCGCTGAGCATCCGTTCGGTGTGTTCGCTCTCGTGGTGACGCCCACGCGCGAGCTTGCGCTTCAGCTGGCTGAGCAGTTCCGCGCCCTTGGATCCTCGCTCCGCCTCCGCATTGCGGTGATTGTTGGAGGTATGGATATGCTTAAACAGACTCAAGAGTTGGTCGCTAGACCTCACATTGTTATCGCTACTCCCGGGAGGATTAAGGTATAGTCCTGAAATTCCTCCTGTTTTCGCTAGGACTAAGGTAATGAATCTAATGAACAATGATCTTGATGAATTTGGTGATTTTTTTGTTTTTGTTTTATTTGATTGTATCTGAATTGTTGCTGTTGTTTTGATTTGCTAATGCATTTGAGTTTAATTTATGCTATCCATGATTAGAATCTTTTTTGTAACTGTTAGTAATTAAAACTGCATGATTAAGGATCTATTTGGATTGACTTATAAAAGTTTATTTACTGACATAAACACTGCTAAAATTGTTTGAGAGACCTTATAAAAACAACTTATTGCACGTGGATAAGTTGTTTTCAGCTAATTTTTATAAGCTCTTCAGAATAATTTATGAAAATAGTTTGGCTTTATTTTATCTTTTATTATAGAAGCAGCTTATACATAAACACTTATATGATAAATACTTTAATTGAGTGAGTACAGCTTATTTTTATAAATATTATACATTGCTTTCTTTAAAAAAAATTATAAATAGAGTGAACATTATTATGATTATGCTGTACTTGATACTTGGTTCTGCAGTATCTTGTCTTGGATGAAGCGGATCGAGTCCTGGATGTTGGTTTTCAGGAGGAGTTGAAATTTATCTTTCAGTGCTTACCTGAAAACCGGCAAAACCTGTTCTTTTCTGCAACCACGACGAGTAATCTTCAAAAGTTGCGTGACCGTTACCAAGATAAGCTGTATGCCTTTGAGGCTTATGAAGGGTTTAAGACAGTTGAAAAGCTTAAACTACAATTTGTATTCATTCCTAAAAAGGTGAAGGATGTATATTTGATGTATGAGTTGTCTAAAATGGAAGAAATGGGAGTTCGGTCTGCTATTGTCTTTGTCTCCACATGCAGGTATCTTTCTAGATGATGTATTCAAATTTTTCATGACTAATTTTTGTTGTATGTTTATGGCATGCTATTCATGTTTATTCTCTTGGACTCAACACTTTTTTTTTTTT
>JBBPBQ010000003.1:40674647-40737434 GCA_037974755.1 Cicer yamashitae
GTTATACTTAGGGCCTCAAATTTTATTTTTATAATATAATAGAATGAGAGTGATTTTGGGTTAAATATATTTTTAATTCCTACAAAATTATGACATTTTAAGTTAAGTATCTAAATTTTTTTATTCACTTCTAGTCTCTATTTTGATTTTATAATGGACTTTTTTAGGGACTAAAAATATTATGTTTTACAATTTTTTTTTTAAGGATTAAAAAGTTGAGAAATTTTTTATAAACATCAAAATAAAATTTTGACATTTTATAGAGACTAAAATTTATTTTATCTTTATTTTAATTATTAAAATTTCATTTTTTTAGAGATCTACTTTTTAAGATCGTAACAGGTCTCTAAAATACTAAGACGACCTTGTTATACGATTCAAATTTTTCTTTAAAATGAATTATTTATTTAATCTACGATATCTTTTATATATATGTATATAATATTTATATATAAGACTCTTGAAGGGGGTTTGAATAGAGTTGTTTTACGAAGAATATAAAATTGACTTATACGATTCAAATTTTTCAATAAAGTGAGCCGTTTATTTGATCTACAATATTTTATATATATATATATATAAAAAACTTTTGAAAGGGGTTTGAATATAGTTATTTTATGAAGAATATAAAGTTGACTTAATAGTTAATAGTCAATGGTGTCAAGTTTGAATTCCACCTAAATCTTAATACTAACCTTTTAAACAGAAAGAGTAGCACTCTTTTTGAGAGTTTTGCAAATGCACTAGTTTTTATATAATCGATGAGCTTTGCTATTTGAATCAGAAAAGATACGCAGAAAATATTTGCTAAGACAAATCCAACTAGATTGTGATTTAACAATTTGCACAAAGGGAATAATTGATTTAGTCAACAATAGAACCAATGTTCAACTTATGATTCAAACAATCAACTTAGACAAGAATTGATACAAATTTAAATGTCACTAATGATAAAAAAAGACTTGATCAATGAACGGCCAATTTTCCAAACAACTCTTGGTAATTGAATTCACCAAAAACAGATCTTCTTATATCATTCAATATCATCAAAAATGATCAAAATAGAACTTTGTCACAAACAAGTTTTTATATAAAAACAGAAAATAATATTGCAACCAACGATCAACAAGAAATCAATAAACAAAATTAAATTGTGGAGGGCAAATGATAAAGGAAAAAATAACTACCACAAATATTTATATTAATTCCTCTACTTGTCTTCGCTATATAGAATACATTCACTCTTCATTTAATTTGAATAAAAGTTTCTTCCTTTTATTGTAATATGAATATGTATAATATCCTTCAACTATTGATTTACAACCCTATGTACAATCCAATTCATTCTTCTCTAAACAACTAAGAACCAAAATTTGAAACATCCTTCAAATTAAAGAACCCACTTCAATCTTGATGCACTTTCTAAACCCTAAAGTAACCCAACTCTAGTAAATGAAAAAAAAAAAGTCTTTTAACTCCAAAATAAGTGCAGCAAATAGATCTTTCAAATTTCTCACCACTGAAACAATCAGTTCTTAGAAAGGATACACACGTATATTGTTTATCTCACATTTTTCTCACCAAAAAAGACAATCAAAAAAGGTTTCTTATCTAGATTATGTTTTTTGAAGAGATAAAGAATAAATGAGAGTGCTCTCTATGAAATATCATAGCAATTGGGTATTTATAAGAAATGAATTAGATGAGAAAAGACAAGTCACACAACAAAAAAAACTGATATTTAAAATGCAAAAGAAAAATTTAGAAAAATTATTTACAAATTATTTCACATTTATGAGTGCCCTTTAAGTATGGGATCTAATGTTCGTGTTTGAGCAAAATTAGTTATGATAGTTAGAAATCGGAGAGAATGGTAAAAACAAATTTTATGAATTGCACATAGACTTTATTATTTTTTCATACATTTAGTACAATTGAGCTTGCTACAAGATATTAAATTACAACTAACAGATGAACCCTCGTGATTTGGATCAGTCATTCGAATACACTTTCCATGTAAAATAGTGATACCTTTAAAGCTAATAAAAATAAGTATTGTTATAATTTTCCATCCAATAGACAAAATAAAAAGAACACTTTTTACTAAATTTTACCAATTCAATAAGGAGATAGGGTCACCTTCCACCCTAAAATTTTCCTCCTATAGACTTTTCTCTTCTATGATAGAAAATTAGGCAACATGTTCTTAACAACACTCAACATGAGCTAGTTTTGCAACTCAAGGGAGGAAGCTTTTGTTGGTTTCAAGTTGTGTGATTAAGTTTCATATCGATTATGAATGTGCTAAATATTGAATACATAAGAGAGGTTATTCAAATATCTAAAATCTTAAGATTTTAGGTTGAGATGTGATGTCAAAGTATTTGTGAATCCTAATATACCACTAGAGAACTATATGCACAATACTATGTCTTAGGAACATGATTATACTAAATTAAGTGAGCAATTGTCAATCTATTTCTTCATTTTATCTATGCAAGGTAGAGTCCACGTTTCAAAATGTTTGAACCACCTTTTGATTAATTTATACAATTCAATTGTTTCGCAGGTGATGTAATCCTCCTATGCTATTATTCTGAGATCAAAAAGAGAAAAATTATCTCTGCCACGATGTAAAATCAACTTGCTTATTATTAACTTATTAATTGATCTTACGATTAACAGTGACATGTGAGCCTCCATCTTTGTGATTATCTCCTTTTAAATAGTAATAGTTGAGATTTTTGGTGAGGCGAAAACACATCAATGTTTGTGCAAAGATAATTTACATATGTGTTTTCAAAAACTCCGCTAACAACTTCTCCTAAAAATATTTTGTTTATTATATGAGTTTATAGGTACATTGAAATAGAGTGTAAAATAATTTTACACATTCATTTTATTATAAATCATTTAATCTATCTTGTCGTATTAAATAATTTTTAAATTAAAGACAATTATATGTGGTGAGTTAGTTTTGATTGTCACACATTGCGTTTCCTTTAAATTCTTATTATTCTTGTATTATTATTTTTTAGTAAAAGTGTACTTTAAAGATGAAATAATACTAAAAAATATTTATTGCATTTGATAACGGTGATTCTTTACTCCTAAGTATCTTTTAGTACGATAGAAAATTTAAAACTATCTAGTTTCGAGTAAAAAATGTTGTGTTGTTCGAATTTAAGAAAATATATTTGTCGTATTGATTATGATAAGTTGATTTAGTTGTTTTAACTAATGAATTTTTTTTTTTTTTGAGATTTCTAGAATGATCGAATCAAAAGTATACTTGATATAGTCATTTATAATATTTTAATATTTATATTTATTAAATGTTTCCAATGATCAAATTAAAAGAGAATTTGACGTATTTATTGTTTTTGAAAGTTGCGTAGTGACCACACCAAAAGTGAATTCAAAAGAGTTGCTACTTGTATTTAGATTTAAAACTATTTGCAATGACCCAACCAAAAGAGAATTCAATGTAATATGGGCTTCGAAATTCGCATAGTTACTGAACCAAAAGTAGTTTAGACATAGTTTTTATTAATTTATTAAATTCATATGTTTAGTTAAAATTTTGTGATTGTCAAACTAAAAGAAGATTTGGAGTAGTCATGGTTTTTAGGCTTGTATAAGCTTAGGTAGTGATCATACTAAAAGTGAATTCAGAATTGTCATCAAGGAAAACATATTGTAATTTAGTCTTGGAAATCGAAGAACACATATTATAATTTAGTCTTGGAAATCGAAGAGTTCTTACAATAGTCAAATAATTATGGTCATATTTAATGTTAAAATTAATACGTTATTTTTAATATTAGATTAAACTCAAGACAATCAAGTAATTGGATTTTATAGTTAATGAAATTCAATTAAAGATAGTTCGTTTAAAATAACTCGAGTTTGAATTTTAATTTTAAATAATCTAATATGACAAAATAAAAAAAATTCTTTGAAAGACAAAAAAAAATATAAAATTCGTTTGTTTTATTCTTTATGACAATATAGGTCTAGAATAATAAACAGTAAGCCTTAAGTTTTTTTATTTTTTATTTTTCTTTATATCTTAGACGATGAATAATCTATTTTGTTTTATTTTTTTATTTACGTATATATGACAATATATGTTTAGAATAATAATTCATAAAATTTAAATTTTTTCTTACGCATCATCCCTCAATCTAAATTTATTTTATAAAAAAAGAGTTATCATAATCACATACAAAAGGCGAATTAACAAATGAATAGGGCCAAGCCCGTAAAAAAAAATTTATTCAGTGCAAATCCAACTAAAATAACAATACAGATAATTAAAAAACAGATTAAAAAAAAAAAAAGAAGAATAAACTTTAAGAAAACCCTAACATTAAGCCTATGTGTGGTACCACATTTAAAGCATTTAGATTAATTTTAACATGTTTGATTGTTTTTGAGTAAAATTAATTATACTTATAAAATTATTCTAATTTGAAGTTAAAATTTGTTGATTCTAAATTTAAACGTAATTTTTACAATGAAATTTATTGTTTAACTCACACGTTGTATTCAAACATAACATTTTACTTTCAACTCATATTAAAGAAAATTAATTTTACGATTTATTTAAAATTATTTTTTGTCACCACATAACTAAAAATCCCCTACAATTATACTCCTACCCTATATTTTACACAAACTATCTATTTTATCATTTTTTTTACTAAAAATTCAAAAAAATTGTTTCTCCACTACCTTAAAAAATCTAAAGTTTGAGTTTTTTGAAACATAAATGTGTATCAAAAAACTTAATTTATGTTTTTTGAAACATAAATGTATTTTAACAAATTTAGAGTTTAATTTTTTTAAAATTCTTTTTGTGTTTCAGACTACACACTACTTTATAATGTTTTGATTTTAAATTTTATTGTATACTGAGGTTATGCAATTTTTGTTGTTATTTTTCTTTAGAAATAAATGGTTTTACAAAATGGTCATGTATTTAAAAAAATTTAAACTTAAATTGTTTCGTTCGAGCGGCTCTTGGCTACGCTGTTGTGAATCATTTTGTTGGAATTTGTCACTGTTTTGGAGTTTTGAGTGGCGAGTTAAAAGAACAACTTGATGAGGTTGGTTTCTAGCATATGGTGGCAATTAGTGGTAGCAAAAAAAAATTGGTGGATTTGCGATGGAGATGAGAATGTTAGTATTGCTTGAAGAGATAAGAGTTTTCTTTAAAAAACAAGTAGAAAGGGGGTTTGGCTCAATATAATATATATATATATATTTAAAATTAATATAATAAATTTAGCAAAAATATTCTTAATAGTTTTTACTTTTAGAAAATGTAAATTAAAATTGCAATAAAAAATGAAAATCGACAATAGTTAATTAAAAATGTAGCGTTCAATAACTTTTTGAAGAATCAAATTTATCTATTACTAAATATACAATAATGAATAATATATTTTTCAATGTAAACAATTATAGTATTTGTAAAAAAACATAATCAATTTTATTTATGAATCATATTTTAACATTTTGTATTGTTAAAATTATTTTATTTAAAGTTGCGGTAGAGACTGAAAGTATATTAAAATAATATAAATAAATATATTAATTAAGTAATAATTTTTTAATTTATTTTTTACTAATAAATTTATTTAAATTAGTTAAACATATATTATAGAATCACTAAATATAAAATTATACTTACTTATTCTAACAAATAATATTATTTGGATAATCAAAACTATCCCATATCTATGAGAGGTTTCATCTGAGTAGTGGCAGGACATATGGAGTCGTTGCACTCTTTTTTATGTACACTAATATTTTAAAATCAAGATCTGATTCTAAAGTAGAAAATAATTAGTGTAATAAATTGTAAATCTACTAACTGTTAATTAAGAAATTAATAAAATAGATTTTAAGCTTTTAGATGAATATAAATAAGTAATTAAATGTGTATAATTTTATTAAAGTACATTTCGGTTCTAATAATTTTTGTAATGAACAAAAGGGAGTTTCTTAGTTATTAAGGCTCAGGAAACAAGCATGAATTAATAGTAGTAATTTCTTTTTCATGGTATTTATAATCATGCTTTGAATCCTAAAGTAGGAAATATATCTGAACATATAATTTCCTTTCGACAGGAACAAATATTATCCTGAATTCATCCACGAACAAATATTATCTCTAAAAATAAGTCACATGTTGAATTACTTGATATATGTTTTTAATTTGTTCGGCAGAATAAATAATAAATATCATCATAAATTCATACACAATTGTGAGGTATCAGATTTGAACTTAAAATAAGACGTTCAATTTAACAATATCAGAATTAAAATATTATCAATTATTTTGCAATAAAATATTATCGTGAATTTGAAATAAAATGTTATCAACGAACAAATATTATCTCTAAAAATATGTTCATAAAATGTTTTAACAATGTAGATGACCCCTAATTTTTCTATAATTTCTAGTGGTTTTACATTGTTTTGAAATTTTCAATGCTCATGTAATCTTTAACTTTTCGTCAACATAATTTTATATCATTTAAAGGTGTATTAAAACAATTAATAACTAATTTTTTTCGATAAATATATGTACATATAAAAAAAATAGGGGATCAAATTTATAATTTGCATAGAGAATCTAAATTTTTAGAAACAATTGTCGAATTTAATATCTATCTTTTTGTTACTAGACAAAATAATTGGAGTTGAAAACCCAACTATTTTAGAAATGGGTAGAATTAATTAATTTATTTATTTATATAAATTTTGGGACATTTGTAAATATTTCAACAAAACTAAAGAAATTTCAATTGTGTTACTGAAACACAACATTTGTGAGAGACACGGTATATACATGGTATACTGTTCTTTGTTTGTTTGTTTTTTTGTTGTTGTTGTATTTTTTCTTTAATAAGACGTATTTTCAACGGACATCTAAATGGTAGTGTCATGAATATTTATGTTAGAGGACATCCATGTTCCTTTAGTCTTCCACATTCCTTATCTATAACCTCCTTGACTAAAGATTTGCCTCCCGTAAGTTAATGTGCTCTTAATAGTTAAGTTGATGATACATTATATTAGATGGTTCGTATAGTTGTAACTTATAACACTGTTGTCTTATAAATTTGACTTTTGTATACTCATTGAAGAGCATAATACAAAATTATCTTCTTCTCTGTTATATCTATTGTTCTATATTTTGCTACATTTTTGGTTAATTTCATAACAATTCGCTTTAGGCTTCACTACGTGTTGGGTTAGCTTTGCTTTAGGCCTCATAACAATTTGCTTTTTAGTGGTTAATGACTTAATACTCTGAAATGAAATATAAGCAAAATGGTAATTGAAAAGTTGATTTATTTAATTTTAATTTTTAATCAAATACATCAACTTTTCGGTTAACTTATATTTTATTTGGAGAGAATACATTTTAGTATAATGAAATATTCAAAGTAATTAATGACATAAATTTGTATGTGTTAAAGATATTTCAATTTAAAAAAAAAATTGAAAAAAGATTATTAAAATGAAAAATATGACTATACATATTATGTCAAACTTGTGTGTTGAAATAATAATTTAGTTAAAATATATTCAAACAGAGTAGAGAAGGGAAAATATCTTGAACAATCGAAATAGATTGTTTCACAATTTACTAGTAATTATGTATCCTAATTTAAAATGAGAATCGCATCTCAATAAAAATTATTCCTCTATAAACAGTGATACTTCTTGATCACGAAAAGTTTTAATTTAAATATCCATTTTGCGTGAGTGTTTTATATTCAATTACGAATATAACAAATTGAGAACTTTTACGGTAATTTAAAAAAAAAAGAGTGTAGAAAAATTATTAAAATTTTAATCAATAATTTAATTAAATTTTTATTAATTCAATTACGTTAGTATTCATATATTTCATATTAAAAATTGACTAAATCAATAATACTGATACATTTTTTATTGATTTCAATTTTCAACAATTATATAATTTATTTTTATAATTAAAAATTATAATCAATCAAAAAACTCAAAAATATAAAATTTTAAAAGTTTGGTGGGTTAAATCTATAACATATCCATATTAATTTATTAAAGTAATATTAATGAACCAAAATCAATCTATCAAAAAAAATTGCACACAAATCTTTAAACATGCGTCAAATCTTTGAATTAAATTTGTGTGCACCTATACGATAATTTTTTTTCCACATACATTCGATTAACTTACTCCATAAAAATTTTGTTCTAGATATTTTAAAAATTAACTTAATAAAATAGCACTGATATATGAATAAATTTTTTTATAGCATTGTATATAGAAATTAATTTCTTTCCTTATTAGAAATCATTTTAAAAAGGGAGTTGTGTTGATCCTTAGCAATATACTTTAAAAAGATCCAAAGAATTTTATTTAATTTTATTTTGTTTGTAACGCTTTGATATTTTTAGAAAAATATCTTTACTCATCCGCGTGAATAAAAAATTTAATACTGCCCCTCTGTACTTTTACTTTAATTAAAAATAACAAAAAAATAAAATGCATTAAAAATCCAATTAAAAATATATTTAAAAATAATAAAAAAACATTTACAAGAAAATGAAAATTAATTTATTTTATAATAAAAAATATAATACAATAAACTTATTAATTAAAATGAATTTTTTGACCAAATATTAATTACAGGGAATGATATTACATTTAATATTAATTAAATCTTGTTTTAGGTTAGGTTGGCGTTTTTGTTATACCGCGTAGCCTTTTTGTCGCGTCCTTTTTATTTTGTCTATAAAAAGTTAAAAACAACTTCATTTTCTTCACTCAATCCCCTTAACTTTCATCTCTCTCTTTCAAGTTTCAACGATTATTCCTTCACTCTCTTTTTTATTTTATTTTTTGCTGTGAAAAATGGCAGAAAAAATATCATCAAATATGAGTTCACTCTCAATCTCTAAAACTAAGCCAGATGCATCATCATCATCGTCATCGTCGTCGTCAATGATCTCGCTTATAACAGCTGACGGCGTCGTTTTCGAAATAGAACCTCTCATTGCAAAAGAGATGGAAACCGTACAATCTTTCATCGACGAAACATCGGACACAACTTCAGCCATTCCTCTTCCCAACGTCTACAGCGATCAGCTTCCTTTGATAATCGAGTATTGCAGAAAGCAAATCTCCGGGAAGATTACCAGAGAGTACGAAGCCGAGTTCGTGAAAGAGATGAACAACGAAGAAGTGAAAGATCTTTTCCTTGCTGCAAATTACTTGAACATGGATAAGCTTTTCGATTATTTGAGTCAGGTAATTGCGGATCGAATTGCGAACAGGAGTGTGGAGTATGTGCGGAAGTATTTTGGAATTGAAAATGATTTTACACCGGAAGAAGAGGCCAAGATTCGTGAAGAGCGTGCTTGGGCATTCACGGGAGTCGTTGACGATGACGATGATTGAATTTCATTTCATCATAATTAAAATTAAATTAGGAATTCTTTCTCCGATATATCTTTTTAAATTATGAAATTAAAATTACTAATAAAATTTGAGTTTGTTTTTGCTATTACTAGTTTATTAATTTGCAATGCTTGCAAATACAACCGGTGTAGACTCTCCTCTCGCTGTCACAATTTCTTGTATTTAGGCGGATAGAACATTGGTGGTACTTCAATTGAATTCTAATATTTTTATTTATAAAAAAAATATATTTTTTGAATTGATTTCAATCGAATGACCTACGAAATGTTAACCGTGTTAAATACTCTTATAGCAGGAATTTAAATTCGAATTTAATGTTTGTTGATATTCATGGAATAAAAGTTGAAAACAAATTTGTTGATATACATGGAATAAAAGTTGAAAACAAATTTGGCAAAATTGTGAAATTGAGTAGTGTCTCTATGTGGAGATTATTTCTTGGATTGGAAAAAGTTGATATCAAATTTGTTTGTTTTTATTTTTTTTATATAAAGATATCTAAATTCTTGTTATATCATGAGGCTTGCGCAAAAGAAAAAGTAGATATCCCATTGCAATTTTAATAAGGATTTCAATTATCAAATTGACATTATTTCTTTGGAAAATAGGATATATAAGTGTAAATTTTTTTAGTTACCTTTAAGTTCTAGTTACAACATGAATTGTCATTTAAATAAAATATTTCACAGTTATCTTTAAGTTGTAGTTACAAAATGAATTTAAGTTGAAATATCGTAACTTCTCATTAAATGTTGGAATAAAATTATTTTACATTAATAATTTATGATCATTAAACTCTTATTTTATAATTAAAATTAAAAAAATAGAAAATATCCTAACTCAACTAAGAAAGACAAATCTTATTAAGATAAACATCATGAATGTAGAATTAGCAAACTAGATATACTTTTTACTTTTACTCATAAATAAGAAAAAGTAGAGATCCAATTGCAATTAGATAGCAATTAATTCAATACTAATTCCTTTTGTTCCCCTTTACCCATTTTCTCCTTCTCTTCGAACTATTCAATACTTCATTCTATGTATGGCATTTTTTCCCAATATCTCATTTCCATGATTTTTTTTGATCGACTCATAAAATTTCCTTTATAACTTCTAATTTGAATGCAAAACCATTGGATTTTTTTTTAACTAAATTGCCCTACTCCAAAAATTATTTACCAGACTGTCATATTTTTTGGGCCCAGTGAGAGTTCGCAGGCAGGGAGTGCGACTGAGGAAAATTTTGAGGCCCAGTGGGAGGTCGCTGGCTGAGGGTGCGACCTCCTACTAGCATGTCTAATTTTTTTTTTCTTGTAGTTTTCTACCTTTTAGTATCCCTTTAAATAATTAATTAATTATAATAATAATCATAATACATTAATAAATAATAATAATAATAATTATTAATTAATTATAAATAATAATAATAATAATAGTTGTAATAAATAATACATTAATAATAAAAATAATAAATAATAATAATAATAATAATTAATTATTATTATTATTAAAAATGATGATAATTAAAAATAGAAAATTATATTAAAGTTTTAAAGAAAATACATTAAAAAAATACATCAAATAAAATGAAAAAAAAATACATCAAATAAAATGAAACAAAATACATTAAATATTTTGTTTCATCAAATACATCAAATAAAAGAGAATAAATATATTACTTCGTGAACCATCATGTAATCAATTGTTTTTCGGTATCCTTCTATGTTGGAACTTTACTGAACGCCACGGACACATCTACTCAAACTTGGAAAATATTTAATGTATTTTATTTCATTTTATTTGATGTATTTTATTTTATTTTATTTTATTTGGTGTATTTTTTTTTTCTTTTTTAATGTATTTTCTTTAAAATTTTAATATAATTTTCTATTTTTAATTATTTTTAATTATCATCATTTTTAATAATAATAATAATAATTAATTATTATTATTATTTATTACAACTATTATTATTATTATTATTATTATTTATAATTAATAAATAATAATAATAATAATAAAATTTTTTTAATGTATTATTATTTATTATTTTTTTGTCCTTTTGTGTCTTTAAAATGTTTTTAAATAATTAATTAATTATAATAATAATAATACATTAATAAATAATAATAATAATTAATTAATTAATAATAATTAATTAATTAATAATAATACATTAATAAATAATAATAATAATAATTAATAAATAATAATACATTAATAAATAATAATAATAATGATAATAATAATATTAGTTATTAATTAATTATAAATAATAATAACAATAATAGTTGTAATAAATAATACATTAATAATAATAATAAATAATCATAATATTAATAATAATATTAATAATAATAATAATTAATTATTATTATTATAAATGATGGTAATTAAAAATAATTAAAAATACAAAATTATAATGTGTGTTTGAGGTTGATGGTTGAAGGTAAAACATTCGTAAGTGATTACAAAAAGACGAAATAATATTCAACAAACATTGATCAACCATCGTCCTCAAACATACATTATGATTTTGTATTTTTAATTATTTTTAATTTTCATCATTTATAATAATAATTAATTAATTATTACTATTATTAATATTATTATTGTTATTATTTATAATTAATTATTATTATTATAATTAATCAATTATTTAAAAATATTTAAAAGGCACAAAAGAACAAAAAAAAAAAAATGAATCCCTAGCAGGAGGTCGCACCCCCAGCCAGCGACCTCCCACTGGTTCTGAAAATTTTCTTTTCTGCTGGTCGCACCCCCAGGCTGCGAACTCCCACTAGGCCTAAAAAGTAGAGCAGTCTAGTAATTAAAATTGGGAGTAGGCAATTTGATTTTTTTTTTTTAAAAAAAGGATATTAAAAAAAAATCCATATATGGTGGTCTCAATTTTTTTTATTTATACAAAAACAGTTGTGGTCACAAATAAAAATAAGATGATAGTAATTGAATATAGAAATTTCAAATGTATATATTATACTATATTTTAGATTCAATTTAGTCCCACCAATTTAAAAAATGTTGAACACAAAAAGAATGGTCCACAAAATTCCTTCAAGAGTATGTTTGGAAACTATGATGTGATTTACACAAGCCAACAAATCTATATTTTAAAAGTAATTTACAGAAAAATATTTTATGTGTTACAGTAAATCCTCAATTTATCATCACCATCAAGTTTCAAAATCTTTGAACACATAATTACCTTCATCATAATCATTGGTAAAAGCAACTACCACAGAGAAAATCATATTGGGATAAAAAAGCTGCAAAATTTCCTTTGATTGCGAACATAAAACAGTGGAACTCAAATTCGTGAAACTCATGGAAGAGTTCAAGTTCAAAGTTCAAACCTCGATTTTAATAAGACACAATATAATTAAATTTGAGAGTGAGGTTACAACGCGGAATGCAAAACCATAACAATAGGCAACATTGAAATGCTAAGAAGGAACGATGGTATCAGTTGGGTTTTCAAAGCTTGACCAAACAAAAACGGTGGCGCCGTTTCCGACGGACCAGATAATGGGTGATTCACTGGAAATGGAGGGAGAAAGTGTTATTGGGAGAGGACCATGATTGAGTTTTGTTGGAAGCTTAAAGGGTTGTTGTTCCTGGTGAGAGATTTGGATTGTCACTGCATTGTTAAATATACTTCAGTAGAGTTGTTATTAGTTGGTTGAAAGTTTGTTAGCTTTTCTCCTTTTCATGTAAACGGGTTTCTAAGTTATATAAACCCATCCATGTATGATATTGTTCAATATGAAATTGATGATGTTATTCAAGTTTTCTATCTTTCAAATCACCCAAGATAACATGGTATCAGACGCAAATCTTGCTTCCGCCATCGTCAAACCCTAAATTTCCTAAACTTTCTTTTTCACTCATCCTTTCCACCGAATCTTGTTCCATTCATTTTCTTTCTTCTTTGTTGTATCAATCATGGTAGATACAAATGATTCTTCAAATTCAATGAACGATCCTTAATCTGTGACTTTAACACCTTTGAACCCAAAAGATCCGTCGTTAAATCTTCGTAGCCCTTACTACCTCCACCCCGGTGAAAACCCTGGCACTGTCCTCATCGTGCCACCGCTGGATGATACCAACTACTACAATTGGAGAAAATCATTGAAATGTGCGCTCTCTTCAAAGAACAAGATTTCTTTTGTCAATGGGTCTTTGCCGTCACCACCGCCATCAGATCCAGATTTCAAACTATGGGAAAGATGAAATAACATGGTACTTTCTTGGATAACTAGAACTTTATCACCCCATATCTCTCAAAGCACAATTTGTTTTGATAATGCTTTCAAATTATGGATGGACCTTCATGACCGACTCACCAAGGGCAACCACTTTAGATTCTCGGATCTGCTTAAGGATATGCACTCGATCAAACAAGGTGATCGCTTTTTGTCCACTTACTTTACTGATTTAAAGATAATATGGGATGAATTAGAATTTTTGAGATCCACTTCTTCTTGCTTATGCCTACATCGTTGTTCTTGTGCTTTGATTTCTGCTGTTCAAACTTTCAAACATAAGGAATATGTTGTTTGTTTTCTTAAGGGACTTAACGATCAATATGGAAATGTTAGAACCCAAATCCTTCTTATGGACCCTTTACCTACTTTAAGTAAGGCATATTCTTTAGTTATACAACAAGATCCCAACCATGCTTTTACTACTCATGATTCTACTATTCTTGCCAGCAGTGCTAATGCCTATAATCAAGGCCGAGGACGAGCAAATCAAGGGTGCGATAGAGGTCGAGGAGGAAGCCAACTACTTTGTAGTCATTGCAATAAAACCAATCATACAGTGGAAAATTGCTATTTCAAACATGGTTTTCCACCGGGTTATAAATAAAAAACTCAGATCAACGATGAATCAAATAAAGAGCGCAATCATTTTTCTCCAAATGGTTCTTCTAATACTTCTACTCCTCTCATTCGAGAGGATTATCAATATTTGGCCACTCTTCTCCAATCATCTAAGGGTGAGGCTTCCAAATCCAGCAATAATCAAAAGATTGATGTTGATTCCTCTCATCTTGTTTCAAGTATTTCCACTCAAGGTAAATCTGCCTCATTTTTTTCTTATTGGATACTCGATTCTGGTGCTTCAGACCATGTGTGTCCTTGCATTCAACACTTTTCAAAACTTTTCAAAATTAAATCTATTTCTATTTGTCTCCCTAATGGCACCATATATTTTACACGTAACTTGTATCTGAAAGATGTTTTCTTTATCCCACAATTTCAATTTAGTTTAATTTCTATTTCAAAATTGACAAAATCTCTTAATTGTCAATTAGTTTTCTCACCAACTTCTTGTGACATTCAAACCAAGAAGATGATTGGGCATGTGGAGCTTCTTAATAACCTCTACATCCTCAACCATCCTCCTGTTGATTACATTTGTAAAATGACCACATATTCCATTGTTCATCCACACCATGTTGCGACTGTTGATAGTATTTCTTGTAATTCCTTTGATACTTGGCACTTTAGGTTAGGCCACCCATCCAAATTTGTTACTCAGATAATGAGTAAACATTTCCCATATATCAATGTTAATAAAAATTTAGTTTGTGATTCATGTCATTTAGCAAAGCAATCTAAACTGCCTTTTCCTATCAGCTATAGTGTTTCTTTGCATGCTTTTGATCTTGTTCACATGGATATTTGGGGTGCTATTAATACTTGTTCTTTGGATGGTTTTAACTATTTTTTGACCATTATTGACGACTATTCTAGACATACTTGGGTTTACTTAATGACATCTGAATCTGAAACTAGAACTTATATTAAAAATTTTGTTGCTTATGTTGCTACTCAATTCTCACCTAAAATCAAAGTTGTTAGAAGTGATAATGGGTCAGAATTTAACATGCAATCCTTTTATGATTCTTTAGGAATTATCCATCAAACATTTTGTATTGAAACCCTTGAGCAAAATTCTATCGTTGAAAGGAAACATAGACATTTGCTCAATGTTACTAGATCTCTTTTTTTTCACTCTAATCTACTTACATGTTTTTGGTCATATGCTTTACAACATGCTGTTTATTTGATTAATAGGCTTTGCATCCCTGTTCTTCAAAATTTGACACCCTATGAGGTATTGTTTAAAGATCCTCCCACTTTTAATAATTTACGTGTGTTTGGATGTTTATCTTTTGCCTTTACTTTAGTTCAAGCAAGGAGCAAACTTGGTCCTAGAGCAAGAAAATGTATTTTTCTTGGTTACAAACATGGCACTAAAACACATTTGTTTCTAGGAATGACATTTTCTATGAAAAAGTTTTTCCTTATATTAAAGATAATTCTACTTCTCCTACTATGGCTTCTAATGTTCCTTCTAATGATAGTACTGATTTTATTTTTGATGATGGCGTTAATATACCTCTTCGTACTAATCTGCCAACTAATGTTTCCAGTCCTCGGTCATTCTCTTCTAACAATTCTGATTTTGATGATGATAGTTTTCATTCTACTTCTTCTAATACTAACATTGAATATGTTAGAAGATCCACAAGACCAAGACAACCTCCTACTTACCTACAGGACTTTCAATGTAACAATATTCTTACTAATAAAAATGTTTCTAATATTCTCAAGTATCCTATTTCTAATGTTTGATCATATACACAATTGTCCTCTGCACACTTCCATTTTGTTTCAGATATCAGTATTAACCATGAGCCTAGCACATATAAGCAAGTTGTTAAGCAACCAGTTTGGGTTAAGGCAATGGATGATGAGCTGGTTGCACTGAAATAGAATTCTACATGGATTCTTACCGATCTACCACCAGGTAAGCAACCCATTGGATGCAAATGAGTCTACAAAATAAAATACAACTCTGATGATTATATAGAAAGGTATAAAGCAAGGTTAGTAGCTAAAAGTTTTACTCAAGTTGAAGGTATAGATTATTTTGACACTTATTCTCCTGTAGCCAAACTAACAACTGTAAGACTTTTAATTGCCTTAGCTTCTTCTCAAAATTGGTTTTTACATCAATTGGATGTTCATAACGCTTTTTTACATGGGGATTTGGAAGAAGTTGTTTATATGCAACAACATCATGGAATTACAACTGACAATCCTAATCTTGTATGCAAACTCTTAAAGTCTATATATGGTTTGAAACAATCAAGTAGGCAATGGTTTGCAAAATTGTCTACTGTTTTAATTTCTAAAGGATATAAACAATCTTCTTATGATCACTCTTTGTTTACAAAGAAATTTTCTGATTCCTTTATTGCCATCTTGATTTATGTGGATGATGTTATTATTGCAGGCAATAATGTCCAGGAAAACACATCCATCAAAAGAATTCTCAACACAAATTTTAAGATCAAAGACCTTGGTACTTTGAAGTATTTTTTGGGACTTGAAGTAGCTCGCTCTAGCCATGGTATTCACATAAGCCAACGCAAATATACTCTTGACTTACTATCTAATACAGGCCTGCTTGCGGCAAAACCAACCTTTACTCCTATGCCGAAAGGAACAAAACTTCTCAGAGATTCTGGTGGGAAAATTAGTTTACTTAACCAATATGATCATAGCACTTGGGCACATGTTTCTATCATTTTGTTTTGGTATTTTTAAAATCACTTTATAGCTTAGAATAATTTTTTAGCTTGTTTCTAAACTTTGGGTTGAAATTGAATTACAATTTTATTATTTGAATTTTAACCCATGCTCGCTCTGTAGGCCATAACTTGAGCTCTGGATATCCGATTGAGGCATGCGAGCAGTCGTTGGAAAGCTAAAAATCAGAGCTACAACTTTTGTGTTGGAAAAAAAATCTGAATTCCGAATTCTACGGAGCCTAAATTACAGATTTCGTAACCTGAACCTTTGTAATAATTTAAATAGTGGGCTACTTGTTTTAAAGCCCAAAAGCCCGAGCACTATATATTTTGGGATTTCTTTCCTTTCTATCATCAGATTATTTTCGGACAGAATATTATTATACACGTATTTTTATTCCCATGGAAGGCTAATTTCATCAGATTAATCCACGAATTCAGAGTTTCATTACACCTGGAGGTTCAGGTTATACTGTCGATTTTTGATTCATGATTCTATTTTCGTTCATCTGATTATATTGATTTTCTGATTGCTTAAACTGAATTTCAATAAGATCGATTACTTTTATTTGACAGAATTCGGTTTCAATCTATAATTTAATTGAATTATAATTCTGCGACGCTTGATCGTTAATTGTAATATTTTGATGATTGTGATGCTTAATCCAGTCAATGAAACCGAACGTAGGATTGACTGTACGCTTGTTTGATCAATTCTGTAGTCAAATAAGAATAGAATCACGAATTAGAAATTAATTAAAATTCATTGATAGAATCTATGATAGGTCCGAAACTCGAATAAGTGGATTAATCGTTTTGCTTATCTGTCTAAACCAAATCATTATAAAAACCCCCCAATTTCAAATTTCAACTCGGTTAATATCAATATATCAGGAGTCCTTGCGAAAAGACTCGGGTTATTACCCTTTTCTGCACTTATTTCAAATCGTATTTGATCCGTGTGCGACAGCGGATCAAATTGGCGCCGTTGCCGGGGACTCTCTGATAATAATATTAACCAGTTATAGAGTATTACTAACCATCCTAACAATTGTTTCGTTGTGCTTTGTTGTTCTACAGGTCAGATAGGGTTGTGCTAGCTCGTAGACACGTTGCTAGTCCAAAAAAAAATCCGGTTTTCAGGCGACTGTGGCGGATTGCTCCGAATTTTCGCCAGAAAATCAGAAAAAAAATCAAGGATTAGGACTCCCAAATAAGAGACTTATTATGGAATTGACGCTCAAATTCCCAAATTCCTTCATCTGGACCACTTTTTTAATTTTTTGAATTTTCGATATTTTTAAAAAAATCCAAAAAAATTTGCGTGACCTTTATTTGATTTTTAGAGATTTTTGGTGGTATTTTTTTTATATTTTTTGGATTTTATTTGATAGTGTTTTCGATTTTTCATTTCAATTTTAGCAATAGGGACATTGTTGGAATTTTCAGAATTGTGATTTTGCATTGTATTGTTATGATGATGCATGACTAGGGCTAGTTCTGTAAATCTGGACCCCCTTGACCCTGAAATAGATAGGACCTTCCATTTACGGCGTAGACTTAATAGAGCTGTTGCTAGTGCTAACGTGTCAGATAGAGAGTCAGATAGTGATAGTGATAGTGAAAAAAGTGACATTTTGCTACACAATATGGCTGATATGAATAATAGAACTTTGAGACAACTTGCTGCACCTGATGTTACCTATAATGCTTTGTGTATTGAATATCCTGAAGTTACTGTACCATTTGAACTTAAATCTGGTTTAATACACTTGCTTCCAAAGTTTAATGGTCTTGCAGGTGAGGATCCCCACAAACACTTGAAGGAGTTCCATGTGGTGTGTTCCACCATGAAACCTCAAGGAGTCACAAAAGATCATATCAAGATGAGAGCCTTTCCATTCTCACTTCAAGATGCTGCTAAAGATTGGTTATATACCTTCAGCCAGGTTTTGTTACAACTTGGAATGAATTGAAGAAATTGTTTCTAGAAAAATTCTTCCCTGCCTCAAGAGCTGCTTCAATCAGAAAAGAAATATGTGGCATTAGACAGATTGACAGGGAATCACTACATGAGTATTGGGAGAGATTCAAGAAATTGGTGTCTAGCTGTCCTTACCACCAGACTTCTGAACAATTGCTCATCCAGTATTTTTATGAAGGCTTGCTACCTATGGATAGAAGTATTTTGGATGCTGCTAGTGGGGGAGCACTTGTCGATAAGACCCCAGAAGCGGCAAAAGCTTTGATTGAGAACATCTCCCTTAATTCCCAACAGTTTACAACTAGAAGCAATTCAGCCGTTTTGACAAAGGGAGTGAATGAGATTCAAGCTTCTTCCCACAAGAATCTAGAAAGCAGACTTGATGAGCTTACATCTTTAGTGAAGAAATTGGCAGTAGGTAAAGCCCAAGCAGTGGTATGTGGTATTTGCACTTCTCTGGAACATCCTACAGATTCATGTCCTACTTTGCAAGATGATCCAGTTGCTGATGCTCCTCAAGCATACGCAGCAAACATATTCAACCCTCAAGCCAATTATGATTTATCATCTAACAGGTACAATCGCAGTTGGAGAAACCATCCCAACCTGAGATGGGGGAATTCATCTGCACAACAGCAACGTAGGCAACAAAACAGTCCGCATCAGCAGAACATTCCACATCAGCAGCAAAGCAATACACCTTCATTAGAGGATCTTGTCAAGCAAATGGCTGTCCAAAATCTTCAATTTCAACAAAGAACAGATTCCACATTACAGAATTTGGAGACAAAGATTGGCCAACTGGCTACTTCAATAAATCAGATGCAGACTCAGGGATCAAACCAACTACCTGCCCAGTCAGTAGTAAATCCAAATGCCCCTAATGTCAGTGCAATTACATTGAGGTCTGGGAAAGCTGTTGAAACACCAAAGGTACCTGAAACTGTTGTGAAAAATAACAAGGCTGCCGAAGAAATTTTGATACCTGAAACTGTTGATGTTGAGAAAAATATACCACTTCCTTTTCCTCAAAGGGCAGTGAAGACTAAGAAAATGGACGAGGCAGACAGGGACAGGGAAATCTTGGATACATTTTAGGAAAGTGGAAGTGAACATTCCCCTCCTTGAAGCAATTAAACAGATTCCGAGATATGCCAAATTTCTAAAAGAGTTGTGCACACACAAGAGAAGGTTAAAAGGTAATGAAAGAGTAAACATGGGGCGTAATGTTTCAGCCCTCATTCAGCCCATGCCCCAGAAATGCAAAGATCCAGGAACTTTTTCCATTCCATCTACCATAGGCAATAGTCAATTTGAAAATGCCATGTTAGATTTAGGAGCTTCTATTAATGTTATGCCTACATCTATTTTTAACTCTCTTACTCTTGGACCTTTACAGAGTACAGGTGTTACCATTCAACTGGCGAACAGAAGCAATGCTCGCCCTGCTGGACTTGTGGAGGATGTACTTGTTCGAGTAAATGAATTAATATTTCCTGCAGATTTTTACATTCTGGACATGGAGGGAGAGAATAATCCCAACAGGGCGCCTATCATTTTAGGCAGACCATTTTTGAAAACTGCTCGAACAAAAATTGATGTACAAGCTGGAACTCTATCCATGGAATTTGGTGATAGCATTGTAAAATTTAACATCTTTGATGCTATGAAACACCCCATGGAAGAGCATTCTGTTTTTCAAATTTAGTTACTTGTTGATTTGGTTGATGCCACTTACCCTCATATGTTTACTGCTGATTTTCCTTCACTGTCTGATTTTGATGATACTTATATTTGTGAATTTTTCATAGATAATCAGTTGTGCTTTGTGTGTGCTGAGATTGAAGCTGCTTTACAGGTTGATCATTATGCTGATGTTGATACTTCTACTAACATAATTGATTTTGCAGACTTAGCTTCAGCCACTAGTATCATACCCTCCATTGAGCAGCCACCGACTATAGAGCTTAAACCATTTCCTGAAAATTTGAAATATGCATATTTAAATGGAAGTGGCAAATTACCTGTGATTATTTCAGCAAAACTTGAAGATGAACAGGAAGAGAAGCTGTTGCAGATTTTGAGAAAACACAGGAAGGCAATCGGATGGACCTTGGCTGATATTCCTGGTATTAGCCCATTCATGTGCATGCATAGGATACTATTAGAGGATGGAGCAAAATCAGTGAGGCAGCCCCAAAGGCGACTTAACCCATTAATTCTGGATGTTGTGAAAAAGGAAGTGACCAAGCTCTTGCAAGCAGGCATTATATACCCCATCTCTGATAGTCAATGGGTGAGTCCGATGCAGGTAGTCCCTAAGAAAACTGGACTCACAGTGGTTAAAAATGAAAATAATGAACTATTCCCCACACGAGTGCAGAACAGCTGGAGGGTATGCATCGATTACAGGAGACTAAACCAGGCAACCAGAAAGGATCATTTTCCTTTACCATTCATTGATCAGATGCTTGAACGGTTGGCTGGTAAGTCACATTATTGTTTTCTTGATGGTTTTTCTGGTTATTTTCATTTCCATATTGCACCGGAGGACCAAGAAAAGACCACGTTCACTTGCCCTTTCGACACATTTGCCTATAGGAGGATGCCCTTTGGCCTATGCAATGCTTCTGGAACTTTCCAACGCTGCATGATTAGTATTTTTGCTGATTTGATAGAAAGTTGTATAGAAGTTTTCATGGATGATTTTACTGTGTATGGTTCCTCATTTGATGTATGCTTGAACAATTTAGATAGAGTTTTTCATAGATGTATTGAAACTAACCTTGTGCTGAATTATGAAAAATGTCATTTTATGGTTGAACAGGGCATAGTTTTGGGACATGTGATCTCTAAGAACGGGATGGCAGTCGATCCTGCCAAAATTGATGTGATTTCTAATTTGCCTTACCCATCTTGCATCCGTGAGATTCGTTCTTTTCTTGGCCATGCAGGTTTTTACAGGCGCTTTATCAAGGATTTCAGCAAGATAGCTCTTCCGCTGTCAAATTTGCTGCAAAAAGATGTTAGTTTTACCTTTGATGACAAATGCAGGAAGGCTTTTGATTGCTTGAAGGCAGCACTGACCTCTACTCCCATCATTCAGCCACCCAATTGGACCCTCCCTTTTGAAATTATGTGTGATGCATCTAACTATGCAGTGGGAGCGGTCCTTGCACAAAGGGTTGGCAGGGCTGCCCATGTTATTTATTATGCTTCTAGGACTTTAGATTCTGCACAGGCTAATTACACTACCACTGAAAAGAAACTCTTGGCTATTGTTTTTGCTCTTGATAAGTTTAGATCATATTTGCTAGGTTCGAAGGTAGTTGTTTTTACTGACCATGCAGCTTTGAAGTTCTTACTGAAGAAAACAGAAGCAAAACCGAGATTGATTCGGTGGATGTTGTTACTCCAAGAATTCGATTTAGATATTAAAGATAAGAGTGGAGCTGAAAACCTGGTGGCAGACCATTTGAGCAGAATAGAACTGGATGAGGACCCCATCCCCATTCAAGATGACTTCCCTGATGAGCAACTGCTACAGTTGCGTGAGGTAATTCCTTGGTTTGCTAATTTAGTTAATTATCTAGTTGCTGGAGTCTTTCCTGCAGATGCATCCAGAACACAAATACACAAACTTAAAAGTGATGCCAAATACTATGTGTAAGATGATCCATATCTGTGGAAATTCTGTAGTGACCAGGTGATTAGGCGATGTGTTCCCCACCATGAGGCTCAATTCATTCTTCATTTCTGTCATGCCTCTCAAGCTGGGGGAAATTTTGGTCCTCAACGGACAACCAGAAAAGTCTTAGACTCGGGTTTCTTTTGGCCCACTTTGTTTAAAGATGCTTTTGAGACTTACAAAACTTGTGAACAGTGTCAAATAGCAGGAACAGCAATCACTCGTAGAAGTGAGATGCCTTAACAGCCTATGCTTTTCTGTGAAGTATTTGATGTGTGGGGCATTGACTTTATGGGCCCTTTTCCTGTATCTTTTGGTTTTGTCTACATTTTACTTGCTGTTGATTATGTTTCGAAGTGGGTGGAAGCAATATCCACTAGGACTAATGATTCTAAAGTTGTTGCAGGTTTTATCAGATCAAATATATTTTGCAGGTTTGGAATACCCCGGGCCATCATAAGTGATCAAGGCACTCATTTTTGCAACCGCACCATGGACGCTTTGCTTCGGAAGTATGGGGTTGTGCACAGAGTCTCTACACCTTATCATCCCTAGACTAATGGGCAAGCTGAAATCTCAAACAGGGAAATCAAACAGATCTTAGAAAAGATGGTGCAGCCAAACAGGAAGGACTGAAGCCATCGGCTGGAAGATGCTCTTTGGGCTCACAGAACAGCTTACAAAACACCAATAGGAATGTCCCCTTATCGACTTGTGTTTGGTAAGGCATGCCACCTCCCAGTAGAAATAGAGCACCGTGCTTATTGGGCTGTCAAAAGCTGCAACCTTGAAATGGAGAAAGCAGGTTTGGAAAGAAAGCTTCAATTGCAGCAACTTGAAGAGCTTAGACTAGAAGCCTATGAGAACTCCCGGATCTATAAAGAGAAAACTAAGTCTTATCATGATAAGATGATTTCTAGGAAGGAATTTTCCATTGGCCAAAAAGTTTTACTGTTTAATTCCCGTCTGAAAATTATGGCAGGTAAACTTCGTTCCAAGTGGGTTGGTCCTTTTGTTGTTACTAACACTTTTCCTCATGGTGCAGTGGAAATAAAAAGTGAAAACACCGACAAAGTGTTCAAAGTAAATGGATAACGCCTCAAACTATTCCATGAGAGCTCTGTGCTTGAAGATACTACCATAGAAGAACTCTCCTTGGAAAAGCCCACCTACACTGAAGATTGAACAGGGAGCTCCCTTTCCTTACTCTTAATTCATACTTGTTACTTTCATTGAGGACAATGTGTAATTTAAGTGTGGGGGGGTAGTATTGAGGATTTTATTTGTTATAGGATTTAAAAAATAAAAAAATAAAAAAAAATAAAAATATTAAAAATAAAAAATAATAAAAAATAAAAAAAAAAGTAATAATAAAAATGTGCATTGCATTGCATGCTTTTTCATCAAATTTTGTGGTTGTAAATGTTGTGAGCAAATGTTGTGAGTTTGTTTGGACTGGCATGATTGGATATTATATTTGCATTCTTGGTAAAATAAGTTGGATTAAAATGCTAAATTGTGTATCATTTGTGATAGGTCATTAACCCTTGTGAGATTTTGAGCCTATTATGAATGGAATACATTTTTCCATCTTCCTTTTTTGTGTGATATCTCACTCATGATTTGTAGTTACGCTAGAACTTGACTTGACTCTTGTCCGCATGCATATATTGAAATGATCTAGGCATTTGTTTCTTGTTAAGCTACTAGCCAAATAAGCCTACCCTTCAATTATCCATTTGTTTAAGCCCCTTTGAGCCTAATTATCTCATTCTTTGTTATATAGCTCATTACAAGCCTAAAAGTGAAAAACAATGAATTGACCCAATCTTGGGGGATAAAGGAGTCTTTCCTTAAATAAGTATGGGGGTGCTCAACTCAACTTGTTTGTTTGAATTTGAGGTTGTTTAAATTTGAGGTTTATAAAAAGAAAAAATAAAAAAAAATAAAAAAATAAAAATAAAAAGAGAAAAAAAAAGGGAAGAAAAAGAATGAAAAAAAAAAGACGAGGAAAAGAAGAAAAGAAATTGAAATAAGAAATAAAATGAGGAAAATGGTTATGTTGTGAGTAAAGAGAGTTGATAATAAAAGTCAATGATATTTTGTTGAGTTACTTCTCAATGTTATTTTTCTCTCTTGATCATTACTCATTTATCCTCTTTGATTTTTAGCCATAGTCTCCTTAGGATTATCTCACCCTTACCTTGGCCACGTTACAACCTGAATAAAGACCTTTTGATCATTGTGTGCATGTGTTTCAATTATAGATGTTAGAGGCTTGTCAAGCCTATGGTAGTGCTAGCTTTCATGATGTGCTTTGAGGGTAAACAGTAGCCCAAACACTTGAGTGATTGAGAGAATTTTATATCTTGTGAGGACTCTATCACTTATGATGCATTATTTGGTTAATTTATCCTCTTGTTTGCCTTGGTTGTGAAATTATTCATGAATGTCATATTCCTTGAAGTTTGAATTTTTTCTTTTGCTCACCACTTTGCATTCCTGAGAATATTTGGAATCACATGCATTCCTTTGCACGCAGTGCAAAAGCTTAAGTGTGGGGGAATTTGATCATAGCACTTGGGCACATGTTTCTATCCTTTTGTTTTGGTATTTTTAAAATCACTTTATAGCTTAGAATAATTTTTTAGCTTGTTTCTAAACTTTGGGTTGAAATTGAATTACAATTTTATTATTTGCATTTTAACTCATGCTCGCTATGTAGGCCATAACTTGAGCTCTGGATATCCGATTGAGGCATGCGAGCAGTCGTTGGAAAGCTAAAAAACAGAGCTACAACTTTTGTGTTGGAAAAAAATCTGAATTCCGAATTCTACTGAGCCTAAATTACAGATTTCGTAATCTGGACCTTTGTAATAATTTAAATAGTGGGCTACTTGATTTAAAGCCCAAAAGCCCGAGCACTATATATTTTGGGATTTCTTTCCTTTCTATCATCAGATTATTTTCGGACAGAATATTATTATACACATATTTTTATTCCCATGGAAGGCTAATTTTATCAGATTAATCCACGAATTCAGAGTTTCATCACACTTGGAGGTTCAGGTTATACTGTCGATTTTTGATTCATGATTCTATTTTCGTTCATCTGATTATATTGATTTTCTGATTGCTTAAACTGAATTTCAATAAGATCGATTACTTTTATTTGACAGAATTCGGTTTCAATCTATAATTTAATTGAATTATAATTCTGCGCGCTTGATCGTTAATTGTAATATTTTAATGATTGTGATGCTTAATCCAGTCAATGAAACCGAACGTAGGATTGATTGTACGCTTGTTTGATAAATTCTGTAGTCAAATAAGAATAGAATCACGAATTAGAAATTAATTAAAATTCATTGATAGAATCTATGATAGGTCCGAAACTCGAATAAGTGGATTAATCGTTTTGCTTATCTGTCCAAACCAAATCATTATAAAAACCCCCCAATTTCGAATTTCAACTCGGTTAATATCAATATATCAGGAGTCCTTGCGAAACGACTCGGGTTATTACCATTTTCTGCACTTATTTCAAATCGTATTTGATCAGTGTGCGACAACGGATCACAATACCAGACCAGATATTTCATATTCAATGCAAAAACTTAGCCAACACATGAGCTCTCCCACCAATATTCATTATGATGTCGCCATCCATGTTCTCAAGTATCTCAAAACCTCTCTAGCACATGGCATTTTATTTCCCTCAGAATCAACCTTACAACTTAAGTCCTTTTGCGACTTGGACTGGGCAGGATGCCCTGACACAAGGAGGTAATTTAATGGATTTTGTGTTTTCCTAAGGAATTGATTGATCTTGGAAATCGAAGAAACAACCAACCATTTCTCGATCTTCATCTGAAGCATAATATCGGGCAATGGCTTCGGCTGTATGTGAAATTCAATGGCTTCCGTATCTTCTTCAAGACCTCCAAACAACTTTTATTTTCCCTGCCTTGTTATATTGTGATAGCTAGTCTGCAAGGCACACTGCAGCAAATTCCTCATTTCTTGAACACACCGAACATATTGATCTTGATTGCCACATCGTGCACGAGAAGCTCCAACAAAAATTGATTCATTTGCTGCCTGTTTCTTTTGTCCAGCAACTTGCAGATGTCTTCACCAAGCCATTGGATCCAACACATTTTCACAATCTTATTTCCAAGCTGGGTTTACTTAGCATATGTGCTCCAGCTTGTGGGGGGATGTCAAACATACTTCAGTAGAGTTGTTATTAGTTAGTTGAAAGTTTGTTAGCTTTTCCCCTTTTCATTAAACAGGTTTCTAGGTTATATAAACCTATCCATGTATGATATTGTTCAATATGAAATTGATGATGTTATTCAAGTTTTCTATCTTCCAAATCACCCAAGGTAACAACAATGGTAGAAATTAAGTGGAGAATAAGAAAAAATATAGTAGTAGAGGATGATGTTCATGCGTTGTTTTTTTTTTTTTTTAATAAAAAAAATAGATTGAGGAAGTCGGTTAAGTTGGGAGATGGAAAAGGAAGAGATAAAAACAAGAGAAATGATTAAGTTTAAAGGAAATATGTTAGTGTCATAGAAGGGGTCAAAATCGTTCAAAAAATAGTACATGTCCAAAATTACATAATTGAAAAATCTAAAAGACTAAAAGTAGATTTAAGTCATTCCCACTATGGTGCCTTTAGCATATATCATTTCATCTTCATCAAATCTATGAAGAAACATAACATTTGAAATCCATAAACATTTAAAAAAAACTGCATTTATGCACTATTTTGTGTGTCTTGTGAGCACCTAGCTCCTCAAGCTGGCGCTTGGCACCAACTATCGTTGTAGGGCATGACACCTAGCCCCTCACAAATAGAACATTGGTGCCTAACATAATCGTTTTCCTGTTATTTTGTGTTGTACACTCGATCTCGCGTCAACCAATATTTTTCTTGTGAATTCATTATTTTAGAAAACAATTGCAACTAATTGGCTTCATATTTGGACTACAAGTCAATTGTTTGTAAGTAAAATTTCACCTTTGAGCTATGTTTTTGTGTGTAAATTTTGCTTTCATAGGCTTAAAAACTATGTTGCTAAAAATTGTCCACAAGTACCGACTTGAAAATTTTCAATTTGGAAATTCATAGGATTAAGTTGTGAAGTTAAACTCTATGGATTATTGAAGATGTTATCATGTGTTTGAAAGTAGAAATTTCAGTCAGAAAGAAAGTTAGACAAAGTTGAAAGTAGATTCAAGTTGTAGGACGCACACCATATATGGTGAAGGGCGTCAGTTGGAAGTGGTTCAATGCACATAATGTCTCGATTGTTGTAGTGGTATTTGATGTGTTAGACAATTAACTTACATAATTAGATTACTCTTAAGATGTTCTAGTTAGACTTTGGTGTCTTCCTAAGAAATATTCTCTCGAATGCTAACTAACTAATAGTTTTTGTGATTAAATAAACTAGTTAGTTACCCATGCATAAGCACAAGTTTAATTACTTAATTTGAAATGTGTGTAGTGAATAAAATGTTTAATTAAATATTATATGAACAATTATGACATATTATTTTAAATACTTGAGTGAGTTAGATATTTATAAATAATTAATATGTTATAATTATTTTCATTTTTATTTAGTAGATATATAAAAAATACCTAATTTAAATAATTGATTATTTTCAATATTTGTCTTGTGTACGATATTTATAATAAATTATAATAAGTATATTATTATAATCATTTTCATTTTTTATTTATTTAGAAGATATAAAAAAATCATGAATTTAACTAATTAATTAGTGATAAAACATTTGTCCCGTTTATGAATTATACTCTTCAATGACTCATTTCCAAAAAAGCAACTTGAAAAGTTAAACACTTTTGCTACCAACACCCCCTATATTACTACCCACACCCCTCAAGTTTTTTAAAAAACCAAATTTCCAAAATTGCCCTTCCTTTTGTTAAACTAACCTAACCCATCTTCTTCCTCTTCATTGCATCTTCATCAATTTCATTCATCATCTTCTCCATTTCTTCAATCATCATCAATCATCTTTGTCGCAGCCTAAAATTTCGAGTATTTTTCGATTTCAATGGAGTCGCTACCAAAGTTTATTTTAAAATAGGGAAAATATTGGAAAACCCTTAAAAATAAAAAAATGGTCTTTGAAACCAAAATTTGAGTTCGGGAGTCGATTATGCGTAGGGAATGTATTAACACTCTACGACATCCGTAAAAAAATGGTTACCTATAATTAATTGTACAAAATTAATATTAACTTAAATATATTTATTTCTCCTTTTTAAAATGCAAATATAATATTTTAACGAAAATAATCTAATGATAAAAGTACATTTAAAATATAGAGAGAAAAAAAAGTTTTTTTTGTTATTATGCTTGACAAGAGTGCGATCTTGCTCCTACGTATCTCCCGGTGCGATGGAGAAATCAAAGCTATGTAGTTCTTGGTAAAAAAATACGGATGTGTTGATTATGTTTAAAGAAGATTTGTTTTGTCGTTGATAAAAAAAGTTGTTTTGAAAAAGAATTTGTTTAATTTAAATAATAATTTAAAATGCAAGCTTTAAGACTATCTAGTCGTACAACTCGTGTCTCAAAAAATTTAAGGAGTAAAAAGATGTCACATCTAATTTAATCATTTTAAGAATATTTTTATCATTTTTTATTTTAAATATTAAGTTTTAAAAATATCAAGTAGTATAACTGGTATCTCGAAAAATTTAAGGAGTAAAAATATGTCACATCTAATTTAATCCTTTTAAGAATATTTATTGTTTTAGTTTTAAATATTAAGTTTTAAAAATGTCAAGTAGTATAACTGGTATCTCGAAAAATTTAAGGAGTAAAAAGATGTCACATCTAATTTATTCCTTTTAAGAATATTTTATTATTTTTAGTTTAGATATGAATTTTAAAAAAAAACGCCAAATTGTACAATATGTGTTTTAACAACTCTAAGATAAAAAATAATACCACATCTAATTGCACAAATTTATAAGTCGATTTTAGATTAATTCATTAAAAAAAATAATAAATAAATAAATAAATAAAGAGAGTTTTAGAATTATCAAGTTGTACCACTTGTGTCCTAAAAACTCAAAGATAAAAAAGATATCGCATCTAATTAATCTTTAATGAAATATTTATTTGTATTTTTTATGAAATTTGATTTTTATTTATGAAATAAATTAATTTTTGAAATCATAAAATAAGAAGCCAAATGGGCTGAAATCTCAAACAAATAGGTTGGTTTTTGTTTTATTTTTTGTTTAGGGCCCAAATCATTCTAAGTTAACAAAAAAAAGGTTTGACTTTAGAAACCCTAGGTCAGACTTAAGGAAAAGAAGTGGGCGGCTGCTTGTAACAGAGAAAGCATCAAAAGAAGAAAAAAAAAAAAAAAAAAAAAAAAAAAAAAAAAAAAAAAAAAAGAAGGAAAAGAAACCCATTAAGAGGGAGAGAGAGAGAACCACGAAAGGGAGAAGGAGGAAACCGTGGCGGGAGAGAGAGGAAACCGCAGCGCGGACGACAATGGCAACGGCAACGGCACCGGCAACGGCACCGGCATCGACAACATCGTCGCATATTTGAACTTTTTAGTCTTATTTTCTTATTTTTCATTCATAAAAATAAACAATCTACATCTTTGCGTTTTTTCGTTTGATGTTTGTTACTGATATGATTTCTTCCTCTGCTCCTTCTTGGTATGTATTTTTTTTATCAGTAGTGTTAATCTCATATCTAAAAAAATCCTATCTCCCTTTGATTTTTTTGTCTCAATTTATAAGTAAAATGGTGAATGTTTCTGATCAGTAGATAAATTTGAGCTCTGGATTTTGCATTGTTTTACAACCAATTTTAACTGGATTTTGTATTGTTTTTTTAACAAATTTTAAGCAATGTATAGTTAGAGAAAAAGTGTTTTCCACCTTTTCAATGAGTACACAGATTTTACAAGTAATTGCCTTATTAGGCTAAAAAAAATAAATCAGATTAGGCAATAAACTGGTTTTGAAAATAAAAGTGTTGCTGAGATGTGTGTTGCTATTTTGCAGGAAGAATGGCTTGATGTACCAGGAAGCTTTGCGTGTATTGCTGTGTATATTGCTGTATTGACGGTTTTTGTAGGTATCTGAGTTGATGTTTTTTGGCAGACTAAATAAAATCAAACATGGCTAACCAAGTAAAATGAAAATTGGTATACAAAAATGTGACTAACCAAATAAAATAAAAATTAGCATAAGCTAACAAAATAAAAAATCGCGTAAGCTTACAAATTAAAATTGGCATATTGGTTATTGGTATATACTCAAATTTAAATTTGAATCAGATTTGTAATGATTTTTTTTTTTGATTTTTGATAATAATTGTAAAATAATTATTAAACATATTATTATATGCATACTTTTGGAATTAAATTTAGTTAATCGGACAAAATTGAGGTACTACAATCTTCAACGTCTTCATCAATCATCAAGTGAGTCTACATTATTGTTCAATCATCAACAATCATCAGTTCACGAATCAAGTAAGCATGATCCCTGTTTTTTTTTTGGTATATTATTGTAGTTGTTTGTGTTTATTATTACGAATGCAATGCCAGAAACCCTAAACTCTAAAATCAAGTTTCCATTGTTGATGCTGATGAAAACCTTCGCTGCCAAAAACCCAAAAACGTACGTGAACTCAATTCACGAACCATGTTCGTGAAATGAGTTCACGTAAGATGTACGTGATGTGAGTTAACGTATGCCTTATGTGAACTCAGTTCACGAACATGGTTCGTGAACTCAGTTCACGTACGTTTCTGGGTTTTTGAAAATGGATTCACGTACGTTTCTGGGTTTTTGAAAATGGGTTCACGTACGTGAACTCAGTTCACGTAGGGTAGGTGGGTTCACGTAAGATTTGTTGTTTTGATTTTTATTATGATTTTGGTTTTGTAGATATGGTGCGCACTATGTTTATGGATTGAGAGGGTCGTGCTATAATTAACGAGGGTACTTCTAATGTGGAGGGTCGTCGTGTGAGGCCAACTTCTTCCGCACGGGCACAACGACAACGACTACAGCGGCAACAAAAAGAAGCCGAACCGGAAGCACAACCCGAACCATATCTTGGTGGTCCGATTGACAGTTCTGTCCTTAGGACATTCGGTGATCATGTGCAACCCGACTCTGGGATGGCGTGATAATTTTATCAATCAAATGAAATTAAATTTTTAATAATTGTTATTGTAATGTGTTTTAACTTATATTTTTTTTGCTTAATTAATTTCAGGATCGCGGGGAATTAAGGGTGTTTAGCAACGGAAAAAAATTAAAAGAAGCTGTTATTGAACATGAAGAGGTTGAGCAACTGGTTAAAAGCTCAGGATTGTATTCTTTGCTAAAATGCAGCTACGAAATGATCGACAAATGGATCATTTCTGCATTCGTAGAGAGGTGGCATCGTGACACTAATAGCTTCCATCTTCCAATTGGGGAGATGACGATTACTTTGAACGATGTGTCCTTTCTGCTGCATATCCCCATCACCGGTGCATTCTTCAGTGTTAATGTATTTAACAAGGATGATGGTGTAGATATATTGGCTGAGCTTCTTGGAGTTAGTCATGTTGTTGCTTATGCTGAATTTTATGTCACGCAGACAACCACAGTTAGGTATAGTTGGTCTTGAGGTATAACATCAGCGCTGTAGTGACCAGCATTGGCAGATCGTTGCAAGGGCATTTCTTTTGTTTTTGGTTGGTTGCACACTATTCAGCGATAAGAGTGCCTACGCAGTCACCGTTGCCTATCTTGACTGCTTCCGAGACCTCAGTTATTGCGGGGGATTTGCATGGGGTGCAACTGCTCTTGCTTGCTTATATGACAATCTTCGAGAAGCCAACATGCATCAGACAAGAACTGTTTTATTGTATCTGACATTGTTACAGGTAAACTATATGATTGTTTATTGTGTTAATAATATCTATTATTAATGATTCTAAACTAATGATATGTTATTATATTTGTGCAGGCATGGGTCTATGAGCATTTTCCTACATTATGTAGAGATTGCTGTAGACTTTCTCCTAGTTATGTTGAGGACTACCCCAGAGCACTTAAATGGAAGCCAAAAAGGGATAAAGGTTTGGTTCTTCCATTTAGGAAAGCTTTTGACGAGATTGTTGCTGATGAGGTCTGTTGGACACCATACGAGGCGCATCGAGTGAAGCGACCGTTTGAAGAGGTTTCCTTATTTCGAGGGTGGATACGATGGGGTCCGAAGATGTATGCTCATCTTCCAGACAGGGTATTGCGTCAATACAGTCATGTCCAAACCATTCTTGGCTCACCGTTAGATATAGTGAGTCAGACGAAAACACCAGATGAAATCTTTACGCAGTACGCTGTGCATGTAGTAGATGCTGGCGCATTGGGGCAGGGACATGTCCTCTGCTCGAATGATTACATGGACTGGTTTTGCAGAATTTCTCATCCATACATTATTCGTAGAGAACCAGTCCATGAAGAACTTGCCGCTCATGCAGCTGATGCAGAACCTGCTAATCATGCAGCTGATGCCGCCGATGTAGCAGTTGACGTAACGGTATATTAATTTGTCATATTTTATTTATTCATATTTTATTTTAACTAAATTATTTTAACTAGTCATATTTTAATTTGTCATTTTTTATTTTAACTAAATTATTTAATTTATTTTTTATTACAGCTTCGAGTAATAGAAATTGCTGAAGAGCTTCTTGGTCGGCAACTAATATTACCTGATGGCATGGCACTCGTCAATGAGTTAATTTTGATGATGCGGAATCAGAGGGGTGGTGGTAGAGATTGGTCTAACACAGTACCATGTCGTAGGAGAAATAGACGGAATTAGGATTTAATTTAATATTTTGGATGAGTAATATTTTGGTATATTTTGGATATGTAATATTTTGGTATATTTTGGATATGTAATATATTGGTATATTTTGGATAACCAATTCAGTTAACAATTCAGTTTACAAATGTTACAACATATTCAGTTTACAACATATTCATCTATACTGCATGAAAATATCTTCAACCAATGTTGCATGAGATCATTGTAAATAAACTCTCACTGTCGTGCTTCTTCAGTGCAATATTTTCTCCATAAATTACTTGCTGGTGGTATAGGAGAATTTGACTTTAAGTAAACCTGTTAACAAATGCAACAACCACAATTAAAATATGAAAGTTAATACCTGCACAATTGATACATGTTAAAATGACAGTTCTAAGTGGAAAAATTAAATAACTACCACAATTAATACCTGCACAAAATGACAGTTCTTAACAAATGCAATCACATAGATGTTGGTGGTGGACTTCTAAGTGGAAAAAATGTTTGCAATTGGTTAAGTGATAATGCAACAAAAACCAAGTTAATTTTCGAAGCAATCACACATCCCATTTCTGGAAGTGTCATCCAATTATCCATAGTTGCAACTTGTTCAACATACACACTTTGTATAAGTTGTTGAACAAAATTTTGTCCACCATATATTCTCTCGTAATGAGGCATGAACTCTTGAAGCTCTACAACACACTCTTGACGAATGAATGCCCAAGAGTTCTCACCCATTCAAAGTAAACCTGCAACTGCACGATATCCACAATTACCATCCTCGCCAACGTCAATATTATCATCTATGAATTTATGAATTTCAACCGGCAACCAATTGTTGAAGAGAAGAACTCTTGGTTGTTGAACTTTGCTGAATGATGGTCGAGGTGTGAGCTTTTTGACTGATGATCGAGGTTTCTGTACTTTATTAGATGTTACAGTGCTACATGCATTTGTGCCACTGCACCGAACGCTTGCATCCACAAACTCCCACCAAGATGGATCACACTTGGTTGATTTATCTCTTTTTGATATCTTACTTTTGCCTTTTTTAGGTCCACCCTTTGTTTTAACCTTGTCAACAGGTGGACACATCGACGTAGTCGATGGATACATGATCTCTCGTAATTTACCTTTAAGTGCAATTTTGATAGGTACATCAAGTTCGTCAAACTTTTTCACTATTACATCTATTTCATGTTTCACAGATAATGAATGTTTACCTGATCCATCATCATGAAAAGTTAATTTAGTCCACCAAACATGAATAGCGTCTAACGGGATGGAATGAGGGATCATACTATACCTGGCTATTTCACATGCACAAGGTAGACCATGTGTTCTCCTAATTGTGCAACGACATTCAGACTTATCTATACCTACATACTTCACGCGATCAAATTCTGCCGCAATGTGATCTATTGCATTTTTGGACACAAGACCAAGCAAATTGGCGTACAATCTGTTACTATGTCGATGGACATTTTGAATTATGCTCTTTTCAAATGATGCTATTATCTCACTGTGTTGTAATACAATCATGCTATTGATAGTTTCCCAAACACTGCATATATCACCAATGCTGTCTTGTAATATTCTTTTCAAACTCCAGTGCGCCGACTCAACCCTTTGTGTTGTGGTGTTTCCAAAGTGCATAACTCTATTTGTCCACGCCTAAACAAATCTTTCCTTGTGAGGAATTAACCACTGGTCATGTACATAATCATTAAAGATAGAAGAGCTACTCCAAATTCCTTCAAAGATAGCCAAATTCATGGTACTGAGCCTCATCATAACTGTAAACAAAAGCCTCCCATGCCTCCATTATTTGCACCTGCTTCTTTTTTGGAAAAACAGTCATCTTGCACTTCGCTTTGACATTTTTGCATACATGAAACAAACATAATAAATTGACTGCTTTTGGAAAAACATATTGAACTGCGTTCATCAAAGCAAGGTCTCTATTAGTAGCGATTACTTCAACTTCACCACCTGTAATCTGTTCTTTCAACATTTGTAGTGCCCACGTAAAATTATCAGGACGCTTAGACTGTAGATACGCAAATCCCACACAAAATGTCATTTCAGTAGATGTAACACCAATAATTTCAAGTAATGGCATTCGATACCTACATGTCTTGTATGTGCTATCCATAATCAATATTATGTGAAAATTATTTACAAGAGTGATAGCATCTGGATGAGCCCAACGTATGTCCCTCAACTCATCTGAATCCTCTACCTTCCTATATTGATAGACGTATTTGTTGCGTTCCATCAATGTCAAAAGATGTTGCATTTATGTTCTATTACCTCTAAGTGATGAACGATATGCTTGACGTGCATTGTAAACTTATTTTATTGTCGTCAAACTTTTAACATTATGATCATTTAGTGTCATCAATATGTTTCTTGGTTTGATCATGTTCTTCGTCATATCACCAAGTACAACTTTCTCTTCCTGAGACAATCGGCCTAAGAAAGCATGACCAGTCAGTTTTTTGGCCAATTCGTGGTTATGGACACCACATATTACATGCAGATACCATCCATCACCAACACTTGATGGTCTTCCTCTCAATCTAAATGGGCATTCACATTTTCTACTCCAAGTACTCCTCGTAGGGTTAGGATTCTTCCAAGGTCTATATTTACCGCTTCTTTCACAACCAAGAATTAATTTTGTCTTTGTTCTTGGTCGTGCTGTCGCAGTTTCAGATATAAAAATGACAACGACAATTTCATTTTCCCTTCCAACATTTCTAGCCAATTTCAATAAAATCATCTCGAGTATGAAACATCATGTCGGTGCTAAACACATCAGTCAAATCAACCAAAACAGGTTAACCTCCGTTGTTCATAGCGTATTCAATTTCAGGTTCAACGCCATCATTCATTGCATCAAAATCATCATAGATTTCGTCGAAATCACGTTCCAAACCATCATCTATATCCTCAAAATCAGGTTCGAAACCTTCATACATTTCGTCACTGTTGTCTTCCCATTGGTCCATTTATCTACATTCAGAAAGGAACACAAAAATTTCAGAATTTTGATATACTTATACGTGAACTCAATTCACGTACGTTACGTGAACGGAGTTCTCGTAAGCTTACGCGTTCTCAGTTAACGTACGTGTACACAATCTCAATTCACGTACGTTTACGTGAATAAAGTTTACGTTAACATTCAAAACTTCATTAACTACGCATTCTTAATTCACGTAAACGTACGTGAATTGAGATTGCGTAATTATTGGAGTTTTGAAAGTTAACAACCACGTAAACTCAATTCACGTAAATGTACGTGAATTGAGATTGCGTACAATCCTCAGATTTATAAAAAAAAATCGAACTCAAAAACAGAACAACAAACATACATTTTTAGGTCACTTTAACCACAATGTGAAGAGGAAACTGATGGGGTGTAGATTATGAGTGAGTGATGTGAGTTTTGAATGATTATGAGTTAGGGTTGGTGAGATATGGTGATTTTGTGATTATGAGTTTTAGGATGTTAAGAAGGGTGATGAATGGAGAAGTGAAGTTAAAAAATTTAATAAATATAAAAGGGCAATTTGGGAGTTTTGTTTTTTTCAAAATAAAAAGGGGTGTGTGGGTAGGAATGTGAGGGGTGCGGGTAGCAATTTTGAAAGTTAAAGTCTGGAAAAAAAAATATAGTTAGAGTACTACAATTGTTCATATTTCTATGTTGAGGATATTAAAAAAATACTAAATTCAACTGATTGATTAATGAGAAACATTTGTCTTATCGACTTTTTTAGTGACTCATTTTAGAAAAAAAAATGAAAAAATTATAGTTATAGTATTATTATTTTTCTCATTTTTATGGTGAAGAAATTTAAAAAACACTAATTTTCAATCATTCTTTAGTGAAAAATATTTGTCCCCTTGTATGGATTTCATATTACTTTATAATTAATATATTATAATTATAATTTTTTTCATTTTTATTTAATATATATTAAAAAAATACTAAACTTAACAAATTTATTTTTTGTCTTAGAAGAGATGGTAAATACGACCATAATTAATTCACACAAGAAAAGAGCACAAATAAGATCGTCTGTCTCTGACAAAAGTCAACTATAAATTAAGACTTTAATTTGTTGATCATCTGATTCAAAAAACTTGAGTAATATTTGAGTCAAACTTTTGAGAAAGTGACTTTTGACTTCTATGAAGCATTGTTTCCTCCGATAAAGTTATCATCCGAAAAAGTTAATGTCTTTGAAAAATAAGTCAACATTGAAGATTGACTTAAGTTGTTTATATTCATCTGAAGACAAAATTCTAAGTGAAGAATTTTGTTTATGTGATGATATGACATTAAAATATGGAAATGATTTATAGCCTCTAGTTAGTATAGTACAACTATCCATGTAGTACAAAAACAACTTGGAATAGTACTATCAATAGTACAAATCTTTTAACGACTTAGTGTACAATTGTTACGTTTCAAGATCCTCAACGACACTATTCCCAATTGATATATTTCTTCAGTATTTAAATAGAAACTTTTTCAAACTGAAGAAGATTGATGAAATCCGATTTAATGATGTTCGATTAATAATGTTCAAAGAAGATTTCTGAAAAATCCATGAACACATCAGAAGAAAAGAATGAATAGAAAATCTTCTTTGTTGAGAGTTATTATAAATTGATATAAAATCAATCAACTTGTTTTATTACACTTGAACTGATATATGAATTGAATTGTATTATCCTCTTAATGAGAGTTAAACATCTGAAGAAAGATTATGTGTCAACTCAGACGCATACCTGAATGATGTACTCAAGTCCGATAGTGACAACAACTCTTTAGTCCAAAAATAGGTACTTGAAGAGGTGAAACGTTACTTGGAGCCTGAAGAGACATAAAAAAGAATACTCGGAGGCTGAAGAGACAGAGCAAAAAATACTTGTATGTTATTGATTTAATAGTGGATTAAGTCCTCGAATGTACTAGTCAAAATCTCTTTGTAAGTGGATGACTATATGTAGCAATAGTTGTTGTGAACTAGTATAAAAATACTTGCATCTCTTATCTTTCTCAACTCTCACTCTGTTATTTGATTTAAGTGCTTTAAGATTTATATTTATTTTACTCAAAATGATTTACAATCATAAGTTGAATGGTTTGATAAATAACATATCTTTCTGTTCAAAAATGAAATTTGATTTTCATAAATAATCAATACAATTCACCCCCCTCTTTCTTGAGTTTTCCAATACCTTTAAAGATGAGAGATGTTAAAGAAAGACAAAGAACAAGAGAGAGAGGAGATTATCAAATTATCAAATAGTTTAATAACCTATAAAATAATTAAACTGTAAAAAATAATAGTTAATTAATGCTAGCAATTATTGTTATTCCAATAACTAAGAAATTCCTAATATATTTTCTTCAAAACAAAATTCTAAAATATCACATTTTGATATGAGATTAATGTTACACAAAGAAACAAAAATAAAGATGAGATTAATTTTGGTATACAGTCAACAAATCACTTTTAGTATGAGTTACAATGTGGATAGAATTGAAGTTAATTATTTAGCTTAATTATATTTTTGGTTTTTTTATTTTATCACACTTACAAAAATAATTGCTATCAAATATCTAATTAATATAAATGACAAAACACAAAAAAAGAAATTTTATGTAAACGAATTTTTAAATATGTATATTGTTAGTCTTTGAAGTGATACCATGATCGAGGATAAGCCTGTAATAATCAAAGTTTACAAAAAAAAAAGTTATTTTGAATTTTAAAAGGAAAAAAAAAATATAGAGCACATTGTTTATTCGTTCTAGAAGGATGGTTTTCAAAATATTATTTAGTGTAACTTTTCTTTTATTTTTGCAATTTTTTTTTCAGTTTTTTCTCTGGGTCTATGTGCGCTATGTGCTCTGAAATCGTTGTTTTTGTCATTTTTGTTTAATCTACTTTTAGCTTTAGAAAAAAAAAACTGTTTTTAAATATCTACATACATTTATGATAAATTTCCAAATATATCATCAATTAATAGTAATATGTGTCTCAGAAGATAAAAATCAAAGTTAAATACTAATATATGCCATATGACCTTTGAAAATATATATATATGCCAAATTGGACACAAAATACATATATACATACTACATTATTTTAGTTTTATTCTACAAGAGTATATATGATCTTTACATTATTTTCATTGGAAATAGCAAATAATGATGTTTTTATTTAAATGTGTTGCTAATTTATGTCACAAAATAAATAACTTATTATTTACATTGTGAAAACTTAAACTGTGCAAATTTAATAAGTGGACAATGATAAATCACAAGCGATCCTATGTGATATCATAAATATCTTATCAGTAAACACGTTATAGTACGTGAACATGCTAATATAAATAAGATAAAAATAATATTTCTTCCGTCTCATAATTGAATTGATTATAAGGATAATGTAATGTGTTATACCAAAAACACCCTTAACGATTATAGATTTGTAGGTTGAAGTAGTTAAGTAGGTTGAGATATAATTTTTTTTATTGATCAAAGTAGGTAGAGATATAATAAATAAAAATAATATCAATAAAAAATAATTTGGTGTCATGAGTCAAAATTTGATGGAGGAAGAGGAGTTGGGCCATTATGATGCTGGACTAGATCAAGACCCGCGTGTGAGAAGTAAGAGAAACAGAGTTAGGCCCAAATGGATGAATGACTGTATCATGGGCTAGATAAGGGGGATGTCCTTGCCTACATAAAAAAAAAGATCTTTCTAGAATATCCTATGAATTCCCAATAGCACATTACCGTTATATTTACATTCTGCTAGGAGAGTATTTTTACAGCTGCCAATTTAACTCCAGCACTATATATGTACTATTGGGAACAATTAATAAAGGCAAGAAGAAATTCAATAAATTCAGAGGCTACTCCACTTACGGAGGACAATTCTTTTTAGTGCATTTTATTTTCATTTTACTAAATTTGATTCCCTTACATTTGGTGCTTTCATTGAGTTGCTATGGTTGCCACTCCACCCACCCCTCCAACACTCCAACCCCAGAGTTTGCTGAAACCTTACACCAGTTGTTACTCAATCAACAAGCCTTTCAGGCCAACCTCACTCAACTCTCCACTGAACTCACTCATCTGCGAACTCGCTTGGGCCCCCCTGGGTTTCCAACTCTCATGGCTGAACACTCTCATCATTTCACCAACACCTCCATCAAGCTCGAAATTCCCAAATTCGACGATTCTGATGCTTTAGGTTGGATCTTTAAGATCAATCAATTTTTCGAGTTTCATCAAACTACGGAGGAACAACGTCTCAGTATTGCTTCTTTCTACATGGAAGATGAGGCCATGTCTTGGTTTCAGTGGATGCATAGCAACGGCCAGCTGTTTTCATGGCAGACATTCCTTCATGCCTTGGAACTTCGCTTCGCACCTTCACAATTTGATGACCCAAAAGGTGCTTTGTTCAAACTTTGTCAAACTACCACTGTCAAAAATTATCAAACAACTTTAGAAACCCTAGCAAATAGGATACGGGGCTAGCTCCACAATTCTATTTGAGCTGTTTTATCTCTGGCTTGAAGCCCGAAATCAGACGTGAAGTTCAAGCATTTCAACCCGTTTCACTCTCTCACGCCATTAGCTTGGCCAAACTCCAAGAGGATAAACTCAATGACCGTTCAAATTCATTCATCAATTGTCGCCCAGAAATTACTTCCTCTCCCCACAATCGTTTCACACCCAGCCCTTCCTTTACCACAAAAGCAAAACCACCGCCACCGAACCCTACCTTACTCGCCCCGAGACAACCCACCTTCAAACGCCTAACACCTGCTGAACTGCAATCCCGTCGTGAAAAAGGGTTATGTTATAACTGCAACGATCGTTTCCAGCCGAGTCACCGTTGTAAGAAACAATTTTTCCTCCTCACTTGCGAATCCGAGTATCCTGATCCACAATCAGAGGCATTAATCCAGCTTCTTCCTCAAGCGGAGCTTACTCTTTCACCTGAACCAGACCCAGACACTGAACCTAACCCGCAAATTAGTATGCACGCGTTAATGGGCCATACCATACCCTAAACTTTGCGAGTAACCGGCCACATTCACAAAAACCCTTTGACAGTTCTGGTTGATAGCGGTAGTTCCCACAATTTTATTCAAGTTAGAGTGGCGAAACAATTGGGTCTCCCTCTGACTCCAGCCCAAGGATTTCAAGTATTGGTGGGAAATGGTGAGGAATTACATTGTTCTTCTATGTGTCACCAAATTGGACTCTACTTGGATAATCATTTGTTCACTGTGGATCTCTTTGTTTTTTACCTCTGAGCTGGGCAGAAGTTGTTTTAGGTGTTCAATGGCTCAAAACACTTGGACCAATCTTGACAGATTATGAGAAGCTAACTATGTCATTTAACCAAGGTGGCACTATAGTCAAATTGAAAGGGCAGCCCAAGCCAAGTTCTGAAGAATCTTCCTTACACCAATTTAACCGATTGGTCGATACACACGCGATTGACACAATTGTTGCTTTTCACCCCTTTTCATACGTATCTGAAGTTGGCCCAAATTATACAATGCCTTTGGAGGTTACTACATTACTGTCCAAATACTCTACTCTTTCCACTGATCACCATATTCCTCTGCTTCATGGAACCAATCTAGTGAATGTACGCCCATATCGCTATCCACATTTTCAAAAGCAAGAAATTGAATCTCAAATTCGGGACATGTTAAAAAAGGGGATCATAGTAATAGTGCTTTTTCATCTCCTGTTCTGTTGGTTAAAAAAAAGGATGGCACTTGGAGGTTTTGTGTTGACTACAGTGCACTTAATTCTTTAACGGTAAAGGATCGTTTTCCGATTCCAGCTATTGATGAGTTACTTGACGAGCTTTATGATACACATTGGTTTTCAAAATTGGATTTGCGTTCCGGATACCACCTAATTCGAATGGTAGCAGCTGATATTCATAAAACGGCTTTTCGCACCCATCAAGGTCATTATGAATTCCTTGTAATGTCGTTTGGGTTGTGCAATGCGCCGTCCACCTTTCAGACCACGATGAACCAATTGTTTCAACCATATCTTCGTAGATTCGTCATTGTTTTTTTTTTTTATGACATCTTGGTTTTCAGCCGCACGCTGCATGATCATGTTCATCATTTGGAAGTGGTTTTCAAAAGTCTATTTGAGCAACAATTTTTTCTGAAACAATCCAAATGCAGTTTTGCTCAATCATCTATGCTTACCTTGGTCACATTGTGTCCCCGAAAGGTGTTGGACCAGATCCGGAAAAGATTGCAGCTATGGTGAATTGGCCACAACCTCAAACACTTAAACAACTTAGAGGGTTCCTTGGACTTACTGGTTTTTATCGTAAATTCGTTTCTAAGTATGCTTCTTTAGCTGCCCCTTTTACTGATTTACTGCGTAAAGACGCTTTTATTTGCACTGATCAGACTCAATTGGCTTTTGACGCCTTAAAAAAGGCTATGACCGAAGCACCTGTTCTTGCCTTGCCTAATTTTGATGAAGAGTTTGTGCTTGAAACAGATGCCTCCGGGATGGGAATGGGTGCTGTATTATGTCATAAGGGTCATCCCATCTGTTATTATAGTTGTAAGTTTTGTTCCCGAATGCTTGCTGCATCTACTTATGTTCGGGAATTATGTGCCATCACTTCAGCGGTTAAGAAGTGGAGGACATATCTCTTGGGTCGTAAATTCATAATTTATACAGATCAGCGCAACCTTTGAGAATTAATGACCCAGGTAATACAAACTACGGAACAACAATTTTATTTATTTGGCTAAACTATTAGGTTATTCATATGAAATTATGTATAAGCCTGGTGCACAAAACAAAGTCGCTGACACTTTATCACGGGTACATGAATCACCTTTACAATGTTTGGCTTTAATTGTTCCTCATTGGGAGTTCTTAAACCATCTCAAAAGAGCAATTCAAGCTGATATGAAATTGCAACAACTTCTTCATGAAATTCAACATAACTCAGAGGCGCATTCACACTATAAATTCACATGAGGCATGCTTTTCTACAAGGGAAAAATATACATACCGACTGTATCTTCCCTTAGACAAGTCCTTCTTGAGGAATTTCATGCTTCCCCTTTAGGAGGTCATAGTGGAATGGAGAAGACTTGGGATCGACTTAAAGAGAATGTCTATTGGGAAGGGATGAAACAAGATGTTACCAATTTTGTGAACAATTGTCGTATATGTCAATACACCAAAACTCCTACTCATCTTCCATATGAGTTGCTTCAACCCCTTCTAATTCCTCAAGGTGTATGGGAAGATATTTCTTTGGATTTCATCATAGGACTCCCTTCGTTCCAAAACAACACTATGATACTAGTTGTGGTTGAACGTTTATCTAAGGCTGCACATTTTGGAATGCTACCAACACAATTCACTGCCACCAAGGTTGCAAAATTATTTGCTAAAATGATTTGCAAACTTCATGGAATGCCAAAGAGCATTGTTTCGGATCGCGACCCAATTTTCCTTAGCAAGTTTTGGTGTGAACTGTTCAGATTGAGTGGCACAAAGCTGCGAATGTCGTCTGCATATCACCCCCAAAGTGATGGGAAAACTGAAATTGTTAACAAGGCTTTGCAACAATATCTCCGATGTTTTGTTCACACCAAACCCAAAGACTGGAGACGGTACGTCCATTGGGCTGAATGGCATTATAACACCTCAGTTCACACCGCTACAAGGTATACGCCATTTCAGATTGTGTATGGAAAGCCTCCTCCTTCTTTGCCTTCTTATATAGCAGGTTCATCACATATTGAGGCAGTTGATTCGGAGCTCACAAATCGATCAACAATTCTGGAAAAACTGAAACAAAAGCTCATCAAGTCCCAACAAACAATGAAGTTATATGCTGACAAATGCCGAATTCCGCATACTTTCAAGGAAGGTGATCAAGTTTTTGTCAAACTGCGACCATATTGCAGATATCTGTTACCGGGCGACGTGTCCATAAGCTATCCCAACGCTATTATGGTTCATTCAAGATATTAAAGGCTATTGGGGATGTCGCGTTTGAACTTCAGTTACCACCCGGAAGCAAAATTCATCCGGTATTCCATGTTTCAAAACTGAAACCTTGCTTGGGGGAAGCAACACCTTCATTGGATCTTCCTGCAGAAGCTGAAGACAATTAACCCGTTATACAACCAGTTGCAATCATAAATTGGCAGCATGGGTCTGATCCAGAAAAACACAAAGTTCTCATTCAATGGAGCGGTCAATATCCAGAAGATGCTACATGGGAATCTTTTACTGAAATTCAGAAAATGTACCCTCACTTGAACCTTGCGGACAAGGTTTTTTACAATGAGGAAAGGGATGTCATGAGTCAAAATCTGATGGAGGAAGAGGAGTTGGGCCATTATGATGCTGGACTAGATCAAGGTCCGCGTGTGAGAAGTAAGAGAAACAGAGTTAGGCCCAAATGGATGAATGACTGTATCATGGGCTAGATAAGGGGGATGTCCTTGCCTACATAAAAAAAAAAAAAGATCTTTCTAGAATATCCTATGAATTCCCAATAGCACATTACCGTTAGATTTACATTCTGCTAGGAGAGTATTTTTACAGCTGTCAATTTAACTCCAGCACTATATATGTACTATTGGGAACAATTAATAAAGGCAAGAAGAAATTTCGTAAATTCAGAGGCTACTCCACTTACGGAGGACAATTCTTTTTAGTGCATTTTATTTTCATTTTACTAAATTTGATTCCCTTACATTTGACATTTGTGATAATTACTGCAATTATGCATTGTAATTAAATTCATTTCTTAATCATAACATCAAATAAGTTCCTTTGAATAATTGTACGGTATTCTGTTTGGTTTTTTATTTATTTTTATAAGATCTCTAATTTTTATTTTTTATAGAAAATATGCTAAATACCATTCGTATTTAATTGATACAACTGCGAGGTCTCGAGTTTGAACTCGAGATATGTCCAATTTAAAAATATCGATATTTACTAGTTAAATTATAGTTTTAACGACAACTCTATTTATTTTTTATATTATTATGCTTTTAAAAACTTTTTTGTTATTGTCTCATAATATCAACTGAATATTATATTAGTTTTGTATTTGACTGCTTACCGTTATAATTGTCAATTATGTTTTTCTTAATAAAATATAAACTTCATTATTATGCACTAAATTTTTTGACCAATTATTATGCACTAAAAAAATACTTATTTTCATAGATGTTTACTCATACTATTAATTAAAGTGACTATTTTACAATAGTCCCATAAAGATTTGAATAATCGTCGTGTATACCTTTTTTATACATTCTCCATTTAGGTATTTATACATGTATTTAAAAAATATATTAACATAGTAAAATATAATAGGTAAAATATCTTCTGCGGTCTCATTTTAATTTCAGGTAATAATTTAGTTATTTATCTTTTTTTCTTTTTTTTTTGATTTGATTATTTATTTAATTTTAAGTAACAATTTGATTTTTTATGTCTTAAAAAGTTAACAATGTAATCTTCTTTAAAAGAAGTTCAGAAAATTCATCAAAATCTTCAAATAAAACCCATAAAATTAATTATCATCTTCAACATAATCCAAGTTTTCATCAAACTCATAACTCAAATCTTTAAATAAACGCATATTTCCATCTCCAATAACATCAAATTCATCAAATAAAAAATAAAAATATGAGTTTATTTGAATATTTGAGTTATGAATTTGATGTATATATGAATTTTTTTAAAATTGGTAATGAATTTTATGGGTTTTGTTTGAAAATTTTGATAAATTTTCTGAGTTTCTATAAAAGGGATAACATTGTTAATATTTTAAGAAAAAAAAGATAAAAAAATTAATTTGTTATCTGAAATTAAGTTAAGAGATTGCAATTAAATTAAGAGACCGTGGAAGATATTTTGCCAACATAATATTACAAAGTACTTCCTCCATTCCTAAATATATGTGGTTGCAAATTTTTTCACATCAATTATAAAAAACTACAAATGAATGAATAAAAGAACGTTGCAATTTTATAAAATTATTTTTTTATTAATTATTGATAATTAACAATTGTTATAAATTGAAATAATAATGACTAGAAAATGGTACAAAAAACATTAACTTTGAGGTAGAATTGAAAAAAAATATTATTTAATGTCATATTTAAAAGGAAAAACTACACTTATTTCAAAATATGTTTTATATGTTAAAACGTCAATTATTTCATAGAGAAGAGAATAACAAGTACCACTTATTTTTTCGGTTTCATTTGTAAGAAAAAATTATAATTTTTAATATTTATTTATTTTTTAAATGTATTTTTTACCATTATGTAAATTTTATTCTTTTTTTTTTGTTTGTCAGAGCATCTTTTTACTCGAGGTAAATCATATTCGAGGTTGTTAGACACTAATTATAGATACCTTTCCAAAAAAAGATTTGAAATCATTATTTAATATTTTGCTATTTCTCACGAGGATATATTTTAAAATGTATTGTCTCAAAGTAAATATCATTTTTTTTATTTTTCAATGTAAAATTAATTATTATTTTTTACAATTGTACCATATAAATAATGCTATTTAAATTATTTACAAAGTATTACATTTCACTTTGGATTAATTTTTAAAATATTTTAAAAGTATTAATTTGAAATTTATCAATTTGATATATATTTCTATTTATTTATCTATTTTAAATTAAATAAATAAGTTATTTACCTTAAAATATTAATTATTTTAAAATTTCAATTATTTATAAATAATTTAACATTAAAATAGATAAACTATTTATTAATCTGATATATATATATATATTTTATTTATTTATTTAGCTAGTTTATTAATTTTAAATTATAATAAATAAGTTATTTTAAATTATTTACCTTAAAATATAATTTATTATAATCATTTTAAATTTTATATTATATAAACTATTAATTTAAATTTTTTAAATTATTTATTTTCTATTATAGTAAATAAATTATAAAGGATGAAAAATAATTTTGGTTATAACAATGATTGGAAATGACCCCCTATCATAGGCAGCCAAAGCCCTTCCTTTGCTTCGGGCACGCTATTTGTAAAATTAGAAGAAAAAATTATAAGCTATAATTTATAAGCTTATATGCTACTTTAATTAGTTTATAAAAAATGCTATAAACATTAAATTATAAGATTATTTCTTTATCTAACCTCCTAAAAATAGTTAATTAAGAGTAAAAAAATGAATAGTTAATTAAAAAAACTCCTAATATATCTTCTTTAAATCAAATATTTAAAATATCGATGATCGCAAATCACTTTTGGTATGAATTTTATGGTAGATGTGATTGAAGTTAATTAATTGGCTTAATAATTTTTGGTTATTCCATTATTTTGTCATGCTCACCAAAATAACTACTATTAAATACATGACATGATACATAGGGAGGAAACATTATACAAACAAATTTTTAAATATGTGCATTTTTGGTCTATGAAGTGATGCATTAATTTATAGAGGATGAGTATGTTGTAATCCAGGTTTTATGAAGGTTGTTTTGAAGTCTTTTCGTTTTTTCTTTGGGTAATATCTGTGCCCTCTTCGATTCTTGTTCTGCTCTTTTTTGTTTAATCTACTATTAGATTTAGAAAAAAGTCTCCTCTTTTTAAAATTACACTTTTTCTAATTTAGAATTTTGCCATAAAAAATGGTGATGGACCATGTTATTTTTTTGGGTTTTGTAGGGCATATTTTTAAAAGACACTAAATTAAATATATTGACGAAAAAATATTATTTGAATTATATCTATCTACCTCATCAAACATCAATATTATGCATTTTAAAAATAACATTTTTGATTTCAGTAATATATTCACTACGCCAAAAATGACATTTTATAGCGCGTCTTTTACAGCGCTTATTAAATACAAGCGCTGTTGTATAATTTTTTAAAAATAACGGAGGATACAACAGCGCTTTTTTTACAAGCGCTGTAAAAAAAGCGCTGTAGTAGGGTCATATAGGGTCACATACGCTTGCACATAATGTTTACAACTCTTTTACAGTGCTTTTTTAGAAAGCGCTGTAAATTGAAGCGCTCTCACATAGCCTTTTACAGCGCTTTTTGAGCGCTGTAAAATGTAGCGCTCCCACCTTATGTTACATAGCTTTTAAAGCGCTTCTTGTTGAAGCGCTGTAAAAGCCTTGCGCTTTCACATAATCAAATGACCTATTACAGCGCTTTTTATACAAGCGCTGTAATAGGCTTGCCCTTTCACATTTTTATAGGACCTATTAGAGCGCTTTTTGAACAAGCGCTGTAAAATCATTCATTTTAAATAAAAAACATTCACTTTAAGTAAATAAAAACAAATTTAAAACAAATTTAATACGTTGTCCAAACCCTACGAACCCTCATCTCCTCTCCCCTGCGAACCCTCCTGTGCGCCCATCTACAAATTGATTTACCTTCTTCCTCCTTTAAAACAAATTGATCAACGTTATCTCAGGTACTTTATTTTATTTATTTGTTGTTGTCACTAATTCAAACTGATAAATTGTTACATATTAGATATGTTCTGTTTTGAAATTGTTACATGATATTAGATATGTTCTCATGATATATATGTTCTGTTTTGAAATCAATTAATCTTGGATCAATATTATAAGATATGTGTATTATAAATATATAGGTCATATATATCAGACTTGAAATCATGCTTATTGTGTAACTGCATTTATATATATAGGTCATATAAATGGACCGGAAATGGATGTCTGCCAATCGATTGACAAAAGAATATGAAAATGGAGTGAAGGAGTTTATTGAGTTTGCAGTGATGAATGCAAAAGATCCAAATAGAGTCGTTTGTCCTTGTTTAAAATGTTGTTTTGGAAAACGCATTAGAGCAGATGAATTGGAAGGACATTTAGTATGGTATGGAATTGATCAAAGCTATACATGTTGGATAAGACATGGTGAGAAAATCAATGGAAACACCCGCACAGATACATATGTTTCAACTGATTTCGACACAGATACATATGAGCCGGACCGAGTTGAGGAGATTGCAAAAGCAATTGAAGAAGATCTTCGTGATTGTCCTAAAATGTTTGAGAGCTTGTTGAGTGATGCAGAGAAACCATTATATAATGGTTGTACTAAATTCACAAGACTTTCGGCAATATTAAAGTTGTACAACTTAAAAGCGAGTAATGGATGGTCTGATAAAAGCTTCACAGAATTACTAACACTCTTAAAAGATATGTTGTTGGATGATAATGAACTTCCCAGTCGAACCTACGAGGCTAAAAGAATTTTGTGCTCTATTGGTATGAGTTATGAAAGGATTCATGCGTGTCATAATGATTGCATTTTATTTCGAAATGAATATGAATTACTAAAGGCGTGTCCGAAATGCAATGTCTCTCGATATAAGAAGAAAGAATCTACTCCAGCAAAAGTCGTGTGGTATTTTCCTATAATACCAAGATTCAGGCGCATATATCGCAGTGAAGAAGATTCAAAACACTTGACATGGCATGCAAATGAAAGAATTAGAGATGGAAAGTTTCGAAACCCTGCAGATTCTCCGCAATGGGCAAAAATTGATCACGAGTATCCTGAATTCGTTATAGAGTTGAGAAATCTACGCCTTGCACTTTCTACTGATGGAATGAATCCACATGGTCTTCAAAGCATCTCACACAGCACGTGGCCTGTGACTTTGTTGATTTATAACCTGCCTCCATGGTTATGTATGAAGCGTAAGTTTATGATGTTGTCTCTGTTAATTTCTGGACCCAAACAACCGGGGAATGATGTCGACGTATACTTGGCTCCTTTAATTGAAGATTTAAAAATTATGTGGGAGACAGGTGCGGAAGTTAATGATGGGTATAAGAAAGAATGTTTCAATTTGAGGGCTATGTTGTTCGGCACAATTAATGATTTTCCAGCATATGGTAATTTATCAGGATATAGCATTAAAGGTCAGTATGCATGTCCTATATATGAAGAGAGTACAAATTGGATGTGGTTGAAACATTGTAAGAAGAATGTATTTCTTGGACATCGTAGATTTTTACCTTATAGTCATCAGTATCGTGGGTGGAGAAATGCATTCAATGGAAAATCAGAGGAAGATAGAGCTCCTATAGCACCGACTATTTATCAAATACTTGAAAAAGTACAAGGTTTGACCAATAAATTTGGCAAACCTTTTGCGGGAGAGCTGGTCAAAACTGGGTGGAAGAAAAAGTCAATTTTCTTTGAATTGCCATATTGGAAGTCATTGTATGTAAGACATTTTCTCGATGTGATGCATATTGAGAAAAATGTATTTGACAGTGTTATTGGTACGTTACTCAATGTACCAGGAAAGTCTAAGGATGGCATCAATGCAAGATTGGACTTGGTCGATATGGGAATAAGAAATGAATTGGGTCCCGTAAAGAAAGGAAATCGCACATATCTACCTCCAGCCGCTCATACTCTATCTAGAAAGGAAAAAATTGTTTTGTGTAAATTTCTACACAAAGTTAAAGTTCCAAAAGGATACTCTTCAAACATTAAAACTTTAGTTTGTATGAAAGACCTCAAGTTAAAAGGTTTGAAGACCCATGATGCTCATATTCTAATGGAGCATTTGCTACCAATAGGTATACGTTCAATTTTACCTGAAAAAGTTCGCCGAGCCATAACTAAATTATGTTTCTTCTTCAGGGAAATTTGTAGTAAAGTGATCGATCCTCAGAAATTACCGAGATTGCAGAGGGAAATTGTTGTTGCTTTGTGTGAGCTTGAAATGTACTTCCCACCCTCGTTTTTTGATATAATGGTTCACCTTACTGTTCATCTTGTAAGGAGACACAACTTTGTGGGCCAGCTTATATGAGATGGATGTACCCGATAGAACGATATATGAAAATATTAAAAGGGTACGTAAAAAGTAGAAGTCGACCAGAAGGTTGTATTGCTGAACGGTACATTGTCGAAGAAGCTGCTGAATTTTGTATTGAATATCTGTCAAATGTTGAATCCATAGGGCTTCCCATGTCTCGTCATTCGGGAAGATTATCAAGAGAAGGGATAATTGGAAAGAGACTAATGACTATATCAAGGACAGAATGGGAGCAGACACAATTGTATGTTCTGCACAATGATGATGAGGTTCAACCGTATGTTACAATACACATGGATCAATTATCTAGTTTGAACATGAATAGGAATCAAAATTGGATAACTCGAGAGCACAATCGAAGTTTCATAACATGGTTAAAAAATCACATAAAGTCAAAGTTTGATGTAGACCCCGGATCAATTTCACAGAGATTGAGGTGACTAGCAAATGGTCTGAGTTTACATGTCTTTTTTTACACCGGTTATGTAATTAACGGCTACACATTTTATACTAAAGAACAAGATGATCAAACAACTATGCAAAATAGCGGAGTCACTCTCATAGCTGAAGCGATGCATATCTCAAGTGCAAAAGACAAGAACCCAATATATGCAAATCTATCATATTTTGGGGTTATCGAGCGCATATGGGAGCTAGACTACACAATGTTTCGTGTTCCCATATTTGGTTGCAAGTGGGTCGATAATAATAATGGCGTTCGGATTCATGAGTCAGGGTTCTTGCTTGTCGATTTTAATAGGGTGGGGTACAAAGATGAGCCTTTTATTTTAGCGTCGCAAGCTCAACAAGTGTTTTATGTCACTGATCCTGCTGATGATAAAAGGTCTGTTGTCCTATCGACCAATAAAATAAGTGATGATAACAATAATGATGAAGATGTTGGTAATGATCTTTTCTTTGCAACATCACAACCACATGAAATTGGTTCAACTGATGATGGTTTATATCTTAGAGATGATCATGATGAGGGAATTTGGATTAATCCATCGTTTCGTATCATTAATGGACAAACAAATGTGAATCCCACCAAGAAAAGAAGAAGGGCATCTTAATGTGTTTTATTGTTTTTAAGCCATGTAATCTGAACTGAGTTCATGTGTAGTTTAATTGTTTGATCTGCCATAATTGAGCATTTTGGTATTTAGCTTGAACTGTTAATTTGTAATTTTCTGCTTATACTGTATGTAATTGTATACTGAACTTGACCTGATCAGTTCAAGTTCAAACAGTTTAACTAACTAGCTTGAACTTAAACACAATTTGGAAGAAAAAATAATTTAACTAATTTGGAAGAAAATAAATTATTACAGGGCTTATGAAAAAATAATTTAACTAATTTGGAAGAAAATAAATTATTACAGGGCTTATGAAAAAATAATTTAACTAATTTGGAAAAAAATAAATTATTACAGGGCTTATGAAAAAATAATTTAACTAATTTGGAAGAAAATAAATTATTACAGGGCTTATGAAAAAATAATTTAACTAATTTGGAAGAAAATAATTTGGAAGAAAATAAATTATTAAAAAGGCTGTGTAAAAATATAAAATAAGGAGGTCTTTTAAAGCGTTTTCCTCATAAGCGCTGTAAAAGGTTCACGCAGCCTTTGGACATGATAAAACAAAGAGGCATTTCATATATAAAACCCTATTACAACGCTTTTTTAAAAAAGCGCTGTAATAGGGTTTAAAAAAATAAAATAAGCAGGTCTTTTACAGCGCTTTCTTCATAAGCGCTGTAAAAGAGTCACACAGCCTTTGGACATGATAAAACAAAGACACATTTTATATATAAAACCCTATTATAGCGCTCTTCTAAAAAAGCGCTCTAAAAGGCTTTTAAAAAAATAAAATAAAGAGGTCTTTTACAGCGCTTTCTGAATAAGCGCTGTAAAAGGGTCACACAGCGTTTGAACATGATAAAACAAAGACACATTTTATATATAAAACCCTATTACAGTGCTCTTCTAAAAAAGCGCTCTAAAAGGCTTTTAAAAAAATAAAATAAAGAGGTCTTTTACAGCGCTTTCTGAATAAGCGCTGTAAAAGGGTCACACAGCGTTTGCATATAATAAAACAAAAAGGCATTTTAAAGCGCTTTCTGTAAAAGTGTTGTAAAAGGCTTTTAAAAAAATAAAAATAAGGAGGTCTTTTACAGCGCTTTTTCACAAGCGCTTTAAAAGACTTATAAAAAAGCGCTGTAGTAGCCTCTTAAAAAATAAGATAATGAGACCTATTACAACGCTTTTTCAAAAAACGCTGTAATAGGATTTTATATATAACAGTAAACCTCTTCAGTTTCATGTTCATTACGTAAATTTCATACGAGTGTTTCAGTTTCCTCTGCGTTCTCCTTCTCATTGCGAACCCTACGAGAGTTTCAGTTTCCCTTGTTTCTTCCTCATTACTTACTCTCATTACGTAAACATCCTACACCTACGATCGTACGTAAACATCATAAACATCAAGTAACCCCGTTTTCGTCCTCGTTTTCGTCTGCGAACCCGTAACCCTACGATCGTTCGTCTTCGTTCGTCCTCGTTTTCATCGTCTTCTGCGACGTTCGTCTATGAAACCGTAACCCTAAGCATTAAAAAGAGCTATTTCAGGTATTGTATTTATTAGTTTTTTGTTTCACTAAAATGCATGTTAACTTATACTGCTACGTACTTAGACTACTGCATGTTGAACTTTGTTGAAGTTATACTGAACTGAACTGCATGTTGATGTTGAACTTGTTGTAGATAAATGAAGAAGTTGGCAACACCAAGACTTACGAAAATGAAGTCAAACGTGGTGCAACAATAATGCAAAATGTTATAAAAGCAAGAAGTACTGGGCAAAAATTTGAGGTATACTTTGTTTGTTGTTTTCTTTTTTTGTTGTTTATACTATACTTTGTTTGCTGTTTACCTTGTTTGCTGTTTATAATTTGAGGTACTTACTATATGAGTTTATTAGGTGGGATGGAATGAGAGTGGTCAACCAATTGACCCCAACAGTTCCATGTTTGTTAGTTATATTGGAGCTGTTGTTCGTCAAAATATCCCAATCACAATAGATGATTGGAGAGATAAGGCATTGAAGAATGCCAAAGATGTATTGTGGGCTGATATACAGGTAATTTTTTTACTCCACCCTATTACTTATAAATTTTTACATACTGCTTTGAAGTATTTTACTCAAACTATATATTTATTTGGTTTGCAGTCATCTTTTGTTCTTGATGAGGTGAGAAAGAGTTATGTGCTCAGAGTTGCCGGGAAAATACACCGGGGCTTTAGATCTCACCTCTCTAATTGCTATTTAAAAGACCGTGAAGGAAATACGAATGCAGAAGCTCCAAAAATATATAAACATTATATATCAAATGAGGAATGGAGCGCATTCGTATCAAAACGTTCCGACCCCGCATTTGTTGTAAGTGATTAATTTATTAGCATTTATGTTTTATTATTCATATTCATAGCGTATTTTAAATTTTTACTAGATTGTTATTTTTTTTATATAGAATATTAGTAAGGCAAATCGCGAGAAGGCAAAAATTATTCCCCACCCATACAAGAAATCTCATATAGGATATGCTCGTCTAGAGCAAAAACTTGTAAGTAATTAAACATCACTTTTATTTAATGTGGTACATTATAAACTATACTATCTAACTAATATTTTGTTTATGATCTTAACGATAATAGCTACAAGACACCCAATCCGATCAACCGTTGGGTCATCATATATTGTGGAAGGAAGCTCGTGTAAATAAAGACGGAGTGGTTGATAACGAAAATGTACAAAAAGTAATAGAACTTTGTGTAAGTATATTTATCACTTTAATATTTTTTAATATTGTATTTTAAAAATGTTATTGAACTTATCTTTTTAATCCTATGTGTATTTTAGGCGAATCTTGAATCGGAAAATCAAGAGGACAACAAGGCAAGTTGCAGGGACATATTAGGTAAAGTGTTTAATGTTCCTGAATATTCCAGCCGCGTGAGGGGGAAAGGATTTGGCGTAACTCCTAGAAGTTATTTTTCACAAGAGAAGCGCCAAAATCCATCTAACGAGGAAGTATTAGAGAAGATCAAAGTATTAACGGAGCAAGTGGCCCTCTTGGTGAAGACAAATAAAGACAAGCAACTTGCGGACCAGCCCCAACGTGAAATTCACATGGAGAGTGAAAACGCAAGTTGCAACGTTGGTCTCAACAGTCTTCCTGAGGTAATTAATAACTTAATAAAATAAGAAATTCATTCAAGCTAATTGTTTCACATACTTATGTATTAACCATTGATTTTAGGGGGTCACTCCATGCGTGCTGTACTTATCTTCCCATACTCATCGGAAGGTCGGAAAGGGAACATTGTGCAATACTCTGGGCGAAGTATTGCACAACACACCAATCCCTGCGGGCCATGTCAAAGTATCGCTAGTTATTGCTTTGGAACCAAATGCACCGTTGCCTGTACCGGACAACGATGCAGATCTGAATTATTTGGGCAAAGCAATTGGCAGCTACGTGGCATGACCCAAACATCTTGTTGCCCTTGACAAGGTATGTTTAATTAATTGAAATGTATGTTTAATTGATTATATTTAATTGCTGAATTTTTTCCGATGTTAACTTTAATTTCACATTTATTTAGATTCAAACAAAGTCTAATAAAGGGAATGATAAGAAGATTCCCAGAAATGAAACAGTCACATCGCCCGAAAAGGTTTGTAACATTTATTCTGTAAGGTTTGTCATTTTTCAAATTCAATAAACTAACAAACTGATTAACCTCATTTTTTCAGATTCAATCTAATAAACCACCCGTACAGCAAGCCAGCAAGCCAGCTGCCGCACCACGACTGGATGTTCGTGGCAAAAATAAAGTCGGCAAACTTCAAAAATTGGAGGGTAATAAAGCTGGCAAACTGCAAAAGCAGGAGGGTAATAAAGCGGCCAAAGTTGTTGCCGCTAAAAAACTGGATCGTGTAAAATCAGTTGTTGTTCCTGCTCCTAAAATAAGTCAGCCACAACTTGCTCGATATGGGTCGTGTCTTGACATACATGCAAAAAAAAAAATGGGCAGCGACGATTCACGAATAATAAGCATGGAAAAAGCTCTATTCGGAGATGCGTATGAAGAATTTTTTGAAAAAGAGCACATATACGAACTTCTCGACCATAAGGAGCTGAGTGCTACTGTCATCAGCATATACATGAGGTAAAAATTACTTTTCATCACATTTATTTGTAATTAATTTAATTTATTGGTAATTAATATAATTTGAAATTTTCATTGAAGGTTTTTGTATGAGAAGTTCGTGTGCACGCGCAGATTGTCAAATAAATTTTCATTCTTGTCTCCGCATAAGATATCGATGTTTCAACACGATCCAGTGAATGTAAAGAAATACGTTTTAGATATACTATTAGGAAATAAAGAGAAGGATAAGTTATTCCTTGCACCATATAATTCAGGGTACGTAATTATATATTCTTAATTTATGAGATCTTAATTTATTAGTTGTGTAAACTAAATTTTTGTTGTTGTAGGGCACATTGGGTGCTAATTGCAATCAATGCGACCTCTGAAGTTATATACTACCTAGATCCCTTGCACGGTCATTACAACAATCGCCCCGAGATAAAGACTTTGTTCGACACGTAAGTAATATTCATTTATTTTTTTACATATATATATAATGTGTTTGTTAATGTTATAATAATCACATTTATTTATTCGATAGTGCTTTACAAGTTTTTCGAGCTCAAAGAGGTGCGACAGTGTCGAAGCTAAAGTCAAATAACATCACATGGATTCCAATAAAAGTTTGAAATATATGCTTTTAAAAATTCACTTACAATCAATGCACAATTAAATAATTATTGACTTATATGTTTTATTTTATAGTGCCCTCGTCAAACTAACAACATCGACTGTGGGTACTATGTATTGCGATTCATGAAGGAGATTGTTGATAAGAATCAAATTATAATCCCAGAAACCGTACGGTATTTTAATATTTGATTTACATATATAAACTATGTTTATATTTGATTCTAACTTATTTATGTTCAATTTTTATATCAGTACTTTGACAATTCCAGTCCAACGTATTCTGAAGAAGATCTAACAGAGATAAAGGAAGACTGGTGTCAGTATGTGCTTGAAATGAATATTATTTGATTTGCTGGGAAATGGCATGATGCAAGGGATATGGTAGTTCTGTGCTGTTTGTGAATATGTAGTTGTATAAAAATATAGTGAATTTGATAGTTATATGAATAGGTAGTTGTGAATATGTAGTTCTGGACTGTTATAAATATGTAAATATGAACTGATTGTTGTGAATATTTGTGCATTTTAAAATATAGTGAATCTGTTGTTGTTGTGTACTGATTCTTGTGTGTTTTGTAGTGCTGTTTTGTTGTTGTTGTATACTATTGACTGATTGTGAACTGATTCTAGATGAAAATGATTTTGGAATAAAAATTGTGAACTGATTCTGGATTAAAAGACAACGCTTTTTAAAATTTACAGCATATTTAATAAAACAAAAAAAAAACACCTTTTACAGCGCTTTCTCAAAAAAGCGCTGTAAAACGTGCATTAGAATGCACCTACTACAGCGCTTTTATAAAGAAGCGCTGTAATAGGTGCATAATAATGCATCTATTGAATGCACCTACTACAGCGCTTTTTGGAAAAGCGTTGTAATAGGTGCATAACAATGCATCTATATAAGTGCACCTATTACAGCGCTTTTGTGGAAAAGCGCTGTAAAAGGTGCATAACAAATCATCTATATGAATGCACCTATTACAGCGCTTTTCTGGAAAAACGCTGTAATAGGTGCATAATAATAAAACAATTAAATGCACCTATTACAGCGCTTTTTCAACAAGCGCTGTAATAAGGGCATAATAATGCATCTATTGTTACAGGGATTTACAGTGCTTGTTTAGAAAGCGCTGTAAAATGCGTATAACAAGCGCGCAATATATCCACCTTTTTTACAGCGCTTTTTTTTTTTGAAAAAGCGCTGTAAATGGCTTAAAACAAGCGCTGTAAAATGCGTTTTTTCGCGCAGTGATTATTTTGAAGTTAAGAAGCTAAGAAAAATAAATAAACATTTTTGTAATTTATTTTTAACTTCTGAAAATATTTTTGTCATTGTTGAAATGTATCATTTTGATGTTTGATGAGCTGGATAAATCTATACTATGTTAATATAATGTGTTTAAGAACATATCATGTTACTATTCTTGAGGCAAAATTTATTCGTTGAAGTGAAAATTTCAACAAGTATTAAACTGTTTTTTTAATAAAGGTTAATATATATTAACGAAAAAGTATAAGTATTACAAAAGGATGAGACACAAAAGGCCAAAAACCATCCTAAAATTTAAGAAATTCTAAAACTAGGTTAACCTAGCCTGTTTGGCAATATCCATCTTGAGCTAAAAGAACTCCATAGTTGCATTGATAACATCATTTTTAAAGATTTTCCAATAAGTTTGGAAGAAGAAAGCTCCAAAGCCATCAAGTCTAAGGGCACCATTTTTTTTTTTTTTTGAGTTTTAGAAGAGAAGGTAACTTCCACCATAATTAACTCACACAACTGTAACGTTTTGAGTTCAAATCCAGGACAAGACATCCAACCTAATAATATCAGCATTTATCAGTTGAGTTAGAACTTAAGAATTAAGGGCACCATCTTTATTCAAGGAAAAAACTGCATTATGAATTTCATCAGTAGAAGGGAGCATGGTTAGCATATAATTGACACTCTCTCTCACCAACTTTGGAATCACTTCATCTATTAGACCATTGTTCACAAATGAATTCAAGACTCTCCCTATAGTTCGATGATTCAAATAGTCCGTTGCATCACAAAACAAGGATCGTATAAAATAAATAAAATAAAATAAAGTCAAATTTAATTATGTAAGTTATATGCTGAAGCACATATGAGGCTTACAAATTTAATAATGGTAGCAATAGAGCGTGATATATTTGGTGAAAACTTGCATAGAATATTGATGTTGATATTATAAAAGAAATTGTTTTCCATGAGTCGCTATGTGTCTATGCTATATGTTTGTATGTGATCAAGTACCTCAAACAACTTGAAGTAGCCAACATGTTATCTACTTTGATCAATAAATTCTTTTTATTAGTAATATAAAATTTTCTTTTTACTTTAAGGTATTTGTATGCAAATTTCATCCGCGCACGTGGATTAAGAAATAAATTATGCTTCATATCTCCACATTTAACGTCTACAAACTATGAAGAAGATATAAAACAATAAATATCCCACATATTCATCAAAATCAAGGAGAATGATAAACTGGTACCGACACCTTACAGTAGAAGGTGATGTTTCTTTTAAAAATGTCATTTACAATGACAATATATTGAAAATAAATTTTGAATAAATCTGCAATATTTAAACATTGAGTGTAGGTTAAAATATTGGGTCTTAATTGTCATTAATCTAATGACCGAGATAATATATTACTTGAATTTGTTGAATGATGAGCCTCAAAATGATCCAAACATGGTTTATATGTTCAACATGTAAGTATTTATGTTTTTATTTAAACTTTTCTTAGTGTTTATGTGTACAATGATTTATAATTAATACTCATTTGAAGTTAAATTCATTTTAATAGAGTTTTAAAAATTTATTGTGCTCGTAGGGGAGTCCTGGCGACCAAGTTGAAATATAATGACATCACATAACATGGAATAAACACAAAAGTATTTTTAATATTATTTTCAAATAATTATGTAGTGTAAAATTGTTGATATACATGTTTAATTTTCAGTGTCTCCGCCAAGATAACAATGGTGACGATGGATATTATGTCATGCAATTTATGAAAGTGATCATCATTGAAAATCAAAACAAGAGTCCAGTTATTGTACGTGAAATTGATGTAATTATTATTTGTAATCATATGCATTCAATATACTTAAGTTCTAACTCAATTTAATGTTTTCTTTTTTATATTTAGTACTTTCTTGACTACGACTGTGTTACCTACTCTAAAGATAAGTTAACTGAGGTGAAGGAGGATTGAGCTAGTTATGTGGTTTTAGTGGTATTTTATCTTTTTCTTGAATGTTTGAGTTCTTAGATTTTGATTTAAATTTTGTTGAGTTATTTATGGTTTGTTAAGTGTTTTTTCTTCCACGCAAGAAATATGATAAAAACTAAATGAAGAGAATCATGATGAAAGTTGATAAAGAAAAAAGAGTTGATCAAATATTAATGTCGTTTTGGTGTGTGTATATATATATATATATATATTTGATTGAGTGCAATGCCTTATGAGAGATTTACATAGTGTTTATGTGCATAGATTGTGAGCATTGATTTTTTTTTTAAATTGATAGATAATTGAATGTGGAGGAAAGATTTTTATACTTTGACAACCTTGTCTTTTTTTTTACTTTTCTCGCTTTGAATGAGTTAATATTAATGCATTTGACCTTTCAAAAATAATGGTATTAGTTTGTGATGTTTATACCATAAAATTTGATTTAATTTTTTTGTCTTATATCCTAAACTTTTATAACATGAGGGCTATAAAAGACTATCGAGTTGTCAATTTTTTTTTATAAAAACAAAATTATAATAACACTTATTATTGAAGTGCTATAAAAGACTTACTTAAAATCTAATTTAATAATGAACTATAATAGCACATGTTATAACGGCTATAATAATTTGGTCAAATTTTAATTAAAAAATTATTATAACAACACTTATTAGACGTTATTACAAGTGAATGTATTTTATAATGCTTATTAAACATTTTACAGCGCTTCTCTTATAGAAAGCACTATAAAACGCGCCTAATTTTAATAACGCCAACATTAATGAAGTTTTTAAACGCTATAAAAGATTAAAATAAGTGCAATAAAATGCATTTTTTGACACAATGATTTAGAAAAATAATCTTAAAACTACTTAAATGAGAAACTCTATTTAGTACTTCTTAAAATAAAATCATAATCATAAATGATTTAAGAAAAAAGTGATTTTCATTATTGTAGACAATAATTCAAAATAACTTATAAAATAAAATAACATACTTGACGTTTTGATAACTTCTAAATTTCTCTTAGATTACTCAATCACGTTTTGATAATTTGACAAATAATCAATAATTTGCTCTATTTATTTATACTTGACGTCTAAAGGCATCATTAGTAATAATTTCTTTTAGATAATACGAAATGTTTGTTTTTATGAAACACTTATAATTTTATTTAATAAATAAATACAATAATATTTTTGACAATCCAAAGTATTTTCAAACGCCATATAAAAATTAATCTCAAGTAACCGAATCCATTTAAAGAGATAACCATTTCTAACGTATATTTTCCAAATACATTGGTCAAAAATCAAATATTTGACTAAATAGTTAAGAAACCAAATCATCTCTGTATCACATTGATATACTTTATAGCTTTAAATATGTTTTTAATATCTGTAAATATAATTTTTTTTTATTTTGGTCCTCGTAATTTTTTTTGGTTTATAATATCAAAAAAATTTATTTTTAATTCTTAACGTTAAGTGGACGTTACAAAAACCTTAATTGACAAAAGGAAACAGTTTTTGGTTCGTGTAAATATAACACTTTTCAGTTTTAGTCCCTAAAAAATATTTTTTTGAATTTCATCCCTGCAATATTCAAAAATCTCCTTAAATATAAAATAACATACAAATTGATCTTTATCAATAATAAACTTATACCAAGTAATGTTTAAAATATTTTCACTTCAATAATATAAAATTGATTAATCTTCTATTTTATTTATTTATTATTATTAAATTAATTTTCATTTTCTAAAGTAAGATTTTTATACTACATTGATGATAGTTTTTGTAAACATATTAATGCGGTATTTAAGATGCATGAATAAAATTATATGTGGTTATTTATTATAATATTCTTTTCACAGTTTTATAATATATATTATAAAAAATGAAAATTCGTTATGAATAAAATATTTTTATTATTATTTAATTTGTTTTCTTTTTACTAAAAAATATTACTTATTTTGTTATTGACTATTGATGACACTATATAATATAA
>JBBPBQ010000003.1:40737631-40765894 GCA_037974755.1 Cicer yamashitae
TATATATATATTTACTGTTGATATAAAAAAATGTACGACACTCAATTATAATTAGATGATTAAAATATTTAATTTTAATTATAATTATTTTTAAAACATATGAATTAGTTAAAAAATGTGTATATGTAAATGTTTGTGATTTATTAAAAATATCAAACTTTTACTAATAATATACAGTAATTAAATTATGTAAATTAAACTTTTACTAATAATATACAGTAAACTAATAATATACACTAATAATATACAGTAAATAAATAATACAGAAAATGAAAATTAGTTTAATAATAATAAATAAATAAATAAAACAGAAGATTAATAAATTTTAAATTATTGAAGTAAAAATATTTTAAACATTACTTGGCATAAATTTATTATTAATAAAGATCAATTTATATGTTATTTAATATTTAAGGAGATTTTTTAATGTTGCAGGGATGAAATTCAAAAATATATTTTTCAGAGACTAAAACTGAAAAGTGTTACAGGACCAAAAACTGTTTTCCTTTGTCAATTAACGTTTTTGTAACGTCCACTTAATGTCAAGGACTAAAAATATTTTTTTTTGATATTACAGGGATGCAAACAAAAAAAAAATTACGATGACCAAAATCAAATAATATTATATTTACCGGGACCAAAAATATATTTAAACCTAGTTTATATATAATTTTACAACATACACGAAATATGTTTGAGATATCTTCCACCTTATAATTTTTAAACAAGAGAGTAATTAATTTTTAGACATTGGCAATGGAAAATATTCTACATATAATTACACCCAGTCAAATCAAACAACAATATTACATTAAATTTGTTCCTAAAATATCTTTAAAAAGCATCAATATATAATCATAACTTTAATATTATTTAAGTTTTAGATTTGATTTAATATTGGTTTATCATTTTAATCCAATTAACTCAAACCGTTTAAATATCACGTGATAAAGTATCTAGATTTTCGTTTACTGAATGAATATAATAATGCAAACGGTAGATACCAATTTTTTGAAACATTAAAGTTTCCCAAACTTTTGAGACTTTTTAAATTTTTTTATTATAGGAACTAAATACAGAATATCAATATTTTATATATGGGGACTATAAAAATATTTATGCCAAATATATTGAAAAGAAAAACCTAGTTAATTCTTTATTACGTCATGGTTTCAACGCGTAGTTATTTAGTCGCGCACTCTTTGATTATAAAAGCAACGCTTCTTCACAATTAATCTTAATTTCTTGTTTCTCCCTTCAAATACTCATATTCTCTCTCTAACAATAATGGCACACAAAGCATCATCTTCTTCATCATCATCGAAGAAGAAGATCTCATTGAAAACAGCCGACAATGTCGTGTTTGAGATTGATGCTTCAATTGCAAAGCAGATTAAAACAGTTCAGTCTTTCATTGATGAAGATGAAGATGTCAAGTTAATTCCTTTACCAAATGTCTTATCTAAGGAGCTCCCTTTGATAATCCAGTATTGCAAGAAATACGTTGCTGGAAAAATCACAAAGGAATTTGAAGCAGAGTTTGTGAAAGAGATGACCAACGAAGAATTGAAGGCCCTCTTCATTGCAGCAAACTACCTAAACGTTGAAACGCTTTTTGATTTCTTGAGGCAGTTCATTGCAAATCGAATCGAGAACAAGAGTGTGGAGTATGTGCGTGATTTCTTTGGGGTTGAAAACGATTTCACGCCCGACGAAGAAGCCAAACTCCGTAGAGAGAATTCTTGGACTTTCAGGGGAGTTGATGAAGATGATGATTGAATTAATAATTATTATTTTATATTAGGAATTTTTTAATGTTGTCTTTAAATTTATAAAATAAATATGTAATACAATTTGAGATTAATTGCTCTATAGCCGCTGTCATGGAGATCAACCAAACATTTCTTAGTTGTATTTTTTATGCCGTGTGATCGAGATCGAACATTTGAAATCTTAAATAAATTTTGATTTATAAAATCTAAAATTTCCATACTTGAGATCAAAATCTTTTGATCGAGATTAGATTGTATGTATTCACTAACTAAAGAAAATCGTGATCTCTTTAGTGAATGTAGACCCTAATAAGAGATATTTATAGACGCCCAACAATACGTTGGTATGTACGTGATTGGGAAAATATTATTTAGCAAGGATGAAAACAAACAAATGTACTTGATTGATTGCTTTTACATTCGTGCCTCTTTTTTTTCTATCGAATACTTGTGTATTGTAACCAACTTAATCTGTCAAATATCTATTTTGCGTTTTTGAAGAAAGCCTTCTCACAACAATAGCATTGCTAATAATTTCGGTAACAACACGAACCAAATAGTCAATTTTTTGTTTAAAATAAAATTGAAATAGTTACTCCTTTTTTGTTTATAGTATAAAATTTTATTGTATAAATTTTCGTACATAGATAAAGTCAAATTTTATCATATATAAAAAAAAAAAGATAAAGTCAAATTATATTTATATTAACTATTCTATTAAACTTATAGAAATGAGCTAAAAACAACTCATGTATCATAATTCATAAGTTATTTTTAAAAGTTCTTATAAATAGTCTTAGAAGAATTTATACCGATCCAAGTTAGAACCTGGGTTCTGGAGGGAACAGCTTGTGGTCTCAAAAGGAGTGTTTTTCTGCCATATTTCTTCTGTGGCAATGAAGTACCAACCAAAATCTGAGAAATTCCATTGATGGATTGAAGCTGAAGAAATGACATAACAAAACAAACTTACAAAATTGATGATAAACAACAGAACAATCCAAGTAAAGCAACTATATTTTCCCTCCCTCCCTCCATTTCCTTTTTTTTTTTTCATTTATGAATAATAATAATAATTTAAAAAAAACCAAATTTGCCCCCCACAAGTGAACACGTTTAACCACCAAAACCGTGTTTGTCGTTTCCTTCAAAAAAAAATAAGAAGAGAGAGAGAGAGTAAAGGGGGGTGTAGTAAGAATTAAGAAAGGGGTAAAAGTGAAACAGTGAAAGAAAAATATAGTAATAATTTATAAGATAAATCTGAGTACCCAGAAAGGGTTTATCGTTTCACAATAAGAAGGAACCCAAAATCTCTCATCTCATTGCAACTACAAATCCTCACTTGTTGTTTTGAAAAGGTAAAGTCTCCAACTTTAATCATGTTTTGTTTTGCTTTTTCTGTTTTTTTGTAAACTATGAGCATTGGAGTTCGCAATTCAGTTTCGGATTTGTTTATCTGTTTATCAATCGTTCCCAAATTGGGCTATGAACAAACCCTAATTAGATTGCTACTGTTTGATTTGCAATTTGATTTTGTGTGCTTTGGATTCTGAAATGAAAAATCGATTACTTTCTGTCTTTGTGTGTGTGTGTGTCTTTCTTCTGTCTTTTTATGTGTGTGTGCGCCTTCCCTTATGAGGATGGAAATTTGAATTTAGATTTTGACTTTGTTCTATATCATACTGTAGCCAAAAAAATTGGAACATTTGGAAGAAAAATTATTCATTCTTTATATAATGATTCCAATATATCAATTGCAGTAACTATATAATATTTTTTGGTTATTTCCTTTTTGGTTCATTTAGTTTCTAAGTTGTGGAGCATTGAAATTGATATGTCTCATGTGATTTTAGTAAAATTATATTTATGTTTGATAACTGTCAAACAAAATTGATTTTGCCTCCAAACTTCGGTATAGCTAGATAAAAATAGCTTCAACCATAACTTGCTTACAAAATTGTAGACAAATTAATTCTGCAGAATCAGTTCTTTACAAAATCACATTTATCAAACATTCTTATAGAAACATACTAATCAGCTTCACTGCACTTGTGCTATGGAATTCACAAAAGATTATACTTATAGGAAATGAGGTGGTTTCTTATGACGTCTTTGAAATTCATAACATCTTGCAGATTTGTGATATTCAGCAAGTGAAGCACTTTTGTTTGAGTATAAAAAGTTAACAGGCATGGCAAGCTTGTTGACCACATCAACCTTCACTTATTCTCCCATCAACAATGGTTCGAGGAGTTTCAGTAAGTCGAGCAACTCTTCCATACGACGGTGTTGTATAAAAGCAATGAGGATAGAGAAATCCTTAGAAGAACTATACAATGTGAAGGTGGAAAGAAAAGTTTCACCTGAAAGACTAGCTCAGCTTGAAGTTTCAAGATGGTCGGCATGGAAGACTGGAAAATGTAGGTTGCCGTGGGATTGGCAGGTAGACCAACTGGTGTACATAGAAGAAGGTGAAGTTAGAGTTGTGCCTGAAGGGAGCAAGCGTTTCATGCAATTTGTTGCGGGAGACTTAATTCGGTATCCGAAGTGGTTTGAGGCTGATCTTTGGTTCAATGGTCCATATCAAGAACGTTATAGTTTTCGAGCATATGGTGATGACTATTGACGATGCTGCATGATGATCGTGTAAAAGTAATGTGTGTATCTTTTTTGGTTGTTATGTGTTATCAAATAGATATGTTTTGTAGTTTTGTTGTACTGAAAGTACTACCAATATATATATATTTGGTGAATACATGTGATAATTTTGCATCCTTTATTAAGAAATGTTCATCTTGAATGCTTCTGGTGTGGATTATACTACTTGAGGACATATCTCACTAAAAGCAACCAGATTTTGTTGTAAATATTATCAGTGTAAAATATTTTTGAGGTCATGTTATGTCCAATAAATAGCTTCAATTGTGACACACAGCACAATTTTATCACTTGGACTAATAAAATGTTTGTGAGGTATGTCAGTTTGCTGAGCAAAAACATAAACATTGTCTCATCATCAATTGATCATGATGCATTTGCCTCATTTGAATTGTCATAAAATTAATTGTTATACTATATCTACATCATTAACTTATAATCAACCTTATTTATTATTTTATTCAAGCTTCTATAATCCATATTGGAAAAACAATAAAGATAACAAATAAAGTAGCAGAACATTTTAGTACATATCATGAAACACAAATAAAATATAGTGATTCACAACAATTTTAGTGTTTTGTCTAGACTATTTCCTTCAATCTAGTAATGGAAAATATTCGTTGCTACTTACTCTTCAAATAACTTGCATATAACTATTTTGGAAAAGTGAGCAGAACTAAGAATGACATGTTATCCCAATAATTAGATTATAAAACATGTTTTCATAATAAGAGTATTAATAGTATCCCACAACATATGCTTCACAAGTTAATTATTTAAATTATTGATACATAGAACTTCAAACTCGTTTGTATTTGTCTGATCACAGCATCTACTTCTTCTCCTACCTTTCTTCAACAATGTTGCAAATGGTAGACAAACTTTTACTGTGGAAAGTACAAAGTGAGAAAAAAATTACATGCTTTAGGTTTAGTGAAATAAATCAAATATATGTTTGAACTTTAAAATAAAAAGCAGAAATAAATATATTTCAATTAATACTCTTTAAGATAGTTAAAATAAAAGTAAATATTTTTAGTGATATAATGAAAAAAATTAAACAAAAAATTTAATTGGTATGAAGTGTCTCACTTTTATAATCTCAACTAAGCAAAAGTAATCTTAGTTATGTCGTTTGAGATATTAGGATTATAATTCGATATTTTTAGTGATGTGATAATCTATGATCAATTTCTCTATTAGATAGTTTATGATCAGTTAATCGTGTAAAAAGGGTTGAGAGTGTAATAACATTGATGCTCAAACTTGGTGGTACCAGCATACATTTAGAGCACGGAATTAAAGCATTGATTAAAAGGGTTGAGAGTTTATACTTGGATGAAGTAGATGGCATTCAAAATGTGCTTTATCAACTAAGCGGGGAAGGATTTCCATTACTAAGCATATTATTGACACTAAGGAAAGGACAAATCAAATCCATATTTCTTTTCTCATCTTGGAAACACTAGTGCTTTATAATCTTAAAATTGAGTTTAGTTTTGCATTGAAGGTCCTCTTCTCATGTCAACCACTCATCTATTTAGTTTTGCATTAGTTTATGCGTTGAGTTGGCAAGTATGCAGTGCTAAGCTGTTAGACTGTTCTTTTATTGTAAAATCTCATGTCTAAATTATGAGCAATGGTGCAATCAATGAATCATCCATCATTTTGAGAAACAATATTTTCTCTCTAAATATGTTTTCTCTTTGCATTGAATTCTATTCTAAATTGTTAGAGTCTTTGTTTATGAGATTTTTTATCGGATTCATCCTAAAGTTCAAATCTCCGTCTCAAAATTTATAATAGTTTGGTTAAATAAAAGTGATTCTTTATAAATTACTAGAAAAGTTACTAGGAGCATTATATTGCTATTTTTATTGAAAAATATTTAAGTTGTACCAATGGAAAGACTTTAAGGTTCATTAAACACTTATAAAAAAGATTTACAATATTATATCACTATTTAAAAAAAATATAAGAATAAGAGCAATTACACATCATTGAAGATTCTCAAAGATAAAAATACTGCTTTTATTTTTGGTATCTTATTTTATCACACTCATACAAATAGTCTCTCTTTTACAAAATCAATTTCTTTTTGGAATTAAAATCCAAGTTTTTAGTCTGTCAAGTATAACAATTATTGCAGTTTTAATCCAAACTCAGATTTTTGGTCCCAAATGTTGTAAAGTGATATATTTTTAAAGGGAGGTATATTTATAAATTGAAGTGTTTTGGTATATTTTTTCTCTAAATTAATATAATAACAATTATTTTTATGAATAAAAAAATTATTTGTCAACTTTTTGTATTTTAAAAAAGATTATTTCATAAGAAAAAAGATTATTTCGTTGTTTATAAGTATTATACTAATTTTTTTTACATTTTATTGTAAAAACTATTTAGTATTCATTATTATGAGTAAAAAAATAAAAAATAAAACAAATTAAATTTTATTTGGTAGGCACTTTGTAAATAATATTTAGTTATTATAATTTTTTAAATGATAAAAAATAATTTAAAAAAAAAACTCATTTAGGTATTTATTTAAAAACTAAATATACCGATCCATGTCGAATTAACACATGCATCGTATAATTTCTCATTTTGAAATGGCATGACATTAAATATATTGATGTAGAAAAATACAAGTAGATTTCTATTTATCCACATCATTAAACATTAAAATAGTACATTTAAAAAATAACAAAAATATATTTTAGCAATTAAAAATAAATTACAAAAAGACAAAGTTGTAATATTACAAAAATAAATAAACATTTTTTAATTTATTTTCAATTTCTAAAAATATTTTTGTATATTTTTTAAATGTATTATTTTAATGTCTGAAGAAGTGGATAAATCTAAATTCATATGTAATTTGCGATGTCAATATATTTAGTATTATATCATTAAAAAATATATCACATCATTATTTTTAAGACAAAAAATCTAGCTAGGAACCAAAGTCGTCAGAAAAGTCGAATTTAAATAAAAATTATTTTGGTGAATATGATAAAATTAAAGGACCAAAAGTGAAATTAAACCTATATTTTAAGACTTCGTAATTGTTTCAATTGTATTTTTTTAATTAAACCTTTATATATGACTACCCATCTTTGTAGATTTATTCAGTACTATATAGTTCCATTAGTGATATTAATCTAAAAGCATCAATCAGTGATGTACAATTTGTAACTAAGATGACCAACTCTCATATAGCTCAATGCTCATCACCTCTCAAATTATTTCTGAGTTTCTCTAATTTCACAGTAATCAAACTATTTGAATTGAACCCTTTTTTCCTCGTTGTGATTAATTATGGACCGAACATTATTAAATATCAAGAAAGATTTTGAAATGTGTAATGCATCTCCAAAGTCATAAATCTAGTTTTTGTCACCATAAGCCTTTTATTATGATTTCTGGTGATTTGTTTTTAGGTAGGTTTCATTTCCAAATTTTTAAATTGAGCTCACTCAATTTGAATAAAATTTAGCATGACAATCATCATTCTATGTACAATTTGACTAGCTTGATTGTGGAGAATTGTGGTGGGTTGAAGTACTTATTCTCATATTATGTGGTTGAAAGTTTGATGAACCTCCAAAACATTGAAATTAGTAATTGTCCTTTGATGGAGAAGATAATAACTAAAGAAGAGAGAAACTGTTGTACTAATTAATTAAAAGAGGTATGGTAATTATTTCTATCTCCAATTTGAAACTATGAAGATATTGCACGTAAACAATTGTAAGAAAATTATAGTGGTTTTTTCTTCTTTAATTCAAAAAACATATAATAAAATAGAGTTATTGAAAGTTACAAATTTGGATTTAGTGGAAGAGATATTTGAATCGACATGTGGTGAAAATAGTGTAAAGAAGTTAATATAGATGGATTACCGAAGTTGAAAAAGATATGGAGTGGTGATCTTCAAGGAGTTCTTAGCTTTCAAAATCTAATAAATGTAAAACTAAATAGTTGTGCTAGCTTGGAGTATCTATTACCACTTTCTGTAGCCACTCGTTGCTCACATCTCAAAGAACTTCATATAGAAACATGTTGGAACATGAAGGAAATTGTTGCAAAGGAGAAAGAATCTAAGTGTGCAACTCTCATATTTGAGTTTAATCAAATGAGTAATTTATTGCTTTGGGACTTGCCTCATCTCAAGGGTTTCTATGCAGGAAATCATACTCTAGCATGTCCATCTTTGAGAAAAATTGATGTTTTCACTTGTGCAAATTTGACTTTGTACAAAAGTATTCTATCTACAATCAGCCTCCAAACTAGTTTTTGAGATGACTAATTCTCAATTTTAAGACAACCACCATCTTTCATTATTAAAACAACCACCATCTTTCATTATTAAAGAGGTATATATATTATATCATGTAAATTTACGAGTAACAAGTTTCATGAAAACATTATATAAACATTTCGAACTTTGTGTTATTTATTATTTCCAAAAATATATGGAACACTTTATATCAAAATATATTTAAATATTTTACTTTATCAAAAGTTTTAATGTGAGTTTCAAAGAAATTGAAAATGCTACAACATTGTTTCAAATTTTTTAGGTGATTCCAAACTTGGAGGAGTTAAGATTTGAACATACGGATGCTAACATGATATTGCAAGCCCAAAACTCAAGTACTCTCTTCATCAAATTAACATTTATTGGTTTGCCTAATTATAAGAATGAAGAAACTACTTTTCCTTATTGGCTTCATGAGATAATGTCCTTGCATGAAGATTTTTTCGGATGGAAACACAAGTACACCAAATCTTTGAAAAGTGAAGATTGCAGAAAATGACCAAGAATGATTTTGGAAAGGAAACATAAATGATACAATAAACAACATGTTTGTAAATAAGGTATGTTTGATTTACCATTTTATTTCTTGTGTAACAATATTATGACATGCGCTTCAATCTATTATAAATCTTTTGACAGTTTTTTTTTAAAAAAAAATTGGGGAAATAAGAATTATTATTAATAGTAGTGACATTAATGACCATTTTACGATTGTCTTAGCTGAAATTTGAACTATATCCTTTGCTGAAAAAAATTATTTTTGAGATTTTAAAATTATAGAGCAATATAATTTGTCTCTTCATTGTATGGTTAATATATTATTATTAATTGGATTGATCAGGTTGCATTTCGTCAATTCAAATATTTAGTTTTATCCGACTACCTTGAACTAAACAATTTGTGGTATGGCCAACTTGATGAGAATTGGAAACTTGAAATGTCTAGCGGTGGAAAGATGTGATTCTTTATCAGATGTACTTTTTCATCGAATGCACTGCAAGTGCTACATGGATTGGAAGGTCTAGAAGTTAGAAACATTGTTTGAAGTTACATGGATTGGAAGGTCTAGAAGTTAGAAACATTGTTTGATGTGAAAGTTAGAAACATTGTCTAAAATATAACTTCCTCGTTTGCAATGCTTTGGTGAAACTTCAACTATTTTTCTGAATGATTTCCATGCAATATTTTCTAATCTTAAAACACTTACAGTGCGAAATAGTTCTTTTGAAATATTATTCCCTATTGCAAAAGGAAGTATTGTTGGCAATCTCAATAAGAAAATTTCTAAGCAAATAACACAATTGTGGCTTTACGAATTGGAAAATATCAAGTATATTTGCCATGAAGAGCTTCCACTAGACCATCCTCTACTACAAGATCTTGAAGGTTTAATAATCTGGAGTTATCCAAGTTTGTTAAGTTTGGTACCATCGTCAATTGCTTTCACATAATTAACCTATTTGGTAAGTTTGGTACCATCGTCAATTGCTTTCACATAATTAACCTATTTGGTGGACAGTTGCAAAGAGATGATTTATTTGATAACATTCACAACACTTTATGCAATTAGTTTTCGGATAGCAGACTCCCACTGTCACAAGAAAACCTTTTAAATAGTATGAGTTTTCATAATCCCACTTTATCAATTCAAAATGAAACCTCTTTACAATCCAGTTATTTTCAAAGAAGTAGATAGAGTTGAAAAAAATTTCTTTTGCACAAATAGTTTTTGAGTAAGTGGTATTTTGTAACATATTCTACCAATTTGCTTATTTTTCTCAAAACATTAATTGTTGTTAGTTAGAGTATTGTTTTTGCAGGTATATTTGATCTTATCGACGACATGAAAATATAGTGGCTCCCCAATAGATAAAGAAGATTGTCCATATTCAGCATCATAGTAGTGTTATTATTGTGTCTTCAAGAGATTTAGAATTATGTGTCGTTTTATAGATAAAAGAATAATGTTTAATATTTTGATTCCGAAATTATTAAAAATTTTAAAAATTTCTACATCTGTTTTACTTCTACTCAATCGTAAATACACGAGTTATTTGTGAAAATTTCAAGTCAGGTTGTATAGAAGTCTTATACTTAAGAATTAGAATTTAGATTTGTCATTTTTTTGATAGGGTTATATTGAAATGAATATCAAATGACAAAATCATATACATATTTTTCTAACAATATTTTGACAATAAATTTAGATTTGTTCTTCCACTTTTTCTAATAATTATTTTCTATTAAGAGAGCAACTAGAGTTAAATTAAAATGTTAATTGCAATCACATTTACTGTGATTAAAACAACACTCATTTTATCTTGTCATTTTTAATTTTACTTTTCACTTTGTATTCTCCATTTTGTGTCATCATTTGAATGTGTCAATTTAGATCAATTTCTTACTCAATCATTTTAAAATTACAATTATACGACAACACAAGTAAAAAAAGAACATAACTGATATGATTTTACGGTAGATAATTACATATATTAATATTTATTAAAATACTTTTAAGGTTTTTAATACTAAATATAATTTATGGGCTTTGTTTGTAGGATTGTCTTCACTATGGGTTTATTTGAAAAAATTATTATTTTTGGTTTTATGCATCTTAACCACACATTTGAGAGAGTCATTTATTTTTGAGGTGAACATTTGATAGAGTGATGAATCAATTAGTATTTCTTTAAATTAATGTATTAATTAATGTAAATTTTAACAGATTATGGATTAACATATTAATTTTAAGAGATTATTTGGTTCATCATATAGACCATTAATGATGAATGGTTAATATACTATTACTACATTTTAATTTTAATGCGTAGATATTGTTTACATAATACTTTTTTTTTTTGGATCTATTTTCTCATAAACTTTAATAAGTGAAATGTGATATAAGACATTAAATTATAAATTGATTGATGAAACATTTAAATATTTTTTTAACAGTTTTAAATCTTATTCATTAAAATATAACTAAAATTTTAACATTTTAATTCAATAGGTAAAATTTAATATATGAATTAGTTACAATTACGTTCTCCAAAACATTCTAAATATTATCAAATGTGTGTTTATAAACTCATATATAATAATTACTCAAATAAATTCACTTGAAAAAAAATACTCTACAAACAAAATTAATAAGTTATAATATTTTAAAAAATTTAAAATCTTATTCACAATAATACTAATACATTAAAATACATATATCCTACGCAGTGCATGAGCCATATTCTAGTTTTATTATAATTTGAAATCCCAATCATTTTAGTAGGCCACACTTGGGTAAAATTCCACAAGTGTATGAGTTTGTCAAGTAGTATATAAAATTATCGTATTCACAAAGATTAATTTAACAAGTAACAAAAACTAATCAAGATTTTATATTATTTAGACTAATGAAAATTAATGTTGGTTCACAATAACGAAAACATAATGATAACATAAAAATTATAACGAGTGTATATAACAACACAACTTTGAATTAATGGAAAGTAAACATAGGACTATGGTTTCACTTGTAATATCAATCCCTTAAATCCTAATTTTATATGAATTCTTATTTATTTTCTCAATTATCAATCATTCTTTAAAACTATTAACAAAGATTCGTCATTCAATGTAATATTATTTTTCCTAAATTAATCATTTGATTGATCATACAAAAAATATGATTAAGATAAAACATAATAAACTAAGAGGTTCAGTGATTGAAAAATTAGTATCTATGTTTCATAATACAAGAATCATAATCTCAACTATCCTATAGATCTAGCAATTAATTGTAGTTGGTCATTGGTCAATTGATAGATTAAGACATACGAATGTCAGTCATTCCAATCATGTAAACAAAACAATAGAATAATTTAATTGAGATAAACAACAAAAATATAAAAATAAAACTAGAATTAAAACTATGATATAGTAAAAATGTATCTTAATCACAGAATTCACCAAAGACCATAGAAGAGAGTTTAGTTACTATCGACATGTAGAAAATAAAGCAAATAATAGAAATAAGGGAGTTTAAGTTTAATTTTGATCCTTTAATTAATTTTAGTCCTGTTTTGATCCTTTAAATAAAGTTATGTTAGTCCTAACTCAAATGGTAAATGTCAATATTGTTAGGTTAGACGTCTACAAAGATAAAAAAATATGGTTCATCCACACAAAAATAACATTATAAAAAGTCAGACAAAAAATAAGCTTAAAATTCGATTTCTAAGTCCATATTTTTATTATATTTATCTTAATATTTTATCATCTAAAAAATCATATTTAATTCATTTAAAGTTAAAAAATTCTAAGTTTTTGTGGATGATCTTTTTATAATGTTCTAAAGTAAAAAATCATTTAAAAATTCTAAAATTAAAAGAGAATTAAATATATTTTGTTTCAAGAAGGACTAAAAGTAATATCTAGATAGTTTTGTAAAGACTAAATATTATATTTTTATTTTACAAGGACTAATATTCAAAAGGTTAAAATTTATAGAGATTAAAAATATATATAGTCTTTTTTTTATAAATTATTTTATTAGACATTTTTTTAATTTCCTTTAACAAACCTTTTTTTAAAGTAAAATTAATATTTATTACCAAAAATTTTATCAAACATTTTTTTTACAAGAAAATATTTATTAAACCTGATTGTTATTAAACGTGGTAACTGTTTTTTTTCAAATGTAACCAAAAATTATTCTTAAAATAACTATTTTATTTTTTGCTGAAACTTAAAATAACTGTTTGGTTATATATTAATTAATGATGTGAAATATCCAAATCATCTAATATTAAGAGGGTATTTTTCGCGATTTTTGGGTTGTAAAATATAAACGAATATAGTCTTTTGATTCATGCTTGGAGAATTTAAACCATTGTTTTCAATCACACATCTCACCATATTGCATTTGCGGTGTGATGGTAAAATGATCACAATTAAAAATGCACCACAATGCCATATCAGTCTCAATGACAACCAACTATGCAATGATGATACAAAATATTGTTTTTCTTATTTTATTTTGTCTTAAATAATTAAAACAATTAAATATTGTCTCAATTACAACCAATTAAATACTGTTTTAAATAATTAAAAATATATTAAAGTGATAGGGATTTGATAATTAAATAGTTATTATAAGATTTTAGAGAGAAAATAGATGTGTGAGAGAAAAGATAAATAGTAAATTATAGTATTAGATTCTAATAAAAAATAAATAGATTTACCTGCCATACTTGCAAAGTCGCAATTGCATCCTTGACTCCAACCACAAACTAAATTTAAAGAATAATAAAGAACTAAATAACTAAACTTATAGCTCTTTTTTTATTAAAAAAAATGATATTTATTGATTGAAATTATAAAATAATACAAAATAAATTTAAATTTATTAAAAATATAAAAAATAAATCTAAAACAAACTCACAACATTTAAATTAATACTAATTGGTAACAAATAAAAATTTGATATATTTATTAATCAATTTAGATATTGTTTCGGATTGAAAAAGTTAGTGCACAAATCGATAACAAATCAAAACATTATATTTTTATACTAAACAAAAAAAATCATCAGAAAATCTGTTTTTTTATAAATAAATAAAAAAAAACTAAACTACCGAGAATCAGGAAAATCTTAGACAATTACCAGAAAAAAAAATTATATATATATATATACTAAAAGATTTATCAAAAATAAAATAAAATAAAATTTTACAACATATTTATCTTTTAAAATCCTAACGGCTCTATCGTTTTTCTCTCAAACCATAACTGTATAAATACAAGGGTTGAAGCCTTTTTTTCAATTATAAAGTATTGTGATTACTTAATTCTCTCATTCCAATACTCTTCCTCCTTGAAACTATGGCGGCAGAAAAATCATCAATAAAGATGATCACGCTGATAGCAGCCGACGACTCTGTTTTTGAGGTAGAACCTAATATCGCGAAAGAGATGAAAACCGTACAATCTTATATCGAAGAATTTGATCAAAACAGCGTATCAATTCCTCTCCCCAATGTATTCAGTAACGATCTTGCCATGATAATCGAGTATTGTAAGAAACACGCTTCAGAGAAAGAAACTAAGGAAACAAAAGAGGAGTTTGATGTTGAATTCTTGAATGGAATGAAGAGTGACGACAAATTACGGCTCCTTCAAGCTGCAAGTTATCTCAATATGGATAGTCTTCTTCAATTTTTGGCAAAGGCTATTGCTGCTGAAATTGAAAACCAGAGTGTGGAATTTGTTCGTGACTATTTTCACATCGACAATGATTTTACGCCGGAAGAAGAATTGGAGTTACGTAGAGAGAATGGATGGGCTTTTCAAAAGTAATCGAAGGATCAAAAGTGATTTGTTTATTGGATTCTAAAATAAGATTAGAAATTAGAAATTGAATGTTGAATTTTGTTTAAGTTATATGGGAAACGATTTTGCGATTTGTTTTGATAGTGTTTTTTATATGATCATTTCAATGTATTTCTTGTTTCTATTCTCTCTATTTTCTGCAAAATTAAATTAATTCTTGATGTTGGTTCTTACTTTTTCTTAATAAGATGATAATGTGAAATCTATAGTTGTAGGATTAACATTTGGATCGTCGGTTAAGTGGTAATAAGAGTTATTTCGTTTAAAGTCTTTGATAACAATTATAAAATTGACCATGGTAAGAGTTATTTCATTTAAAGTCTTTGATGACAATTATAAAATTGACCATTAACGTTACATTAAAAAGTGATTTGTTTTTTGAATTCTAAAATAAGATTTGAAATTACCTTATTTGTGTTAAAAATTAGAAATTGAACGTTGAATTTTTTTATAATTACTTGGTTAAGTTGTATGGAAAATACTTTAATTGTTTGACCATGGTAATTATTTTAAGTTCTAAAATTAAAAATTAAAAATATAATATTGTAAATTAAATGATGATGTGAAACCGATAAAAAAAATTACAGTTCAAATAGTATGCAGATTTTTTTATAAAAAAAGAAATGGAACCCTGAAGTTAAAATTTAAATGCGGCAGACTTTTCAAAGCTGAAAAATAAACATTAGTCTTTTTTATCCATGTTTAAAGAATTTAAACTCAAGGCTAGATATGGCATGATTGTAAATATTCCAACAAATATCATATATTGACTAATAGTTTTTTTATCCTTTATTTTTTTTAAGTTTAATTTTGATCTCTTAATTAATTTTTGTCCCGTTTTAATCCTTTAAATATAGTTATTTTAGTCTTTAAGTTCTAGCTCAACAAACAAATGTTGATATTTTTAGGTTAGACGTCTGAGTTCGAACTAGGGACCTCGCAGTTGTGTGAGTTAATTATAATAGAATTTATTATCTCTTCTAAGAACAAAAAAAAAATGGTTCCGTTATTCACTTTAGTCATTTTCGCAAGTTTTAATAAAAAAAACTATTAAACTAAGCCAACATATCAATTTGGATGTCTAACTAGGCTATCTAAATCACTCATATAAAAGTGGGTTTTCATACATTTTTCTCCTCCTCTTTCTTCACAAAATTGTAAAATCAAATGAAGCCATTGATTAAAATCATCACTATGCTTTTGTAAAATCAAATGAAGTTACTGATTTGAAACTATCACTATGTTTTTCATGTTGTTTTTGTTGTTTATAGCATCTCTAATCTTTATTCTTTCTTATTGGATCTGAAAGGCTTAATAGAAAAATAAGGTTCAATGAAGAAGTATGGACTTATATTTTTTCAAATCTTATTTTTCATAAACTTCTGTTAAATATTTTTCTAGATCTTGTTAAAGTGTTTATTTCTTCGTGAATTTAAGTTTTTTTGAGTTTGGAGTTTACTGAGTTTTTCATGAATTTTTAAGTTTGTTAAAGTGTTTTTTGTGGGTTTGGGTTTCTTGTTTTCTCATTTATCTCACTTGTTGGGTTTTGAATTTGGGTTTGAATGTGAGAAGTATAGATTTGTTGTTGTTGTTCTTTTAAAGTTCTGATATTTTTTAGATTGGAGCTCAAAGAAGATGAGGAGGAGGTGACTTAAACAACCTAGCCAAACATCAAAATTGACCTACTTAACGATTTTTGATTAAAACTAACAGAAAATATCAAAGTGACTAACGGAACTATAATTTAGAGACCAACACAAAATAAAATTTAATTAAATGACCAAAACGAAACCTAAAAAAAGATAAAGGACTAAAAGAGTAATTTAGTTTAGTTTGGACTATTTGAAGTTTGTTTATACCCACCAATGTTTACTATGAATAGACAGCATGTAAGATAAATGACTAAAAGAGTAATTTAGTCTAGTTTGGACTATTTGAAGTTTGTTTATGCCCACCAATGTTTACTATGAACAGACAGAATGTTTAGTTATGAGAGTATGAATATGGCTAAAGAAAAATGGCCAACTAGGGTGATAAAAAATGCATATGTTTTGATTGATGTATAAGTGGAAAAATTAAAATTAATAGTTGAATAATTCAATTGATGTAAAAAATGTATTTGTTTCAAGTGATGTATAAATTATGTGTGTTGCAGTTAATTAATAGATTTTCAACGTTAAACATAAATTATATATTGTAATTGTAAAGACTCACGGATAAATAAGAGTGAGATGTGTCGATAGTGCATTAGAGCTTATTTTGTGTTTACATGTATCAACAGTGTATTAGAGTTAATCGACGTATCAAAGCATATCGTCGTGTAAGCCACAAGAGGAAAAATAAAATATTGGTACATCATAACTTATACGTAAGTGGTCCATTGTGAACCAGTATAGATTAATATCAACAAAATAGTAACACATATAGCATTAATGTGAAATCGACTAATGTGTCTCCATGGGGAACCTTGAGTATGTTGTAACTTGTTTTTGTTCAAATCTACAAAACCATGTTAGATAAAGTACTTGTAGTTTCTAGAAGTTGTTGTGTCATTGTCAGGTAGTTAGTTAAGTTAGTTAGATTAAATTAATCTAACTCAAGTCTTATGAGTCTGTATAAATAAGCTTGTGAACATTCGTTGAATACAAGTGATTTGGCACCAAATACTCTACTAGTCTTTACAATTTATGTCAATAGCAAAGCTCAAGGAAGAAGAACAAGCCTTACAAGTCTCTAATGGTTGTAGAACAAGAAAGTGAGGTAGATGATGAAGAGGTGGTGGAGGTAGAGGGAGACAATCCTTCAACAATTAAGTCATAGTGTTATAAATTTCATAAGTTAAGACACTATCAATATGAGTGTCCTAATTGGGAAGAAAGTGTCAATTACACTGAATTTGATGAAGAAATGCTTCTCATGGCACACAAAGAAGTATCAAAGAAAGAATTTAAAGACAAGGTACAATGGTTTCTTGACTCAGGCTGCAACAATCATATGTGTGGTAGTAAAGATTGGTTCTTTAAATTTTAATATAAATTTAGAGAATCTATAAAATTTGGTTATAATTCAAGAATGGTAGTTAGTGGGAAAAGAAGCATTAGAATGAACATTGATGATTCATTCAGACATTTGTGGGCCAATTAAACCAGAATCCAACAACAATAAAATGTATTTTATCACTTTTATTGATGATTTTAGTAGAAAGACTTTGGTGTGTTTTCTAGTTGAAAAATCTGTTTCCTTAAGTGTTTTCAAGAAGTTTAAAACTATGGTTGAAAATGAATCTGGAAAATCTATTTGTGGCTTAAGAACTAATAGAGGAAGAGAATTTAATTCCATTGAGTTCAATTAATTCTGCAACACAAATGGCATTAAAAGGCAACTAGTTCAAGACTTACCCATTAGATTGCACTCTCATTCCCATTGGTGCACTTATAACAATCACATGCAAGAATTCAACCAAGCAGTTCACAAAATGAACTCAATATTAATATTTACCTATTGGATAACCCAATTCTCTCTAACCCACATTTTCTCAAAAATGTCAATTTTATTATTGACATACCCTATCCACATTTTATTATTGCATCCACTAGAATTTGCTGAACCCATCTCAACTTTGGGAAATTTTTACCCTATCCCACATTTTAACCAAAATGTCAATTTTATTATTTTTCTTTTTTTTTTTATCATTTTACTATTTTTTTTTTTTACTTTTCAACTTTCACTCACTCAAAATTTTTAGATTTCTCACGCTCTTGCCACCATCAAATTTTCTGATCAACGATGTACATTTTAGAAAATTTGTGGTAAGCTTTTCGAAACAGTTTAGTTTAATTTATTAGAAAACTTGTCTAAAATAGCAAGTTTTTCGTTTTTATATAATTTGATGAAGTATTATTATGTAACAGCGAGACTAAGAATTTAGGGTACTTCGAATTGAGTTACATCATATGCTAACCAAGTGATATGGAGTTCATGATAGTTTTGTAATTCATGAGTTTTTATGTTAACTATGATACTTTTTGCAAGTTAATGATAAATTGTATTTCATGCATTCTAAAATATAAGTAAAAATTTGTCAAAAAAAATTTATATATTTAATTCAAAATTTGGATCAAATATACTAACTTACTTTAACTCATTTTTTTCTTATATTTTGAGAAAGAGTAGTATTTTATAAGTTAATAATTCAATTTTTATTTTTCACATATTTGTTCTATATTCTTACGTTAATTCTAGAGTTACTGGCAAAAAGTATCACACATTGCATAAAATGAACTCATAATATTGAGTGAGACAATTAATATTTGTCCATTTTATTCTTCCATTCTTATTAACAATTACTTAATCTAAAATGAAATATAAGTAATATATAATTTTTTAATGAAATATAAACAAATTTAAACTGTTTTCTCTCCTATTTGATGATGGTATATCTAAACTATCCCGATTTATTTATTTATATTTCCTAAATCATTCAATTTATTAGTAATGGAATAAGTTATGCAAATGAACTTAATTTTTTATTGCAATTATATAGATTATCAACCATCCTTTTTAATATGCATAATTAAATTGATCGATTTTTGTTTATAATTCATTAGAGAGGGAATAACATATACGATAAAACATTGGTTGATGCTATGGTGGATCAATACTTTGAAATTAGCTGAAACTCTAATGATAATCAACGATACTCTCTAAAAGTATAACTCGATTTGGATAAAAATAAGGAATTTCTCAAAAGTCAACTCATTAACTGACATCAATTATATCACCGTCACGGTCGTAGTTATTAGCAATAATAGGATCATAGAGTTGAAAACGAATTTTTATATTGAAAATAAGCTTGACACAAAAGAAGATTCCTTAAAATATTTCATATTGATTGATTAAATAATTACTAAAACAATGAACACAATAACTTTATTTATAAAGCACATATCAAACTTAGCCAACTAACTAATTAAGTCTAACTTTATATTTTCGATTATTGTCAATAATTGTTGATAGAATTTTAGTGACTTTTAAGCACCGGTCTACCGGTATCAACCTATAAAATTTGCCTCAAATTAACATTTATTGTATAATAATAACTACACAAATTCTTCTTGCTCAACCATTTATACCAATTTCTTGAACTATAGTAGTGATTTGTTTTAATGCGCTTTAACGTGAAACTGAACTAATTAATGGTTCCATAAATTGAAGTGATTTGGTGTTAAACTTATTCCATACAAAATCTTAGTGAATTAAGACTACATTAGAACGAAGAAAATAGCTCAAGCCATTGTTGTTTTTGTTGGATCTTTTGTTTGAGATATGCTGTAAATCTTGAACAAGAAGAAGATGAAATTGATGATGATGAAATAAATTTCAAAGGGCGTGTACCACACTAAGTTTTATGTTCAATTTATCTCCATCAATCTATGTATATTAGATGCAAACGGTTTAACGTAAATTTCCTTCAAGATACTTTAGAATCTTTGACATGAATTACACACTCACATCAAACATATGGATGAATAATAATTTCTAGAATAAAATTCTTCTATTTACTCTCGTAGGAGCTGCTATATCATTCTTTTGTAGTGTATTCCTCTTCTTCTCTTGTGCATGGATCCAAGATCGCAAAATCAGCTCTAATGTGACCATTATCACATTTATTGTAATTTTAGTGTCAATTTAAGTTTTTGACTTCAAAGACATGAACGACGTAAAATTAAATATACTGACGTGAATCAATATTATTAAATTTATATTTATCTACCTCAAGCAAATATTAATATAATATATTGTAAAGATAACAAAAAATAAATTATAAAAAGATGAAGTTATGACGTTACAAAAATAAATATACATTTTTATAATTTATTTTTAACTTTTAAAAGTACTTTAATGATCATACAAAATATTGTTTTTCTTATTTTATTTTGACTTTGTATCATAAATTTAAAGAGTGTTTTAAATAATTAAGAATATATTAAAGTGATAGAGATTTGATAATTAAATAGGTATTATAAGATTTTAGACAGAAAATAGATGTGTGAGATAAAAAATAAAAAATTCTAATATTTAATTCTAATAAAAAAAAAAGATCTTTATTGATTTAAATTGTAGAATATATCTTGATGAAAAATAAATTCAATTTATTAAAAATATAAAAGATAAGTCTGAAAAACTCACAACATTTAAGTTAATACTAATCGGTAAGGAATCAAAATCTGCTATATTTATTAATCAATATTAATCAATCTAGTTATTGTTTGAAATAGAAAATTACCGCATAAAACGGTAATGAATCAAATCATATATTTTTATACTAAACAAAAAATTATTAGGAAAATCTGTTTTTTTTTTTTATTAAAAACTAAAACTAGCGAGAATCAGGAAAATCTTAGACAATTTTCTGTAAAAAAAAGTTATATATAAATAGATATATTAAAAGATTTATCAAAAATAAAATAAAATAATCTTATATGATATTTTTTTCTCTCGTCCATATCTATATAAATATAAGGGTTGAAGAGTTTTTTCTATTATAAAGTATCGTGCTTACTTAACTTTCTCTCCAATCCTTAATTCACTCACTCAAATATTCTTTCGTTGAAAACTATGGCCGCAGAGAAATCATCAAAGATCACGTTGATGGCCGCAGACAACTCTCTTTTCGAGGTAGAAGCTAATATCGCGAAAGAGATGAAAACCGTCCAATCTTATATCGACGAATTCGATCAAAACACTGCACCAATTCCTCTACCTAATGTATTCAGCAGTGATCTCGCCATGATAATCGAGTATTGTAAGAAACACGCTTCAACGGAAGAAACTAAGGAAGCAAAAGAGGAGTTTGATGTTGAATTCGTGAAGAGGATGAAAAAAGATGACAAATTACGGCTCCTTCAGGCGGCAAGTTATCTCAACATGGAGAGTCTTCTTCAATTTTTGGCAAGGGCTATTGCTGATGAAATTGAAAACCAGAGTGTGGAATTTGTTCGCGACTATTTTAACATCGAAAATGATTTCACGCCGGAGGAAGAAGCTGCGTTACGCAAAGAGAATGAATGGGCTTTTAAAATCTGATTTGTTTATTGGATCTAAAATAAGATTAGAAATTACTCTATTTGTGTTAGAAATTATAAATTGAATGTTGATTATTTGATTAAGTTGTATGGAAAATAGTTGAATTTTGCGATTTGATTTGACAGTGTTTTTTCTATAATTATTTGATTTTATTTTCTGTTTTTATTTTCTCTATTTTCTGCAAATTGATAAAAAAATAAAATATGGTAAATTAAATTGATACTTTTCTTATTATAAGATGATGAAGTGAAATCGATAATTGTTGGATTAAATTTGGGTTGTTACTTAAGTGAAGTCATTCATTTGATACCATCACTATGCTTTTGTAAAATCAAATGAAGTCACTTATTTGAAACTATCACTATATTTTTCTTATTTATATCTTTTTTATTGGATCAGAAATGTTTAATAGAAAAATAAGGTTCAATCAAGAAGTGTGAACTCATATTTTTTCAAATTTTATTTTTCGTTAATTTGTGTTAAATATTTTTTCAGATCTAATATTTTCTCATTTATCTCACTTGTTGGGTTCTGAATTTGGGTTGAATGTGAGAAGTATGGATTTATTGTTGTTGTTCTTTTAAAATTTTGTTATTTTTTTAAATTGGAGCCCAAAGAAGATGAGGAAGAGGAGGAGGGTGACTTAAACAACTTAGTCAAACTTCCAAATTGACATACTTAACGGTTTTTGATTAAAACTAACAGAAAAGATCAAAGTGGTTAACGGAACTGTAGTTAAGAGACCATAACAGAATAAAAATTAATTAAATGACCAAAACAAAACCTAAAAAATTATAAAGGACCAAAAGAGTAATTTAGTCTAGTTTCTACTATTTGAAGTTTGTTTATGCCCACAAATGTTTACGATGAACAGAAAGAATATCAGATACATGTTAATTAAGGATGGCCAAAGATAGTGATGAAAGTATGAATATGGCTAAAGAAAAATGGTGAACTAGGGTGATAAAAAATGCATCTTTCAATTGATGTATAAATGGGAAAATTAAAATTAGTAGTTGAATAGTTCAATTGATGTAAAAAATGTATCTGTTTCAATTGATGTATAAATTATCAAGATTAAACATAAATTATATATCCTAATTGTAAAGACTCATGGATAAATAAGAGTCAGATGTGTCTAGCATATTAGAGTTTATTTTGTGTTTACATGTATTAACAGTGTATTAGAGTTAATCGACGTATCAAAACATATCGTGTAAGCCGCAGGAGGAAAAATAAAATATTGGTACATCATAGCTTATACATAAGTGGTCCATTGTGAACCCATAGAATAATATCAACAAAATAGTCACACATTTGGCATATATGTGAAATTGACTAATGCTTCTCAATGGAGAACCTTGAGTATGTTGTAACTTGTTTTCCAAAACCATATTAGATAAAGTACTTGTAATTTCTAGAAGTTGTTTTGTGTAATTGTCAGGTAGATAGTTAAATTAGTTAGATTAAATTAATCTAACTAACTCAAATATTATGAGTCTGTTGTATAAATAAGCTTGTGAACATTCCTTGAATACAAGTGATTTGGCACCAAATACTCTACTAGTCTTTACAATTTGTGTCAATAGCAAAGTTCAAGGAAGAAGAACAAGCCTTACAAGTTTCTAATGGTGGTAGAACAAGAAAGTGAGGTAGAGGACGAAGAGGTGGTCGAGGTAGAGGGAGGCAATCCTTCAACAGGCAATTCATAGTGTTACAAATTTCATAAATTAAGACACTATCAATATGAGTGTCCTAATTGGGAAGAAAGTGTCAATTACACTGAATTTGATGAAGAAATGCTTCTCATGGCACCCAAAGAAGAATCAAAGAAAGAAGTTAAAGACAAGGTACAATGGTTTCTTGACTCAGGCTGCAACAATCATATGTGTGGTAGTAAAGATTGGTTCTTTAAATTGTATGATAAATTTAGAGAATCTATAAAACTTGGTGATAATTCAAGAATGGTAGTTAGTAGGAAAAGAAGCATCAGGTTGAACATTGATGGGCTGAACCAAACTTACACTGAAGTGTGTTATGTTTCAGAATTGAAGAACAATTTACTAAGCATATGCCAACTTCAACAAAATAATGTTAATGTCATTTTTAAACGTGATGAGTTCAAGCTGAATCATGAAGAAAACAGCTGGTATGTGCTTAGCATATGAGCTTTAACTCAGCCATTGCAATGGCAGTGAAAACAAAATTCAACCTGTTTCTTTGGTGGCTGTACAAACATTTTCATCATTTCAAACTTCCTAATCATCTATGCTCACTAGTTATGGACAACTGCAAACTAATATAACTTCCTATTCATTAAGAGTCTGTTTGTTGCTATTGCGGTTGTTGCTGCTGCTGCTGGGGGTGTTCATATGGCCATGGCATGAAAGGCAGAGGAAGTTGAGGCTGCTGGGGATGTGCATGTAGCCATGGCATGAAAGGCACAGGAAGTTGAGGCTGCTGGGTAGAATTTAGTGCAGCTTGAGCAACTGGGTTTCCCATGATCATCCCTGTAGGACCTACAGGGTACTGTGGTGGACCATGATAATATGGCAGATTGGATGGAGGATCCATTATTGGAATAGTATCTTTTGCGATTCCAACCGCTTTTTCTTTCAACTCATTACTTGGAAATGGAATGCTATATTCCAAGAAATCAAAAGCATAATTGCTTTTAATAGCAGCTGCTATATCATTCTTTTGTAGTGTATTCCTCTTCTTCTCTTGTGCATGGATCCAAGATCGCAAAGTCAGCTCTAATGTGACCATTTCACATGCTTTTACAAATACAGCTAGAGCTTCTTGTGCAATCATCCGGACATCTTCATCAGCTTTCATTATCCTTTTAATACGACCAATCGGGATAGTGAAGCTTTTAAAGTCAACAATTTGCTGAATTTCTTGCATTTGGTTTTCCCACAACATTTGAAGCTGCTGTGGTTTCTGTTGCTTCTGTTGATGGTGGAAATGTTGTTCTGGCTGCTTTGCAAGTTGGAGTACGGAATCAGGTATTGAAGGTGTTCCAGAAGCCACCATGGGAACAGTCGGGTAATTAGATGAATACACCATTTGGCTAGCACCTGGTGCAACTTCCATAACATGTTGCTTCTGCTGCTGCTCTGGAGTCTGGTTTTGAGAAGAATACGGTATTTGGCTAGCAACTGGTGTAAATTTCATCCCATTTTGTTTCTGCAGTTGCTGCTCTTGAGTCTGGTGGTGAGAAGAATTCGCCATTTGGCTAGTACCTGGTACAGATTTCATCACATGTTGCTGCTCTTGAGTGCGGTGGTGAGAAGAATACGCCCTTTGGCTAACACCTGGTGCAAATTTCATCCCATTTTGTTGCTGCAGTGGCTGCTCTTCAGTCTGGTAGTGAGAAGAATTCGCCATTTGGCTAGCACTTGGTACAGATTCCATCAAATGTTGTCGCTGCTGTTGCTGCTCTGGAGTCCGGTTTCGAGAAGAACACGCCATTTGGCTAGCAACTGGTGCAAATTTCATCCCATTTTGTTGCTGCTCTTGAGTATGGTAGTGAGAAGAATGCGCCATTTGGCTAGCACCTGGTAGAGATTCCATCACATGTTGTTGCTGCTGTTGTGGCTCTTGAGTTGGGTTTTGAGAAGAATACGCCATTTGGCCAACACCTGGTGCAAATTTCATCCCATTTTGTTGCTGCAGTGGCTGCTCTTGAGTCTGGTAGTGAGAAGAATTCGCCATTTGGCTAGCACTTGGTACAGATTCCATCACAAGTTGTTGCTGCTCTTGAGTTGGGTGGTGAGAAGAATACGCCATTTGGCTAACACCTGGTGCAAATTTCATCACATTTTGTTGCTGCAGTTGCTGCTCTTTAGTCTGGTAGTGAGAAGAATTTGGCATTTGGCTAGCACCTGGTACAGATTCCATCACATGTTGTTGCTGCTCTTGAGTTGGGTGGTGAGAAGAATACGCCATTTTGCCAACACCTGCTGCAAATTTCATCACATTTTGTTGCTGCAGTTGCTGCTCTTGAGTATGGTAGTGAGAAGAATTCACCATTTGGCTAGCACTTGGTACAGATTCCATCACATTTTGTTGCTGCTCTTGAGTTGGATAGTGGTCAGAATACGCCATTTGGCTAGCACCTGGTGCAAATTCAATCACATTTTGTTGCTTCTCTTGAGTCAGGTAGTGAGAAGAATTCGCCATTTGGCTAGCACCTGGTGCAAATTCCATCACATTTTGTTGCTGCTCTCGAGTCTGGTAGTGAGAAGAATGCACCATTTGGCTAGCATCTGGTGCAAATTCCATCACATTTTGTTGTTGCTGGTCTTGAGTCGGGAAGTGAGAAGAATATGCCGTTTGGCTAGCACCCAGTGCAAATTCCATCCCATTTTGTTGTTGCTGTTTCTGCTCTTGAGCTGGGTAGTGATACGCCATTTGGCTAGCACCTGGTGCAAATTCCATCACATTTTGTTGCTGTTGTTGCTGCTCTTGAGTCAGGTAGTAAGAAGAATACGCCATTTGGCTAGCACCCGGTGCAAATTCCGTCCCATTTTGTTGCTGCTCTTGAGTTTGGTAGTGAGAAGAATGCACCATTTGGCTAGCACCTGGTGCAAGTTCCATCACATTTTGTTGCTGCTCTTGAGTCAGATAGTGAGAAGAATACGCCATTTTGCTAGCACCTGGTGCAAAGTCCATCACATTTTGTTGCCACTGTTGCTGCTCTTGAGTCTGATCTGATTTGTCCATGACCGGTTACTGCTATAAGATTTTATCTTTAACTGTCTAGTCACTAGAGTTCTAAAAAAGGAAAGGGGCGGAAAACCTCATGTCAGACAAGGATACTATATTTTTACAGAAGTTAAACAATTATCAAAAGAATGACTTATGTAAAAAGTAACAATAATGACATGTGGTTTGCATATTCATTTACAAGTCATATCAGGATTAGTGAATAGAGCAGTCTAGTACACAGTTGGAAATTCTTTATGTATGTCATTGATTACCAATGGCTAATGAAAGTACAATCTTTCGATGTTTGGTTTCTAGTACAAATAACAAAATATGCCAAGTGATCAAATACATAATTAAGAGATAAGCATACCTCATAGAACAATCATTATTAAGTCAGCTTAAAATGAAAAAAATCAATAGACAAATAAAAGGAGATTACTATGTGTCCTCAACTCCCAAAATATATTCATTGACACATATCCATTTGAAAAAGTTTGCCTCCACATTTATGTTTGTAAACAATATCAAACAGAAGTGATTGAGGCTCTTGTTAACTGTGTAATAAATAATTCATGAAGAGACCACAATAATACAACATAACATACATGCTTACATTTTTCCATTACATTTCCCATTCCAATTGATAATTACCACCTTTAGGCCAAAATTTATACTTAAGCTAGCCATATCAGTAATGTCAATCGCGAATCGTAGAAAATAGCAGTTTCTTCAAATTCTACTATTCAATAATGCTATAGCATATCGTTGAATAATAGCAAGTTGTTCAAATTTTACTACACTATAGCGCTATAGTCTCGCTATAACTGTTATTAGTGCTAGTATAAAGTAAAAGCATGGCATTCTTCACAGAGAAAAGCAAATAATAAAAATAAAAAAATGAATGTTTGACTTTCCAATCCCATTTACAAAATTCAAACCCAAGTATTCCAATAATAGAAGTTGCAATAATTAAAGATTGAATAGATCACAAGTTATAATTGTGCAAAGTTCAGTGTGGCACATTTTACAATTGAAGACAAAAAATAAATTACACATAACACTAATAGCTGAGAGGATCACATATCATCATGCATGTGATACATTTTACTTTTCACCTCAATTGACAAACTCAAACTGAAGCCAAAAGCAAGATTTAAAAACCTGCTGTGGCTGAGCACCAAAATTTGAAAAACATAGCAAAATTCTTTATCTCGCACTGTAATTAAAATGAATAAACATAGAAAATAAAGCACATTAAACACAAGTTTCTTCTCCTTTTCTTTACATTTCTCAAAAGAAATTGCTATTAACTTCCACATTTCC
>JBBPBQ010000003.1:40773942-40797783 GCA_037974755.1 Cicer yamashitae
TATATCTAAGAAATTATAATTTCAATGATTGAATGGTTCAATATAACATAATTAAACTAAATATGACTAAGAAATTTTAATTTCGATTATTCGACTATTCAATCATAACTAATTGAGTTAAATATGATTTGTAAATTTTAATTTTGATAATCATACAATTCAATAGACTGACTATGATTTAAAAATTTAAATTTCAATAATCAAACAGTATAATTTTAACTAATTAAACTAAATATGACTTAGAAATTTAAATTTCGATTATTCGACGTTTTAATTTTAACTAATTAAATTAACTATGATTTATAAATTAATAAGTTAACATATCATATTTTTAATTGTATAAATATTTAAATTGTATAATTTTGCTTTTGACGGTAAATTAAATTGTATAATTTTATATCTTAATTGATAAATGAAGATATTATTAAGTTGAATGTTTTGTGATAGTTCAAATACAAAACCCAATTAATTATGATAGAATTTTTATAAAAAAAAATAACCAATGCAACATAAAAGTGTCCATAAAATAATAATATTTTTTAAGTTAATAAAGTAAGAATATCGGTGCCAGCGAATAAAAATGGATGCAATGAATACCAATACCAGTTTATTTTATCTGCAGTTACCTATTCTAGGTCCGTAACGGATCTTATTAGTGGATACCCACGGCACATTCTTTTGTCATCTCCAGGCACATAATCTTAGATTATTAGTAGTTATGTACATAAAAATGTATTTTAAAAGATGCACCAAATCAGTATGACCATCAATTGGTTCATATCAAAGTGATTTTGTACTAATGGTTATGGAAGATGTTGGTGATGATTTCATTGATTTGAGTGAAACATGTATTGTTAATATTTCTGCTTGAAAAGTGAATGACAAAGACAAAAACAAAACAGAAAGAAAGAGATACATGCATCGTCATATATATATCATAAACAGTTTACAATTTTTATCTTTTTTCTTGGTAAATGATATCTAAATAAACTACCTATGCTAAGAAAGTAAAAGGAGGCAACTTAAAGTACACAATACACACACTGAAATTAACAATATAAGTCCAAATGTTGTTGAACAATCCTATAATATATGGTTTCACACATATTGACATATATATACAATCAGCAACAGAAACTAAAGATGGATACAGCAGGAAATTACAATACAAACAGCTATAGATGTCCCTCATATAGTTTTAACTCATATACATTTTTTATAGCTCAACTGAATGTATTTAATATTTAATACATACATACATACATATGTGTGCATCAGATCAAATCTGTTGATTATCATTTAGATGCTTTGTGTCCTTGTCCTTTGGTCTGACTAGCAGCTGCAGACATCACGCGCAAGCGGCGCGCAATTTCTGTAAAGGATGGCCTGACAGCAGGGTTAGGTGCCCAACACTGCTCCATTAGTGTTCTCCATTCTAGATCACAATAACTTGGGATTGAAGGTCTTAATGTATTGTTCACAATACCGCCTGTATATGAGAATGTGCAAGAGAGTGAGTGAAAATATAGGTATAAGTGAGGCAGATACAGAACAAGTGTGAGAAAGTAGCTCATGTTAAGTTCCTGAGAGGTTAAACAATTATCACAGGAAAATTTTCAGAAATGCATGCATGCATGCAAGGGAAACATAAATTTATTCCAAGGTTCCATGTAAGAACAAATCTCTTATAACACGTGTCTGACAACTCATATAAGTGTCCCTAAAATAACTTTTTTTCCTTGCTTCGACACGCCTCAGACACATAAGAGGTTCATCTACACTAGTAATGGAAACCTGTTCTAATTGTTTCCTAAAAGAATTAGAATAACAAAATCTCTTAAAAGTAATATACTAGTATTTTAACTGGGCATTTGAAAAACTATCGCATGTGCATGATCAATGAGAGTTTAAAAAACTTGATAAAATAATGTTTTAGGTTGATGAAGGTGAAAGACTAGCATATGATGTTTTAGAATTTTTTTTACAATGAAACAAATTTCTCAATTCAGATGCGTATATACATTTTGATTTTCAATTTAGATCTTTTATAAATAATGTTCATATTTTATTTTATTATAATAAATAAATGAAAATACATATGTATTGATGTCGATGTCCTATGTTTTTTACATTAGCAGTGTCTGTGTCAGAATCAGTGTAAGGGTTGTTTTGTTTCTATAATCTATCTACTCATTTGGTCTTGAAGTAAGTAAATTGAAATAGTATAACATGTGTGCTATTCTTTAATTTTGTTTATCCCCATTTACCTTGATTTCCATTGGCTGCATTGATTTGGTCTATTCATAACAGATAAGTTCAGATATTGTATATCGATTATTATGAGATTTAATTAATGTTGAGTATGATTCATATTCACTCATAACTGGGCAGACGCTCGAGCATAGCGAAGCGAATGGAGCAGAAAGCACAACGAGCATAGCGGACTTGTAATCTATACCGTAGTATTTAAACATTGCATTGTACTTTGTAATGCTAAGCATTGCATAATCAGAAAACTACAACCACTCTGCTGCCAGAGATATAGGCACAATTGGCCGAACTCTGTGATCAATCGTTTGTGTTCTTGTGTGTGTTTATTTATTTATTTTCTTTAGATCCGGATTTGTTGCTCTAACAATTAAAATTCTATCAATGCTATGAAAGTACAATTGATGCAAGCTAGTGCTTTAGAAAGGTTCAGCACAACTTGAGTCCAAGCTACTGTAAACATGGTTTCAAAGAGAAGAGAAAAGAACAGTACCTATAATGGCACCATAGTGCATATTAGCATATGGCTCCTCACCGGTAAGAATCTCCCATAATACAATGCCAAAGGAGAACACATCAACCTAAGGATTTAGCAAGATAGCATTAGTCAATAAGGCTTCAAAATCAATGAGATAAGGAGGGACAGCAAAGGACATAACCTACCAAACTACACAAAGTAACCTCTGGTTTTATTTTTATTTTAGTCAACGTAAAATGTTGAATCTGTACAACAGATTGGAGAGCTAAAAGCTTAGGCTGGTGTCAATTGAGTAACAAGATTTTGGTGAAAATTCTATATCTAACAGAAGGTAAACATGAGTTAACTTGTTGGCAATTTCCTCAATCATTGTTACTAAATTATACTAATAGTTTTTTATCGGAAAATATTAGTATATTAATTGTTATGTTAGTATTTTCTCTTTCAAGTTTCACCAGGGTTTGAACCTAGGTTTGTTTAACTCTTTCAACTCTTCACTCAAATCGGATGACCCGAATCCCTTTAATTGCTACTAATGGGGATTCTAAATTTCCACCGATGATGTTAAGTTTTACCTTTTCAGAAACCTTATTGCTGCTCCCATTCAGCAGCTCTGGTGCCATCCAAGGTAGAGTTCCACGCACACCACCAGTCACCAGGGTATTTCGCTTAATTTTTGACAGGCCAAAATCGCCTACCTGATGAAAATCAAGTTTCTCAACATTGTCAAAATATTGAAGACAGAGTTTAATCGAATAAATCATAATCCCCCAACACATGAATAAATACCTTGCATATTGGCCTTAAAGGATCCTTCAAGTTCACAAGCAAATTATCACATTTCAAGTCAAAATGAACAATATTTTTTGCATGTAAATACTCCATTCCAAAAGCTGCGTCCATGGCAATTATAAGCCTCTTGCGGCGATCAAGATACCTGGATGGAACCATGATAAGATCACACAAAAATCCCTTCAACAATTTTGTTGATGATAAAATAGTTTATGATATCTAAAGATCATAACAAGTAGCAACGATTGAATAATGAGCCACTTGATAAGATGCGTTACCTATCCTTCCGTAGCAAAACATGCCGAAGAGAACCATCCACCATGAATTCTGTAACAGTTGCCATTGTTTTTCCAGGTCCATCTTGAACTACCCCATAAAATGCCACCACATTTGGATGATGAAGCTTGGAAAGTATGTCCGCTTCCCGCCAGAACTCTATGGTCTAAAAGCGGACATGAATTTCATCAATATAAGTCATTATAATAAATGAGTTGCATGGAAAACAAAAATCACGCCATGCGATTTATAGACAAGTTACCAGTCTCTCTTGTTCAGAAGACCGGCCAGAGAAGCAACTTTTCTTTATTCTTTTAATTGCGACATCTGATCCCCGCCATTTTCCATGATACACAGTCCCAAAAGTACCAGAGCCCAGTTCTCTCAGCTCTTCAAGATCCGCATTCATTATGATCTGTCATGTGCGTCATAAATATATGCAATGTAATAAATGTTAGAAAATACGAACTTCAACTTTATAATGTTGTTACGAAAAATAGACCATTAAGCCCCCAAGCCATCATGTTGTACAGATATTCTTGAAGCCATCATCATAGAAACAAATTTGTACAGAATATGCCATAGTTATGCTTCCTAAGAGTGACATTATCCTTTTAAGAAAACAAACTTAGATATAGCATAAAAGTAGTTAAGCATGGAAAAATGACCTACTATCGAACCATAAACTAATATTGCAAGTTTAGGATCAAATTTTAGACAGTAATAGTTTTATGTTAGGATTAAATGTAATAAATGTTGCATGCTGAGAAAGAAGAAATTTTTGAAGAATTGGAATGATAATGAAAAAGATATTTATTTGGCTGACCAGTTGAACTAAAGTTAGTAGATTTTCAAGAAAACACAGATATAATGCATCAGCGTTGCCGCTGAAGAACAATGGTACCTGCAAAGTACTAATGTCAAATTCCTCGAAACTAATATCTTGAGGAGCTACACCAACATCCCTTGTCTCGTTATTGCCATCCTACATTCAGTCCATCGAACGATTTGTCAGCAAACAGAAACATATTCATGCAGATTCATAAGATAAAGAGCCATTAAAAATATACCTGATATTCAGATTCCTGTGGTCTAACATTTTCCACCGTTGTGTTGATGTTCTTATTTTCATTTCCCTTAAGTTCAGAATGATTATTTTCAGGATGAAAAACAATAGCTTCTGATTTAGTTGTTACAGGTAAGATATTCTGATTTTCGTCTCCAAAATTTAGGTTTGATTCCTTGTTTGCTGTCAAAATAACACCATCTGCTGGTAGAGGAGCAGAGTGCTTTAACTTACTGTCCATTACAGAAATAAGATTATCCTGATCAATTAGAGAAACATTATCAAACCCTTCATGTGCCAACTTCTGAAAATATGACCAGCTTTTAGGCTCATGATTGTCCATTTTTAAGCTCAAACCTGCTCTATCAGCTTGCAATGGACTACTGTTTGAAGAATCTTCAGAATGAATTGCTTTCGAGAACATATCAGAAAGGAAATCACGGGGAAACCTGTCGTCGATGTCAATCAGAATGTCACCCTGAGAAGGTTTGGATTTAGCATCAAGAGGCGGTGCTTGGACTTTAGATGCTAGATTCTCATTATGTTCAACAGAAGGAACTCGGCGAAATGCTAGATTTCCGGTGCCCTTGGTTTCAACAACTTGGAGAATCTTATGGTTATCTTTGGAGATGCTTGTCTCTTTTTCTGAACCACGGACCTGATCCTCGTGTCTCGAAATTTTGGTATCTGCTAATACAGGCTTCAAATCAGAATCCACGAGCTGATATAACTTTGTATTCGCCTGACTTGTTGAATCAGGCAAATGTTTGCTGATGGTGTGGCCATGCTTTTCAGATGAGTTGGACACCGTGTTAAGATTTGACAGATTCTCGTTGTGTAAACTGTCGCTGGATTCATTAACTGAATTCATATGGTTCAAATCAGAAAGTAAATCCGACATGAGTAAGTGAGAACCATATGCATCATCTGACTTTGTAGACCGATTCAACAAATCTGCCTGCTCCCTGTGAATAATTCTCTCTGAATAGTATACTCTATTAGGAAGTGGGGGTGGTTCAAGGCAACTGAAATCAATCACATTCGACTCGGCATCAACAAGAGCACGACTGAATGCATCTGCGGATGCAGTATAGAAGTCATCTTCACCAGATCTTGAAATCTGTGTAGGATTCACAGGACTAATCAATGAAGAGGAATCTTCAGATGGCTGGTGCTTACTCTTGTTTTCTAATGGAAATGCAGGATGAAGCACTTCTGATACAGCAGCTGGAACCGGTGCCTCTGATAAATTACGTTGCAAACTTCCCTCAAACTGATGCGAAGGAATAGGATACGGTGCTTCTGTTGATAAAACTTTTCCTCGATCGTTCCCTGTATGAATGACATTATCACCCTTTCTTTTAACCTGCATTGATGGAATATCAGAAATTTGTACTTGCAACTCACTGGACGCTTGCGCTTCGCTCACGATTCCTTGGTTTACAAGACCATGAGTAGGCAAAGAAACTGGAACCTCTTCAAGATTGCGAGCGGATTTGTTAGAAGGATAAGGGCCTTGGTGTATTGGATATTGACTAGTTCCCCCATGGTGATTGATTTGATCATCATAAAAGAATGGATAGGCTTCATAAGCATTTGAGGAGGTTGGCAGCATCGGTTGCGAAGGCTGAATTGTCGTCAATACGGAGTTAACATTGCCAGTCAAGGATGAACTTCCGACACCATATGATTCTACCGCAATTCTTTTAGTCTCCTTGCCAATACTTTGTCTGTCTAATTCATGTATATTATTAGAACTTCCGACATTATGAAGGATAGAGTTGCTTCTTGATTCCATGTTCATGCCGTTAACAGCAACTACATACTGGATTTCGGAATCACCATCCACGCTACCTAGACCAAACTGAGTATCATCCAAATCATTTATAGAGAATAGGAACATCCTAAGCTTTAACGATCCTCTCCTTCTTTGTAGATCATGACATTCCTCCATCATATTCCGCAGATCCTCATCAGAAGATACTGAAACTAGGGCATCAAGATCTTCTCCAGGGAGCTGATACTTCATTACATGAGTATCATTATAGATTGATGATATTTTCAGCATAAGCTCCGGCCAACTTGCGTCCTTTCTTATATTAATAATCCGTGTTTCACCCCCGACATATCTAAGCTTTCCATCACTCGGCCGTGGTAATATTTTACCACCAAAGCTGCATAGAATCTTCATCTTCATAGGTGAGGTCTCAGAAGCTCCAGAAGATGAAATACCTTGAAGGACACGGTTATTATCTTGATTAGACAATGTTCTAGGAATCAATCGAGCTGAGCCATAACTACTTCTGTCCTGGTGTAGAGAAGAATTCCTTCTGTCAAACTCTTTCGGACCTTTTTCAATATTCGCAAGCATAGAAATATCGGAACCGCTTTCAGAACCTGAATGGCCTAAAATGCCTTTCAATTCCATATACCCTGTTGAATAATTCGGATCACCTACGACATTTGGAAAGGACGGCTTCCTGAGATTCACCCTATCTCTCATAAATTCGAGAGAAAATTCCTCACCAGTCTGTATGGAGAAATTATGTACAGGTTTATTTTCGAGCACGTTGCTAAAGGAAGGAGGAGGCCTTGTATTGGTATGCATGCCATCCAAATGGTCTTGCAGGACCGGTTGTGGCGCAGAATGGAACTCCTCATTTCGAGGTTCCATCGAATTGTATTGATGTTTCTTCATTCTTGATTGTCGAATCAAATCATCATTTGTAATGTTAAATGTCGGAGTTTACTGCAATGCCACAGTACTGGGAAGAAACTAAACATCATGTAAAAATTAATGCAACCAATTACTATAAATTTAATTTCCAAATCCCATTGATAAGACTACTAAGTTATTAAACAACTCCAAAAAGTTTGAACTTTTTATCCATAGCAATGAGTTGGAGAGAACCTTTATTAATGCACCAGTTTATGTCACCATAATCAATGTATGAAAAGCTTCCAAAATCTTCAGAACTCTTAAGACTAAGTACTTTATTTGATGATCAAATTATCATCAAAATGTCACCCTGTAAGAGTGATAAAATTTAGAAACTGTTTTAGAATGAGATTAAGATGTAACACTAGATGATAGAAAAAAAAACATTAATTTAAGGGAACAGATACAAAACAGAAGAGATTACAAGAACAGTAACTGATATAAACAATTGGAAGAAATTATCATCAACAATTCAGCTACTAGAAATATGATCTCAAATATACCATAGGTACTATCAACAAATTTATTTATTTATTTATTTCAACCCCAAGTTCATTCTACAACAACTACTTTTAATTGTATACCCTAAATTACTAAGAAAAAGAAAAGCATTTATATAATGGACCATAATGTTCCAAAAAAAATCAAAATTTTATCATTTAATAAGCATCAGCTAAAGAATTGGTAATTGCTAATTTGCAGAACCACTTGCAATGAAGCAAAACCCAACACTAACCAGAAAAAATAAATCATTCCTAAATGCATGTTTGGATTGATGGTGAATTTGATGGAATCACGGTCTGCCACAATAATTTTACCCAAAGCTACACTTTAGAACTTCAACGAAATCAAGATGCCATCTCGATTTCGTCGAATTTACTGTAATTCCAAACATGCATCAAAACAAACCAAATCACATGAAAGGAGTATATGAAGTATAATTGAACAAACAATTTAAGTAATCACTAAACCACCTAAGAAAAAAAAATTGATATATAATAATATCAATTCTGGTCAACTCTCATCAAGATTATAAAAACAAAAATTCACAAAACTTGAAGATCCTAACTTCAACCTTAATCTATCAAAATTTCAAAACACAGCATAGATTATCAGAATTTCATAAATCAAGTTTGATTTAACTCATTAAAAGAGATAACAATCACAAAAGAATAAAAAAAAAACACTGGATCAGGGAGAAAATTAAACAGAATTATCAATATACCTGATTGATGATTGTTTTCAAGAAGGTTTCAGAGTATGAACCATGGTTGGTTATTCAGTATCTTGAAAAAAGGAAGAAGAAAAAGATGTATATGTAAAGAAAGAAAAAAAAAGGAATGAAACTTTGTTTGTCTATCCCATGTTTTGATTTCATTTATTTTGGAGTTGCAAACAATCTGAATCTAGTTGTAATTGGATGATACTTTTTGGAACAAAATGACAGCTCAACATATACACACAGTCACACACTCTTTCTCTCTCTCTCTTCTGTCTAACACACAGACACAAATAATTGTTTTTCTCTCTCTAATATTTGTGGATTGTAGAAGACTAGAAAGCTGTATGTATGTTTCTGTTATGAAATAAAATAAAATTTGTTGTGTTGTGTCAGCTAAATAGTCAAAAAAAAAGAGTGAAGAATCAACCAAGTCCACTAGGGATACAAATTACACGTAACAACTGTGTTACGTAGTACTGTATTTCTGCCGTGGATTTGAATCGACGGCTGAAATTGATTAATTAGGAAAAATTATCTGTATAATCTAAACTATTCGATTTCAAAGAAACAGTTGAGATTGTTTACTCAATCAAATTGCGTGCTGTAGTTAATGCAGCAGATAGTATAACACAAAATTTGCTTTTTCTTTCATTTTACTTTATTATTACGGCAACAGTTCGTTAATCGTTAAGTCCGCATGAAATACTCTTCTATCTTTAATGTAAGAAATTTTTTTAACGTTGTTTTGTTTTTATTTATAATAAAAAGTCACGACTTTTAAAAAGTATTTATTTTCTTTTACCTTATTTAATGTATGTTTTTTCAATATTAATAAATACATTATCATAATTTTTTGTAAAAATATGTTTAGAAAAATATTCAAAAAGTTACCGCAATAAATAACTTATTTAATTTTGATAAGTTTTTTTTGTATATTAAAACATCCGAGAGAGTAATAAATACATGAAATAAAATTAATACTACTATTCGGTAATCCTTCCATTTCAAAATATATACAACAGAAAATTAATTTACATTAAATGATGGAAAATTTTATTTCATTTTTTACGTTATAAAAAATATTTTTATTTTTCAAAATAGTTTTATGAAATTTGTTTTAATTTGTTATAAGAGGATATTGTTAGTTAAAAATGAAATATAAATTAACTAATTGATACTTTATGAGTTATATAATTTGAATGCAGCAGAATTAATTGAATGTTGCCTGTATTTTTTTTATACTATTTTAAAACCAAAAGTGTATTTATCATCTATTTACTTATTTATCTATTTTAATTGAAGTCTTTTCTTTTATTATCTATTTAAGTAAAGTAAGTGTGCTAATGCCATTTGTCATCAATTCACGGGTGGCTTTTATGTTTTTTAAACCATTTTCAATGGTTGTAAAATAAAATATTGTTGAGAAGGATGAATTGACTCAAATAGTCTAATCTAATAGTAGAAAGATAAATATTTAATATGATATGATGCAGGTTTGGTTCTTAATTACTAGTGTTATTAAAGTCTTTTTTCTTTAAATTGAATCACCATTCTTTATATCATACATTTTTTCACATTAAAAAATTGAGAATGATGCACTAATAACCGGTAGTAAGTGACTCCCACGCTTTAAAAAATAATTAGGGGTTGGAGTTGTAACTTTTGTGTAGGAAAATAATCTAATTAAGAGTTCATATGTAACATTTCATATGTTGATGTGAGCTTTTTTTTCTTTTTGACGAAAAGTAGTTTACAACATTTCATTAATAATAATGTCTTCAATACAAGGGAATGTCAATAAAAATATAATGACTAGTTAAAGATATAGTTACCCCAATAAGAGTATGAACTATTTCATTTACTTGTCTTTAAATAAACTCTATACATGAGTTTTGAAAGACGAATAGAAAATAAAACGACAATAAGACATAATAGTTTGAAAATGTCCACTTGAGCTTGATGGAACTTATCCACTACATATTTGGAGTCTAACTCGAAATCTATTTATTCAATATGAAGCTCTTTAACCCATTACAAAGCACTAAGAAAACCATAAGTTTCATCTACCATAACGGAGCACACATGACAAAACTATTCGGTTTTTGCTAAAACAAAATTACCGCTATTTTCACAAATGCACATTTCAACTCTATTTATTTTGCAAGGAAGAAAAAGTGGCATCGATGTTGCATTTGTATCTACATGTCGTTGGTTTTTCCACACGTTCGCCCCTACCAGCAAAACAAGAGCAATTCGAGCTTTTTAGAACTTGATGCACTAGCTGCCAATCATCAAGAAATTTCAAATCGCAATGGATAACTTGTTGTGTTTGTTAAGACAAAATCTCAATTTAATGTTTTGATGAAAACAAACAAAAAGTTAATTAAGAATGTTAATTATGATACTAAATGTTATGTTAATTTAACTTGTGCTTTTGAGTGAAATAATCCAAGATAGGTGCAAAGAAAATGCAAGAGAAATTAGTTTAAAGAAAGAGCTAAAAATGAACAAAACTGAACCAAGAATGTTCTTGACATAATCTGGAAAACCAAGAACGTTCTCCACGTTTCTGTCATTTTCAACAAGCAAGATCAAATCAATTTTTAATGTAAGGAAAGCTCCTGCAAATCGCGAATGGATTTCCAGTTCATATACAACTCTCATATGAGCAAAAGAATCACTCAAAAGGATCAAAGATTAAAGAGCACAACTCAAAGCAAAAGTGACAAAAGATCATTCTGGACAGCAGAACGAAGATCATTCTGGACAGCAGTCTGAATAACGAAGAATGTTCTGATTTTGACAGTATTAATCCAAGAACATTTTGGTTTACAAAGAACAAAGTCTTCTTTAATTCAAGACTGATTTGGGCTACGAAAATATATCAATCTACATTGAAAATCACCAGTATTCATTACAAAGGAACATAATTATATACTCAAGATCATTTTGGACAGATTCTTTCCATAAGATCAACAAAAAGCAAAACAATGCATCAAGAATAAAAAGCAAGACTAATCCCCAAAGTTGATGGCTAAAGTAAGCAAGTACAAACTGGACAGAAATGATAAAGTCATTGCATCACTGAAAGACGTACAGAACAGAAAAGCTTGACACGCAACAATTGTCAGAATTGTCAAAATCCAGCAATCACTCAAAACAAAAACGAAGAACATTCTCCGTTTTCACAGCTTTAATCCAAGAACGTTTTGGTTTACAAAGAGCAAAATCTGTTGTAATTTAAAATCGATATGGGCTACAAAAGTACATCTATCTACACTACAAAACATTAGTATTCATCATAGAGGAAGTTAATAATCTACACAAGATTGTTTTGGATAGATTCGATCAAAGAGGATCAACAAAGGCAAAGCAAAACATCAAGATCAATCTCCAAATTGATGAGCTATGAGAAAGGACATCCATGACAGCAAGGACACTGTTGCTCACCTTTTTGTATAAAGCACATCATGTTTCTGGGACTAACACATAACAGCTGTCAAAGTTCAACACTCAAACAAAACAAGAAACGAAGAATGTTCTTGTTTTTTTACAAAAGAACATTATGATTTTAATTCTCTTTTAAAGACAGAATTAAAACATATAATTTTACACAATATAAATCACATATTAAACAGTATCAAGATTGCTCAAATTATTGGTGAAGCCAAGAACTCGAGATTAATAACCAAAGGTGGAAAACAACCTCAAGATTGATCTCCAAATTGATGAGTTGTGAGCAAGGACACAAGTACATTGTACTTACAATATTCTGTAGAAAGTTCTGCATAAACTTGACTCAAAACAGTGACAACTCATTCACTCACTCATTCACATTTTCCATGAGACCCAAAAGCAAGAACGTTTTCCGTTTTGTCAAGAACGTTCTGGACAGCAAATAAACACATGTTTAATTGCTTTAAAATATATCTGACACTTGGGAAGTGTGTCCAACGGATATATTCATTTTAAACTGAATATTCAAAGCCTTTTAACATCTATAAATTGAAGATCAATTGGAAGATGAAGGCAAGAGTTCAATTTACAAATCTACCAACACTTGTTCAAGTAACGAGTCATAAAAAACTCTTCAAGCAAACTCCAACTCTCTTCACTATATCTTTGGATCATTATTTACTGAGTTTGTCTTTCATTTATCTCAAACAAGTGTTGAGAAGTTTCAAGATCCCAAACACTTTTATCGTACACATCATTTGTAACTCAAGTCTATCTGTTATGTTAGATTAAGTGTGTTTGTAAAAATCCTTTCAAGGCTGAAAGATGATGGTAAAAATTCTTTCTAGGTTGAAAGGTGAAGATTGTAAGAGATCAAGGTTGATCTGGACTGGTGGTGTAAAAACCAAGAACGTTCTCCGTTTTGAACACTTAGTGAAAAATCTCACGGTTGTGAGGACTGGACGTAACCCGGGTTGGGTGAACCAGGATATATCTTTGTGTGATATCTCTTCCCTTATCTCTATTTATTTCTAGTTTTTTGATTATCAAATTAAATTGTGTGTTTTCACTAACCAAGAACGTTCTCCGTTTTCTATTTTCATAACTAAGATTGATGTTGAGTTAAATTCTTTAAGTTTTAATAGGAAATTTTAAAAAGGTGAAATCACAATTCAAACCCCCTTTCTTGTGATTGACATTGCTACTTCAGTGTTGTCTCGTTAGAGTTGTTCCAAATTTTATTGTTGTGTTGTTGCCATATACTCCAAACCATTATGACCCTTTGCGCTGCTTCTGATCCATCCATAACTTGCAAAGCTGAAAAAATCATAGTTGCAATAGAAGTTGCTTGCGTTGTTACATTTTGCACCAAACTATTGAACTCAATTTGTTGCCAAATTCACTCACTTTTATGACAAAGAAAGAAAAGGTGCATCACATCCTCATATCCATCCGTGAACAAAGCACACTTTGTTGGGCACTAGATCCCACCATCTTGAAGTCTAGATCGGGTAGGAAGACATTCACCATAATAATTTTTTTTATCTTTGACGACACCTTCCATTTCCATAATCAATTCAAATTCCCATTAACTCGAAGATTATACCTATCTATAAAATCTGTTATGCAAAATTTTATGCATTACAAATTGAATAAATGTCGTTACTCTCTGTTTGCCAAATACAGATATCAATTTTGACTGAGTCAAAAAGAGAAGTATGCATTTTTTTTTCCGCAAATGTAGGAGTAAAACATGAAGTAATGAAAGGTTTGTTCTATGTTTTTGATGTAGACATAATAAGATTATCCACACACAAATTGGCTTGTTGATCATCAAGAGTAGTAGGACGTGAGATACATGAATTATCACTAAGCTAATTCTCATCTCACAACAGAATTGAAGTGTGATCCTCAATGTTCCAACGAGTCCCTACTTTTAATAAAGGTTTCTTCGTCCAAATGCTTTTCCAAACATAACTTGGATTATGACTAAGATTAGAGGCAAAAAAAAAAAAAACAATCATAGAAAAACATTTAGTTTTGAAGAGACGAGTGATTATACTATTTAGATTGGATATAAGCCTCCAACCTTTTCTACCAAGAAGAGAAAGATTTAAAGCATTTACACTTTTGAAGCTCATCCTTCCATTTGCTTTATGCATTGAAAGCTTGTCTCGGTTTAGCCAATGGATTCCTTTTAGCATGTTTCTACCTTTTCCCACCAAAACGAGTTAATCTTTTTTTTTTTCTTTCTATTTCATCTACCAAAGAAGACAGAAGCATTAAGATACTCATAACATAGGATGAGATTGCTTGTAGTACTAATTTGATAAGTATTTCTCGACCTACTCTTGAAAGACACTTACTACTCCAAGAATTAATTTTATGCCAAACTTTGTCCTTGATAAAACGAAAATTAGCCTTTTTGCTCTTACCTATCAAGGATGGTAATCCCAAGTACTTACCAGTACCTAACACCACATTAACTCCTAGCACATTCACAGTCAAAGTTTTCAAGTCCATCAGCACATTGCGACTACATAAATTTTTTGACTTTTGGAAATTAATATACTTGACAAAACTTCATAAGTCGAAAGGATACTTTACATAGTTACTACTTCTCTAACTGAGATTACAGAAAGAAAAAAAGGAAACAATCATTTACAAATAAAAAGTGTGAAATAATAGGAGCATTCCTACAAATTTTTATTCCACGAAGATCCCCTTTTCGCTTTGGCTGTTTAATCATTGTAGAAAAACCTTATGCACATGAAATAAATAAGTAAGGAGAAAGTGAGTCACCCTGTCAGAGTCCTTTTCTCAAAATGTTAGGTCTCACACACTCCTTGTTCACTAACACTAAATACTCCATAGTTTCAACACACATCATAATTCAATTCACCCATTGATTTGCAAACCCAAGTGTGTCATCAGATCCCTCATATAATTTCAATCAATACGGTCATAAGATTTTCTAATGTCTAACTTAAGAGCAACCTCTCCCCTTCGACCATGGGTTTTGGTCTTCATGTAGTGGACTAACTCAATTGCTGCCATAAGATTATCTAGGATTGATCTATTTGGAAAAAAAGAAAATTGATTGTCTAAAATCATTTATGTAAGACTTTTTTTAACCTATTAGTAAGCACCTTAGCCAAAATCTTGTACATGACACTACAAAGTGCTATATGGCGCCAATCCTTCATTGACACTTGAATATCATCTTTGGAAATCAAAGCTATATTTGTCTTGTTAAATATAATTCAAATTGATTTGTAATTTATAGTTAGAAGACAGTTAGAATATTGTTAGAAGTTAGTTGAGGAGGTTATAAACTTGTACAGTGGAGAACTGCTCCTATAAAAGGTAGTAGAACCAAGAACATAAGTGTAAGAATTCTGTTTTGAATCCAAGATTGATCCAAGATCGATAATCAGTCTCCGTTTCAAGATTGATCATCAATCTTCGTTTTTCTGAACATTCTAATTTCTTATTTCTTTTTCTCAAATTCAATTTCTCTCAATTATATAATCTCTTCCAACAATTGGTATCAAGAGCTTTGGTTATAATTCTTGGGAAACACGAGTGCAAGTGTGAGGGGGAATCAAAATTGAGAAACACAAGTGTGAGTGAAAGAAAGAAAGAAAACATGAATGGGGGAGGATTTCCAGCGAATTTGCCAATTCTTGATGGGAAGAATTGGGAGAGGTGGTCTGCATCAATGAGATCGTTGCTGGGAGCTCAAGAAGTGTTTGAGATTGTTCAAGATGGCTATGAACAATTTGGTGTGAATCCAACAGAAAGACAGCAAACAACCTTCAAAGATTGCAAGAAAAGGGATTGCAAGGCATTGTTTTACATCCAGCAAAGTGTGGACTCAAACAACTTTGAGATGATTTCGAAGGTATCTACATCAAAAGAGGCATGGGAGATCTTGGTCAAGTACTATACAGGTGGGGACAAAACCAAGAAAGTGAAGCTCCAAATGCTAAGAAGGCAATACGAACTATTGCAGATGGAAGAAGATGAAGTTGTGACTGATTACTTCAATCGTGTGCAGGTTGTTGTTAATCAGATGAGAACAAATGGTGAATCGTTAACTGAAGTGGTGGTTATTGAAAAGATCCTTAGAACATTAACACAAAGGTATGATCATATTGTGGTGGCCATTGAAGAATCAAAGGATCTTGATAAGATGAAGATAAAAGATTTGCAAGGCTCTCTTGAAGCTCATGAACTGAGAGTAAGAGAAAGATGTGCAGCAACCCCAACATCTCAAGTACAGGCCTTGCAGGCCCAAGTTAGCAAAAGGACCAACCAAAGTGATAACAGCAGCAAGAATTCGAATGGCAAGAAGAAATTCAACAAAAAAGGAATCCAATGCTACAATTGTCAAAAATGGGGGCACTTTGCAAATGAATGCAGATCCAAGAAGGTTCAAAGAGAGGATGATGAAGCCCAAATGGCAGCTGAGGATTCAGACTCAGATGAGGTGTTGTTAATGGCTACAACAAAATCAGATGATGACTGCCCAAAGCAGTGGTACCTTGACACAGGATGTTCAAATCACGTGACTGAGAGTGGTTTGTAAGTATTGATGAGAAGGTAAAAAGGGAAATCAGATTTGCAAATAACAGCACAATCACAGCAGAAGGAGGAGGAAAGGTATTAATTCAAAGGAGAGATGGCAAACAATCATTCATATATGATGTGTTGTATGTGCCAAACATGAAGAACAATCTACTTAGCCTTGGACGGTTGCTTGAAAAGGGGTATTCTATGAAGATGGAGTATGGTGAAATAAGGATATTTGGTAGTTCAAGAAGATTGATCTTGAAGGCACCACTGTCCAAGAATAGAACCTTCAAGATTGATATCCAGATCAATGAGAACAAGTGCCTAGCTGCTGAAGTCAGGAATGAAGATTGGCTTTGGCATATGAGGTTTGGACATTTAAATTTCAGAAGTCTTCAAATGTTGCATGTTAAGAAAATGGTGCAAGGAATTCCAGAAATTAAAATGCCAAAGGAACTATGTGAGGAATGTTGCCAAGCCAAACAACACAGAAACTCATTCAAGACTGAAGTACCAACTCGATCTTCAAGAATGATGGAGATAATCTACTCTGATGTTTATGGCCCATTTGAAGAAGTATCAATAGGAGGTAATCATTACTTTGTTTCATTCATTGATGATTTCACAAGGAAAATTTGGATATATCTAATCAAGATAAAGAATGAAGTGCTTGAGATACTTAAAAAATTTAGGATAATGGCTGAAAAACAAAGTGACTTTAGTATGAAAATCATCAGGACAGATGGAGGAGGAGAATATAATTCTCAAGAATTCCATGATTTTTGTGAAAAGGAAGGGATATTGCATGAAGTGACTGCACCATACACTCCTCAGCATAATGGCACGGCTAAGAGGAGAAGCAGAACTATAGTGAACATGGCCAGGAGTATGTTAAATGGGAAGAAAATGCCTCATAAATTCTGGGGGGAAACAGTGTCAACTGCAGTGTATATTTTGAATAGATGTCCAACCAAGAGACTGGGCACAAGGACATCTGAAGAGCTAAGACTGGAAGAAAGCCAGTTGTGAATCATTTGAGAGTGTTTGGCTCATTATGCTTCAGGCATGTGCCAGCTCAAAACAGAAAGAAAAAAAAACTTGATGATAGGGCTAAACAAATGGTGCTGCTAGGATATGATGCTATTGGAGCTTACAAGTTATATGATCCAGACAAGAATAAGGTGGTGATCAATAGGGACATACTGATGGATGAATCAATAGGATGGGACTGGAAAATGAGTGAAGCCAGCTCAAGCAGTGCAGTCAGTCCAGACATACCAGCCAGTTCCATCAGTACAGCCAGCAGTGTAGAAGCAATGAGACTTGATGAAGACCAGCCTGCAGGAACAACAAGTCAGCTAGTTCTTGAGCTTGTGAGAAGGTCTGAAAGGGAAAGGCAACCTTCAGTCAGATTGCAATCATATGAAGTGACATTTGACACAGCCATCAATGCAGATGAAGAATTAACACATTTTGCCTTGTTGGCTGAATCAGAACCAGTAAGTGATGAAGAAGCCTTGAGTGATCCTAGATGGAGAGCAACAATGGATGAGGAGCTCAGAGCCATAGAGAAGAGCAAGACATGAGAGCTGATGAACCTGCCAGTGAACAAGAGACCAATTGATGTGAAATGGGTCTATAAACTGAAATTGAAACCTGATGGACAGGTTGCCAGGTACAAGGCCAGACTTGTAGCAAAGGGATTTTTGCAAAAACATGGCCTGGACTATGATGAGGTATTTGCCCTAGTAGCTAGAATTGAAACAGTAAGGATGGTAGTCTCAATGGTCAGCTACAAAGGTTGGTACATGCATCAACTTGATGTTAAATCAGCATTTCTCAATGGATCGTTGAAGGAAGAAGTATATGTGAAGCAACCACTAGGATATGAAGTAAGAGGCAAGGAGGACAGTGTATATAAGCTGAAGAAAGCACTATATTGTCTGAAGCAAGCTCCTAGGGCCTAGAACAAGAGGATTGATAGATTCCTCATTGAGCAGCAATTTGTAAAATGTGTCAATGAGCATGGAGTTTATGTTAAAATGAGAGCAACAGCACATGCACTGTTGATATGCCTATATGTAGATGATTTATTGCTGACTGGCAGCAATGAAGCAGAGATTCATGAATTTAAAATCAGGATGGAGAAGGAATTTGAGATGACTGATCTAGGCATGCTATCATATTTCCTTGGTATTGAGTTTGTAATCAAAGAAAATGGAACTTTTATGCACCAAAAGGATATTCAAAATGCAAGACTGTAATGGGGCTGATACTCCATTAGAATTAGGTCTGATTCTATCAAAAGAAGGCAATGAGGAGCTGGTTGACTCTACAACATTCAAGCAATTGGTAGGTTCATTGAGATATTTGTGCAACACATGGCCAGACATAGCTCACAGTGTTGGAGTGGTTAGTAAGTACATGGAAAAGCCTAGAACATCTCACTATTTGGCAGCCAAAAGAATTTTGAGGTACATCAAGGAAACAAGTGAGCTGGGACTGCACTATGCTAAGAAGCAGACTGGAATTGAAGCTGGTTTGATCGGGTTCACTGATGCAGATTGGTGTGGAGATAAAGATGATAGGAAAAGCACCTCTGGCTATGTCTTCATGATAAATGAGTCACCAATCTCATGGTGCTCAAGGAAGTAAAGCATAGTCGCATTACCTACTTGTGAAGTTGAATATGTGGCTGCATCCATGGGAGCATGCCAAGCTGTGTGGCTGGTTGAGCTAATGACTGAGCTGGGACTAAGAGAAAATGAGGCTATGAAGATGAAGATTGATAACAAATCAGCAATAGACCTAGCAAAACACCCAAGTGTTCATGGTAGGAGCAATCATATAGAAACTAGATACCACTTCTTAAGGGATCAAGTAATGAAGGGCAAGATAAAGCTGGAGCACTGCAAAACAAATGAGCTGACATCTTAACCAAAAGCTTGAAGAGGGTAAAGTTCCAAGAGATGAGGAACAAACTTGGAGTAACATCAAATTGAATCACTTTGAATTAGGGAGCATGTTAAATATAATTCAAATTGATTTGTAATTTGTAGTTAGAAGACAATTAGAATATTGTTAGAAGTTCGTTGAGGAGGTTATAAACTTGTACAGTGGAGAACTGCTCCTACAAAAGGTAGTAGAACCAAGAGAATAAGTGTAAGAATTCTGTTTTGAATCCAAGATTGATCCAAGATCGATAATCAGTCTCCGTTTCAAGACTGATCATCAATCTTCGTTTTTCTGAACATTATAATTTCTTCTTTCTTCTTCTCAAATTCAATTCCTCTCAATTATATAATATGTTCCAACATGTCTTGGTGAGAGCAGAAGAAAAAGACCCCGTCAGTCACAAAAACTTTGAAAATTTTCACTACCACAAAGATTCCAAAAACTTTGAAATTTTTCACTACCACAAAGATTCCAAAAATGTTGAGAAAAAAAACCTAGATTCAACCCATCAAGACTAGCACTCTTATCAGCCTTTATAGATAAATCAGTATATTCAACCATATCAAAGGGAGCAATCAACAAAGTATTATCAGCATAAGATATTATTGGAAATAAAGCGTTCAAAAAGTTTTAGCCAGTTGACACCAAAAAGCGTCCTTTAACAAGTAACTCAAACATTTTCCTTCTCAAGGACTCAAAATAAGCACCATTTACATCACTGCTTGGTAGTCCGAATTATTTTAAGTTCTACACTTTTAAATTTCATGTCAGATTTTATTACAATTATTCATGCTCCAAAATGCCATGTTCTTGAAGCAAGAATCAAGTTTCAAAATAATGCCAAAATTTGGATTGTACATGCATTGAGTTTAAACTTGTAATATTCTTCTCTCTATATATTTAGTATGTGAATTATGTTGTTAAACTTTTTAAAACAAAAGTTAATCTATTTTAGTATAAATTACCTTGTATGCCCAACGGACTTGAGATTATTACTGGGTTTAATTTGTATATATATATATGTGTACATATGATTAAAAAATTACACATATGTCCAATAAAAGTTCACCATTTAAATATTTCATTATGTTATTCATTAAACCGTACGTATAAGTATATAAATAAACAAAGGGTGATCAAATGCATTAATAAGCTCCGTTTGCTACAATTTTTTTTAAAGACTAACTACTTTTTAAAAAAAAACATTTTTAATAGTTTTTATATGTTTGTTACAACTTTTGAAAATAATTAGAATGTAAAAATAATTTAAAAACTATTTAAAATAAACTGTTTTGTTTAACTTCTCATAAAATTCATTTTTTTAACATTTTTTTTTTATAAATTAAAAAATATGATTTTCAATATCACAAAAAAATACAAAACAATTTCTATTTTTTATAAAAATCTTTAACAGATAATCTCTAAATTGTTAAATGCCAAAATCAATTAATTTATATTCTCTAACAATCGGATCATAAAATCATTTTACTATTGGGGTATATACAAATTAAGTTATATTGCTAATACAAATGTTCTCGCCATTTAATCCCACTTCTTTGAGTTGTCTCATTTTTGTTTATCATTTGATCTTTAATACTTTTCAATTTTCTCTTATGTTTTTTTTTAATATCTAAACTTTGAATTAACACTACGTCAATAGCACAAGAAATGCTACTAAAAGAATAAAGCAAAAACATTTTACATGAAGCTCTCTAATACTCAAGAGAATCAACAACCTAAACAAATCAATCCTTGAAAACATTATTAATTGATGTCATATGTAGAGCTACTTCCGGCCAACTACCTTTTTTATTTTAATCATAGTAGTTTTAATTGAGCCCGATTAATTTAAATATTAAAAAGGTGACTTTATCTTTATATTTTTTTAAATGATTTTTATGAAAATATATTTAAGAATGATAGAAGTTATATCAAATTCATTTTTTATAGATTAAAAAGGTAATTTTGACATTTGATAATTAAATTATTCATTATTAGATATTTTAACATAGTAAAGATTACAATTTTTTAAAAAAAAAATGAATCTCTCAAAAAAAAAATTGTGAAAAACTTCTCAAAATAAATTTTCATTTTAATTATTTTTTGAAATTTCATTATCTAAAAAATTGTAATAAATATATGAAATGCTTAAAATAATTTTTTTATTCTTAAAATAATTTTTTATTGTAAGCTATTTAAACCAATTTATTATTTGAAACCTATTTTTAAAATTATTTTTTAAAAATGTTATAACAAAAAGATGAAATATTATAAAAAATATTTAAATTTCAATTATTAGTTATAGAGTTGATTTTTTTATAGAAAATTTAATAATAAAACTCACTCACACTATAAAAAAAGTGATGATCTTAAATGTTTTGAATTTACTTTTAAACATATTAAATATCTCTACTTCTACGTTCTGCCGTATAGAGTTGATTTTTAAAGTCACTATATATAGATTTGGACTGCAAGCACCTTAGTTGTACAATTGCTTATGAACAAAAATAATTAAAATTAAGGTGCAAGTGATCATGACAAAGAAATACAATAATATAAAATTGGGGACGGCTTTGGACACCCCTAAATAAAACCTTTTATTTATTATTTATTTTTCTAAAAAAAAACATTTGATTGGAAGTACTCTTTCGGACGTTGATGGGACAAAATAAAATATTGATTTTGGCATAGTCATAGATTTGGTGTGGAAGTAATTTAAATCTATAGATCCTTTTAACGGAAATAGTCTTGATCTTACTAGATTAGTAGTTTGACTCAATTACAATTTGATTCAATCTGGGCAATCAAATTAAAATCATTTTGGTTTAATAAAATGATTATATATATATATATATAAACGATCATCAGATTTTATTTCAAATATATTTCACTTTTTTAAAACATCTGAAATTCTACTTTAAAATTAATATAACAAAAAAATTTATTTTTATGACGAGCATTCTAGCTAATGACTGCGTGAAGCATGATGCAGTTTTCTACCCACATTTTTTAAATTAATCAATAAAATAAATAAAAAATAATTAATAGATATTTTAAAATATTAATAATATAAAATTAATTAAAAAGTAGATGCAACCAATTTTTTTCTTCGCACAGTCGTATCTTTAAGATTATGCGACTAATTTTTTTTCTTCGGATAATCGCATCTCCAAGATATCAACAAAAATATATTTTGATATATTAATTTTAAAATAGAATATTTTAGAATTTTTTTAAAAGTGTAATATGTATAAAAAAAGTCTCTTATCACCCTTTGTTTGATCCAAATTGGTTAAAACGCATTTAGTCTTCCTATTTTATTAAATTCATAATTTTAGTTATTTATTTTTTCACAATATTGGTTTCTTTATTTTTAAAATTCATTGAGGGTAGTAGTTGATCGCACGTATTTTTGTAGTTTTTTGTATTAATTGATAAAAAACAATAAATAAATAATTAAAAATAATAATTATTAATAATAATATAAAATTAATTAAAATTAGCAAAAAATATGAAAAAAATTTATAGAAATTGAATATATTTGTTGGTAACATTTAAACAATATTTTAATAACTCTATCTTATTTAGTAGCCTATTTACTATTCTTTATGACAATGCAAATAAATTAACAATTTTCTCCTATTTTACATACAGTTTTAAATTAAAATATAAATTAACATTTATACCGTTGTTTCATAGCAAGTTCTTTTGTTTGGTATATACTCAATTTTTTTTAAAGAAAAGAAAAGGGAGATATGTTTACTTATATATACGAACTATATTGGTTAGATATACGAATTATATCGGTTACTCGATCATTATCTAAAATATTGTCTAAATGTTGGTTACTCGATCATTATCTAAAATATTGTCTAAATGTTACCGATAACTATAATCAGTTTAAAAATATTAATCATTTAAGTGATATGTAGATGATAAAATGAAAAATGATGTCAATGTGAAATTTACATTTAATATACCACTTTAACAATTTTAAAAATAAAAAAATAAAAAAAAAATTTCTAATCAAACTT
>JBBPBQ010000003.1:40808111-40835597 GCA_037974755.1 Cicer yamashitae
CTTATTTGAATAATTATTGAATTTTAATCTCTCATTTCTAAATGAGCAATTTTAATTCTCTAATTTTGCAATTTTTTGAATTAGACTCATATTTTTTACTTATGTTTATGTGACACACTTTAATATAATGTATTATTTATTAATTTAATAAATCATTGCCGTGTTAGAATTATATTTAAATATATAAATTATTTTTATAAAATAAATAATATTTGAATATTAAAATTGTTTAAAAAAATCTATAAAATAAAAACAAAATCAGTGTAAAAACCAGGAAAAATACTTGAAAATACCAAAAATCGTAAAAATCAGAAGAAAAAAAATAGTAAAAAATCAATAAATCCAGTAGGAAGCTAGAAAAATACCAACAAAATGTCAAACAATTCCAGAAAAATAGAATTAAAAAATTGTAAAAACCAATAAAATTACTTGAAAAATACCAGTAAAAAAATCAGGAAAATCAAAAGAAAAAAAATCAGTATAAACCAGGAAAATCAAAAAGTAAAAAAACAATTAAAAAAACCAGTAAAATTCTAGAAAATCAGTAAAAAAAAAACTAAATAAATAACAGAAAAATGTGGAAACATTCCATAAAAAATACAACTAAAATACCAAATAATTCTATGCACCATAATGTCATAATATTATCTAATTCATAAGGTATAAACAAGTCATTTAAAGTAACGTCATAATGTTACTTAAGTTATAAGCAAATGTCATAATGCTATGAGTTTCAAAAAAAGGCATAACACTACCATTTACAAAATAAGGCATATCATCTAAGCTTAACTATCTAAAACCAACTATCTTGACTCGATGCTAGTGCTTTTTGAGGTTGAGGTGCTTGTGATCCTTTAGATAGCACAGTTGATACTTGTAATCCTTAAGGTTGAGGTGCTTCTGAACTTTCGCCAACTTGTTACTTCTTATGTGACTTCTGCTTCTACATAAATAGGTAATAAATAGCATAATTTATACACTTACAAGTTTTGATCAACAACAAAAATCATATAGTTACATCATATATAAGTTACCTTGTTTCCACCTTTAGGTATCACTCTATCAATAGTTGTTTTACCTTTGCAAGTCCTTGAATTGTGACCAAACTTTCCACATTTTTTGCATTTCACAGTTGAAAAATGCCTCAAAAGTATGTTACGATTTGTGGGCTCATCGTTACTCTTATTTCTTTGTTTTTTGGCTTTTCCCGATGCTTTTCTCATACGTAGTGGATTTATTGATTCACTATCTATAATGGGCCAAAGCTTTGGACCATTTGAAGGCATGATCATGGTAATGAAATTAAATAACTGAATAAGAAAAAATTTGAACTAAAAAGTTGAGCTGAATTAATAACTTAACAAGCAAAAATAAATATACCTATAACATGACACAACATAATCCTCTAGAACTTCATGGTTATACCACATGCAGGTAATACTATGACAGTATGGTATACCCGTCAAATCCCATTTTCTGCAAGCACTAGTCCTTTTGTGCAAATTGACAACATATTGATCATTCTCAATATCTACATGAAATAGGTCATGCTCTACATCACTGGCCCAATGTGGAGACCACCCATCTGTTGCCCTCTTGGTGTTTTCCAACAATTGTTGGATCTTTAGACATAAGTTACCCGTATACCTTTGCATTAGTTTCCTTTGAGTAACAATTCTTTTTTAAATATAATTTTTTAGTCCCTCGAGCAATGTAATGATAGGTTTGTCATATTGCTCCAATATGGTTTTGTTGAATGTTTCACACATATTGTTGACTTGTAGGTCACATAGTGTGTTAGTGTTGTCTGCACACCTTGTCCGTATCACACTGAATAATAACGGTGTTGTTCGGATTTGACCTCCTTAACTTGTCTGCATAACTCAAATGCGAGTATTGTTCACTAGCAGCCCCTTGTATCATTTCAATGGCTTTTTCAATTGCTCTATACCTCAGACTTTTAACCACTTTTGATATATCCGTGTAAGACATGACATCGACATCTCAACCACAATTCATTTCTTCCATTTGACCCTAACATACATTTTGCAAGGCATTTCTATAAACAACCCACCATGATATATACATAATTTGACTTCTTGCCCTTGTGATGACCTATACGAATCAACACCATAAAAAACAAGCAAAAACATGACTTAATCAACAGCACAAAGATGCAATAGCAAAATCTAAAGCAAAATATGCAAACCCCTAAATTACGAGAAAAATGCTAAATGGTGCAAAAGTGTTTTTGTAGAAAAGACATAAATTAGTGTTATTGTTATCACCATCAAATTAATGTTGTCTTTATTTGTTTCTAATTTTATTTGAACATTTTACTTTAAATTGAATTCCAATTAAAGACATGTATTTAACCACTCTAATCCTTATAAACTTAATGTTTTGTCCCAAACTCCTTCTTCTAGCCTGTTCAACAACAATAATAAGTTTGTATCTATCATTTCTCACGCCACACCACTATTTGAAGTTTAAAATAATTTTATATTAAAATTGAAAATAACATGATTTTGTAACATTTAGTAGCCCTCAAACTACAACTAGAAATATATAGCAACCCTCAAACTACAATCAGAAACATTTATAAGCAAATCCTAAACTAGAGTTACAAAATTAGTAGCAAACTCACTAAGAACAATATAGTTACAAATACAAATTATGAAAACCTTAAACAACACAATAGAGATTCAAATGAGAAAATAGACACATACTTGAACACAATTGATGATTCGAAGATGAAGTCATTTACGCGGTTGATGATTCACAAAATACGAACATTATGAACCGCGAGTAGAACAAACGTAGTAAAATTGCGAGTTATACAAACACATAAGAATGATGAAATGAACAGAAAAAAAACACATAAGAAGCGCGGTGAATGATGAACACGGAAGAACAGAGCAAGATGCAGAAACGCACAGGTGAATGATGAACGTAGAAGAATAGATTTATCACATATGAAAATGTTAATGATGTTGAATTCTCAAGTGAATTAGGAACATCTTCAATCCTTGATCAAACTAGTGTTCCCCAGGCCCTATGAAATAGGGGTTTTTCGTTCGACTATCGTATGTATCGGCTTGGCTTTGTCCAGAACCAAGGAGGCATTCTAGTAGACGTGTGTGTGTAGGAAGGACGACCACTAAGCTAAAAGACTACAATGACTACAACGAAAGTTAGGGTTGTTGGGGTTTTTCTTTCCTTTTTTATATATTGACTTTGAATCACTTTTTCTTTTTGGAAGAAAACACAATTTTTTTTCTTTTTGAAAAATAATTGTGTATCTGAATTAATTAATAATAGGTTTTTGTTTTACAATGAATAAATTATATCTGATATGGTAGTAAATTTTAAATTAATAAATGTCATATCATATTAAAATGTGTCACATTATCATAATGAAAAATGACGAGTTTAATTTCAAAATTTGAATAAATTAGGGACCAAAATTACTCATTTAGAAACAATGGGACTAAAAACCATAAATTGCTAAACCAGGAGCATCAAAACTACAATTTAGAGTTATTAACTTTCGTTATCAATGTGATGACTTGTTTAGTAGGTGATTTTAGAATTAGAGTTAATTATTGTTGTTGTTGTTAACTTTCTTTATCAATGTGATACTTGTTTGGTAGGTGATTTTAGAATTAGAGTTAGTTAGAAACACATTTAGTGCTTGGGAGTGGTGGATGAATAACAACATGAACTACAAGATCTTGTCAAAGATGGCTGCATATATACTAGCTATTTGATCTCAATTGTGACATCAAAGTGTACATTTAGTGTTGGAGGTAGAGTTGTTTATGAGTTTCATTCTAGATTGAATGAAGAATATGCATTCATTTGTAGGGTAGATTGGTTTTGTCATAAGTTTTAACATGAAGAAAAAGTCTAAGGTAACAATCTCTTATTTAATTATCTTTTTTATTGTATATTTTAAATAACAACATATTGAATTCATTTAGTTTTTTTATATTTAATTTGAAGGTAGATAAAAACATGAAAAGGTTACCTTGAAGATTTGATGCAATATTTTTTCACTTTATAGATGCCGCATCTTTTTAATTGTCATATTTGAATTGAAATGTTATTTATATAATGATTTTTTTTTATTTGTTATGTTTTTTAAATTGACTATGTAAAACTTAAATCCTATTATAGTTGAAGTTCACAGGTTCTTTACTTGTTTAAAATTCATAATTTTGTTATAATGTTAATGATTTTATTTCGTAAGTTGAGGTTTAAGGCCTATTTGGTTGTATTATTTTTTTAATTTCAATTGCTATATTATATTTAACAAATTAATTGAGAGCTTATATTTAGTATAGTGGTAAATTGATAAGCCTTTTGTCCTTTAACCTATTTAGTTTTAGGTCTGTTGACTTATTTGATTATGATTGTATTTAAATGTTTTAATATAAAAAAGTAAGCTTTTAAATATGCTTTTAAAAAAAGTCAAATCTGACCTCAAAAAAAGACCTATAACATATAGTTAAGCGAGACTTAAATTTTAAATTTTTAAATCACTAAAGATTGTTCATGTTATATATATTAAAATGAGTGACCCTTTTAGTAAAATATTTATATTGTATATCTTTCCCAATTACTAACATAATATACTACAAATGATAAATAATTATGTCTTTTAATTCTTTGGTCGGAAGTTTTTAATTCTTCAATGATGTATATGAAAAACATGTGTTAGAACATTTCAGATTCTAAATATATTTAAGTTACAATTTGAAATTTGTATAAATTTATTCATCCCTATTTCACAATCAAATCCCTTGTGATCTGGACTTAAATCTAAAATTTCACAATAATTTTTACATGGAATTCTAAATGATATAAAATTCTAAATGAGATTAATAGTAATCTTATACGGTGTGTCTCCTAAAATCTAATTTTTTTTTATCCAAATGAAAGTTTGTCCTATCAAATCAATCCACAACTTGGCAAATAGAATGATGACATATGTATCTGATTGTCGGCTTTTTTTATCAAAGTCGGCCTTGTTTATTCTGACATTTGACACGAAATGTAATGATATATCCAATATATAATACAAATGTCAATATGAATTTTATTAATTATTTACTTGTTCATAGCTAGTTTACTTAAAGGTTAAGAATTATTGTGTTGGAAATATGTAAGCACGTGCTCATTTATTGGAGGATCCGTATATTCTGCAAATTATATTATAATTTATTTTATTACCGCCTTGACTCTATTTTTTTTTAATTTTTTTATATAGATATAGAATATATAAATATATAAATATATATATTCATTGAGCAGAATTTATTTTATAAGAAAGTGATTTGATCGACTAGTCTTACTTGTTAATATCAGAAATTTTAATGATATCTTATCTGTCAAAGAGAAAAAAAAAAGGTAGAGTTAAAGGACACTTTAACTTATTAGTGGATTCAGATATACGATTTTAGATGTGCGGTTAGTTGATATTCATATAGATGGATATCCTTTTATTTGGTTCAAAAGTTTGGGCATTACTAGAGCTGTAGAAGAAAAATTGGATAGGACTCTTGCAAATTAGAAATGGCTTGAATCTTTCCTTCACGTTACTCTTGAAAGTCTATCGATTCTTGCTTCAGATCACTATCCAATACTTCTATCATGATCACATGCAACATATAGATATTCGCAGAGTCACTTCAAATTCAAGAATGTTTGGTTAGTCGACTCCGATTTTCATAACTTTGTATGTGAGAGGTGGCATTCTTTTGGTCAAAATTTAATCATAAATAAATTGTCCATGTGTGTTGGGGATCTATCTCATTGGAGTAAAGGTTATTGTCAGAGTTTGAAAAAAGACTTTACTTAGTGTAAGAAGAAAATTGACCGAATGAGGAATCAGGTACATTATGGTAATATTAATCATTTTGTGGCTTTGAGAAAACGCACGAGTCACTTACAAGTTACGGAAGATGCATTTGGCGTCAGCGAGCAAAAATGCACTAGTATAAAGATGGGGAGTTGAACACAAAATTCTTTCACACGACAACTACTTCTACACGAAAAGTTAACCATATTAAGTATTTGTGAACAACTCTGGTTTGAGGCTGACATAAGCTCCTAATTTGTGTAATGAGGTTTATACTTATTTTTCAAATATTTTCCAACAACAACATAGTGTTGTTGCACCGGTCCTTAGTGTGATTACCCCCTCTATCTCATATGTTGATAATGCTAGTATCACTGCACCTTTCATCTTAGAAGAATTCATAATGGCTATATTCTCTATGAAGTTAAACAAATGCCCTGGTCCTGATGGTTTCAGCTCCGATTTCTACCAACATTTCTAGTCAATGTGTGGCGCTAAAATATATCCAGAATGTGTCTCTTGGTTGTTGACAAATATTTTCCATCTAATATCAATATGATTAATATTGCTCTCATTCCTATGAGTAAGTCTCTATGAAGGATTGACATCCCATTACTTTATGTAATGTGTTGTATAAGCTAGTAGCTAAAGTACTAGCTAATAGGTTGAAAGGGGTCTTTGATAAGTGTATCTCAGATAATCAATCCATTTTTGTACTAGGCAGGTCCATACTTGATAATGTTATGTCAACTATTGAGATTGTGCATTATATGAAAACCAAGACTAAAGGAAAATCAAGTGATGTTGCTTTGAAATTTGATATTAGCAAAACATATGATAGAATTGACTGGAGTTACCTATGTGGTGTTATGGTAAAAATGGGTTTCTCAACTCGTTGGATTTCTTAGGTCATGTTGTGTGTCAAAACAATCGATTATTTTGTGATTGTGAATGATGATATAGTGGGTCCAATTAAATCGGGCAGAGGTCTCCGTTAGGGGAACCCTTTCTCTCCATACTTGTTTATTAATTGTGCTGAAGAGGATTTTCTACTCTTATTCGCCAAGCAGAAACAAGGGATGATATACATGGTGTTAAGATATGTAGAACGATCCCTATTATCTCTCACCTCTTATTTGCATACGATTGTTTCTTATTTTTCCGTGCAACTCAAAATGAAGCCATATCATGAAGAATAATCTATCAGCTTCCAAAAGTCTGATTTTTTCTACAGTTGCAATGTACATCACAATGTAAAGGACTCAATTGTAAACATCCTTGGGGTACTAGTAATTTTGGGTATCGACAAATCCTTGGGCCTCCCTTCCATGATTGGACATAAAAAAAAAGGCTATTTTTAGTTTTAACAAATGTCTCTCATAAACAGGTCGAGAGGTACTTATTAAATCTATTTTATAGGCTATTTATATCTATGTTATAAGCATTTTTCTTCTTCCAACTTCTCTTTGTGATGAAATTGAAAAAATGATTAACTCTTTCTAGTGGAATCGCTTGGAACTCAGTCAAAGAATATTCATTGGTTCTCTTGGAATCAAATAGCTACAAGTAAAGGGGATGAAAGTATGGGCTTTAAAAATACAGCTTTCAATATTGCAGTGCTTGGAAAACAATGGTGACACGTCATGAACACTCCATATAGCCTTATCTCTCGGCCATTTAAGGCTAAATATTTCTTGAATGGACAATTTCTTGATTCTAGTATTCGTTATAATCCAAGCTTTGTTTGGCGAAATATTTCCAAACAAACTCTTGCATATGGTACTAGGTGGGGTATTGGCTCACGTAATGATATCTCTATTTGGAACGAACAATGGTTACTTGATGGTACAATTATGTTAGTACTAGTGAACTATGAGCCCTATGTGGCAACTCTATGTGTAGGAGATCTTATTAACCCTTATGTGAAAACTTGGAATGCCCATTTAATCTATTTGTTGTTTGATCAGGCCACAAATACCAAAATACTTAATACTTCCTTATTTAATTCGAATACTAGTGATAGAAGAATTTGGTGCTCCAGAAAAATGCGGACTACTCTGTGAGAAACCCTTATAGGTTATATGTTCAAGACATTAGTGAGGTCTCCCATTAGAGCATACCCGAACAATGGAATCTCATATAGAACCTCAAATCTCTGCCAAAGATATAAAATATGTTATGGTGTATCTGTAACAGGTGCCTCCCTACTAGAGGAAGACTTTAGGAGTGTGGTGTTGATTGTCCTACTAACTGTGTGATGTGTGACCACGAAATTGAGGATATTGTCCATATTTTGTTCTCTTGTGCTAATAATCAACATGTCTGACATAAAAGTTATTTTTTTCAAGTCATTGCGGATATTGTGGTACATTACTTAGAAGTATCTGACATAATTTTCAAAGTATTGCAATAACTATCTAGTAAGGATGCAAGTTTCTTTACAGTCATTATCTAGAGCATTTGGAAACAACTTAACAACAAAATTTGGAACAACATAGTTGAACGCCCATCAAAGGTATTCAACCGAGCTGTAGATCTCCTAAAGGATTGGACTATTGTTAGGTCTACTCAAAATCAAATTGAAGTGGTACAAAGAGATAATCATACATACATTTGGAAGAAACCGAGGCCATGTAGGATGATATGCAATGTTGACACCTCATTCTCAATTCATGATAACAAGGATGGAGTTGGAATGTGTATTAGGAATGAACATGAGGAATTTGTGCTGGCTAAAATGAACTGGTTCACACCTCGATGTGAAGTTCACATAGGTGAGACACTTGGTTTACTTTTCCGCTATCGAATGTGTGCATGATTTACAAACAGGTCCTATAGATTTTGAATTGGACTCCAAAGTGGTCATTGATACCTTCCTTTCTCAAAATCCTAACAACGCTGAATTTGGAGACATTATCAAACAATGCAAATTTATGTTTAATTCTTTTCATGTAGACTCTAGTGTTGAGTTCTGTAAGAGGCAAGCGAATGAGGTTTATCACGCTCTTGCGAAAGCGACTACATTTCAATCCCGTTTTCATGTTTGAGTTGAAATATCTTTTTGTATTGAACACTTTATTATCAATGAAATGAAATATACATTTTTCAATAAAAAAAAACTTATGTGCTCATAAACATAACCAAAAAAAAAAAAACTCATGTGTACAATGATTTGATAAGAGTTTTAAATATAATTTCATATATTAACATAACACAACATAAGCGACAGATAATTATCTCCTTTAAATATGTGGTTTGGGTAGATTAATTTTAAAGAAAAATTGATTTAAATTTCAAAGAACTATTTTAGAAAAGTAAATTTTGCATCATTCCGTAAAATTATTTTGGAACAATATTTTTTTGATAGAAATTTACCTAACATAAAACTGATTTTAGATTTTATGAAAATATTAATAAATAATTGATGTACCACAGTACTAGTATCTACATTTTGAGTTTTATTAAATACCGTAAAGCTTAAATTTTGATTTTATGATATTTAAAAATGTACCATAAAATACTAATAGAAGTGGAAGAGATTGTGAATAAAGAATTTGGGAGTTTAATAGTAAAAAAGTAAAAAAGTTATATAAAATATTTAGAATTTTAGTTTGTGAAGTGAGAAGACTAGGTGTAAGGGTATGAAAGAATTATTATTTTTTTTTTGTCAATAAAGGTATGAAACTCGAACAAATATGTTTAGTTGTTTCTTTTTCCATCCTCTAATATTTTTAAATACATAAAAATATAAGTTTGAATTGACAAATCTAAATATATAAAATACACCTAAAAAATAACTAATCCAAACAAAAGTTGGAGGTTTTTGAAAAAAATTGAGATTAGAAAAGAAACTTTTAATGTGTTTTTCATAGGAAGGTGTCGTTGCTGGGCTTAACGGCTGAACCTTGTTAACATCATATTAGATAAGTTGGTGGGTTATGTTGTTTGGGCCCTTCTATCAAAGTAAGCACATGTTGTTGAGTAGATTTTTTTAAAAGTATTTGTTAAGTAGGTTTAAGTTAATACACCATTTATAAGTTCGAAAATCTTAGTCTATATCCTATGTTTATATTTTTTACTTCTACATCTTTTTAAATATTTATTTTTCCTTCTACACTCTCTCACGTAATCCATTTTCTAAAATATAAAGTTAGTGTTTAAAAATTTTGAAAAAAAAAAACTCATATATGATATTTTTTTGTTTAAAAGTAAAGAAATATAAGACGATAAAAGTAGTTATCTACATTAAAGTGTCACTTTCTTAAATATCAGGATCACCCAAAAGCAATTCATGAGGAAAAGCAAGGATAGTTTTGTGACACATAATGTGGTCTAACTTTTATAAATTATATTAATAATTAATAATTAAAATTGGATAAAGGGAGAACTATGTTTTGTGACAAAGTACACAAGCCCTATCCAATGAGTTTGTAGCGAACACAAGGTTTGGCTTAGTAGTTAAATAACACTAAGTTAATCCATTTTTAGCTCCCAGCATACTTAGTAAAAGGTCAAAGGGTTTGACTCACAATTCTTATTATAGTGCAACGGGTTTGATTCACATTGAGACTAATGTTTCGTGAAATAAAAGTGAACATAATCAATTGCTTCCAACTTTATATAGCATCCTTCACCAATACCCAAATAATATGTGACAAATGAACGTTGAAACGTCGCTCAGCATAACATATACAAATACAATTTCAAATTTTCAAGTGCATATGAAATATCTTACTCTACTGCCATTACATCACCGAGGTACTACATGTTTAGCCTAAGCATTTTCCGACAGAAAGAGAAGAACATGTTATCTTACACTTTTAAACTCTGATTTCCAGCTTCAATGACATGAGACTCCCCACTTCCACAGCTGCTTCGGTTCCCTCATTGCACTGCTTTATACACCAAGAATGATTCAGTGTCAGTGTAACTATATGCTAATGCCTTCCCAACTGAGGTTGGCAGAGAGAATGCTAGCTGAGCAGGTTCAAACTCCACGCCCGTGTAGAAATTTTTCCTGAAATAAATTTAGGGGCAGAAAAGAAAATGAATCAACATGCCAGAAATCGATTAAAGAATAATTAATCAATTAACACTAATTCAACACAATATTAAATGCTTAAAAGATGTAACTATGTGGTTAATGAGTTTCAGAGAATGGCGAATCGTTCGGGAAAACTTAAGTTCGAATCCTGACCGAAACAATCCCTGGTCAGACTTTTACTTACCTTATGGCCAAACTCCAGAATCCATATTACCAGGACCCCTTTCCTTGAGAACCGGAGGGTTAAGACAAAAATGCTTAAAAGATGTGATATTACACAATGTTATCCTCCATTATCTGTGTACTAGTTGAATCTATTTGATGTTATTGACTCTCACTCTAATCTATGCACTATTCAGATATTGCGCGTCCTCTAATTGCATGATTTAGTTTTGCATGAGAAACACAACTGAAGCAAGTTTAATTTACCTCACAGCATCCAGCAATTGGGTAGCAATGTGTTTTCTTCTGTTGGAGGGAGTGACCCAAATGGCTCTAATGCCACAAACAGAAGCAACGGGTTCATTTTCACAAATGATTGCCCTACCATCCTTCACCTCAGAATCACTGACATTCACAACTCTTTTTTCAACTTTCCTTTGAAAAACAATATTCCCAAACTGGAGAGTGGTTGGACACGGCTTTGTTTTCCTTTTCTTTGCACTATCAGAATTCCCAGCAATTGAGCAAGACACAACTCTGAATGCTTCTTTGATTGGTTCTGCAACCACGCACCCAACAATCCTCTGGAGAGAAACGAACAAATAGACATGTGTATGTAATATGATGTCAATCAATAGTACATAAAACAACCTAACATAATATTTTCATATATTAAAAACAGCATCAAGAGTATAAATAAAATAAAATAAAAGTAATTTCAGAAAAGAGGTCGAAACAAATGTTTCTTGCTTAAAATAACTGAATTTAACATTTGCATCTTAACTTTATTTATATGAGAAGCTTTCTCATTTGATATCTCTATGAATATCTACAAGTTTAACAGCATTTTCAAATAAATGAACAATCATAAACTTGTATTGATTAAGAAACTTATATAACTTAAAAGCTAATCTAAACTGCAGCATAATCAAAATATAAATTGCATCTAAGTTTTTTGAGGTAAACGAGAACATTATCCACCTTACAGTGTTGATGACCTATCCATCCACTTCCCAACTCAATTTCCATTATCTTTACAACTTCTTCAGCCTGTCAGAAAAACAATTTCACAAAACTTGTTCGCCGCTGCAAAACCCATAAAATCATAAGAAAAAGGAGGTTAGAAGGAATAAATAACCTTGTTTCTGTGAGAAGATGGGTCAGTCCCCAATACCAAAACAATTTGACCACCTTTGTGAGAAGAGATAACCCTTTCATTGGTCCAACCCTACAGAAAAACAGAATCCAAATCAACAATAGGAATAACAAGAAATGGACATCAGAATCAAATAATAGAGAATAGAAAAGGGGAAGTTACTCTGAATTGGATTCCTTGCATGTAACGTTTGTGAAATTGTGTGTGGGATTTCTCGTCTTCTACATTGCCGGGAGTGAACTCAACACCACAAGTGGAACACGCACGCAACAAGAAATCGGATTGGCCAAAATCCAAATGGAACTGCACATAGCTCCTCTTTTTGTTCTTCACCACCGGTTTTCTGATTATGGTGGAAGGTGAAGCAACCGGTTTAGGGCTCTTACGGGTTCGGTGGTAAGTGTTTAAAATATGGTGTTGTTTGTTCTCCCAGTCCCAGTTAGACAAATCATTGTCGTGGTTGTCGTCGTAGGCGAGGGATGTGGGTGTGGGAGTGGAATTGGAGGGACATTTGAAAAAATTGATGATCTTTAATTGCATCTGTAATACAATATTTTGTAAGTGGTGTATTGTTAGTATCCTTTGTTTGTGCAAGAAAGAATTCCTAGGGTAATGGTGTAAAAAAAAAAATTCAAATGAACAAAGATGGTAAATAAAAGGATGATTTCTTATTCATGTAATGAAGTTGAAAGAGAAGATACAAGAGATTAACAATGAAGATGATAACCTTCCAATCAAGGCTACCCCAAAGAAGCCCTCTCCTTTCTCAGCGGAGGATTCTCTGGTTTCCAACTTAATTCTTCAAAAGTTCTCTTGCTCCTCTACCAATTTAGGACTATTTAAAGACTTTATAAGAATAACCAAAATAACAACTCTGAACAACCACCTAACTAACTCATCGACTTATTTAACTACTCCAATTATCCTTATTCTATATGCTAACACCTATCCAAGAGTTTGGGTTAGAGGATTTGACCTATTTAACTTCAATTAATATTTATTATCATTCATATAAAAATCTACATATAAATATTAAACTCATAAAATTTTAATATATGTAATCCAAGTTAATGGCATAGCAAGAGTATCACAAAATCCCCAAAGCCAAAGAAAGTAGATTGATCTTGGTTCCACACTCTATGATTCTTAAATACTCTTATTGTGTATATGCAGGAGAATGTATATATATACTCCAGTACAAACATTCCAAAACTATCCAATTGCTTAATTGATGGAATCGGTGTAATCTGTAAAATAGGTTTCTAGTTAAAGTGAGAGGAAAATAACTTTGTAGGATGTACAGCCTCAGTGCTTGAGTTCTCAAATATTAGCAGATAAACTTTTACGTACAAAAAAATAATAAACTGCAGACACAATTTGCTTCTCATATATGATAAGCACAACATACAACAAAGCACAAAAGCAGGTCTCTATTGACTGGAATGAACATACTGTCTTTCACAATTTACATAAATAGGAAGCAAATGTTTTTTGGCTACTGTTCAAACTGCACTATGACTGATACGTTCTAGTAGCTACCACATCCAACCAAGTGAGGTCTAAATTCAATTCAGAACAGGTTTAAGTAATAAGTAACTATCCATATCTATGTCACATATGTAGGTTCAAACTGTAACATTAGCCATAACAGAGAAGCTTAGATGTTGGGCACATGGTTAGCTTTTAAGATTAGAATTTGACAAAAACCGTGAAACTGTTAATATTATAAAAGTACCTACCTCAGATATGGAATCTCTGGTAATGGTATCTTAATATTACAAGAAGTATTGGTGCCTTTTCCCAAACAGCACCAGTGTTGAATGGAAGGAGGAAATTTTCATTTGAGGTTGTACCTTCTGTAGAATACCCAATAGCATTAAATCGAATGATTGTCAGAACATTGATTTGATACACGGAATAGTTTAGTTACTCTAAACCACTTGTTATAGTTTACTGATGATTAGAATGAGCAAAGAGGTAAATCATTGACTATTGCATGACCAATGCTAGTCCTACCATGTGTAACAAACAATTCACATAGTAGCCACATAATAAATAAATAAATTTGAAGAATCATAAGGTATAGAGTGATATTTGAATATAAACCCTAATCAGTTGTGATCCAACCAACCACCACCGAAATCCTAATTGCAATCATGAATGAATATATCATATTTCCATCATCAGGATAAATATAAAAAGAGAAGCAGAGTTACAACTATGTTTTCAATCGCATCGCTTTAGCGCCCAATGGTGGATTTGCGGTGCAGACTGGATATCTGTCACAACAAATTCTTAGGTTAGGGAACAGCAAATCGCGCAGTGGATATCTGCTGCGACACAATTCTTTGGTGTGTTGCCTTTTGCAAGGGTAGCTATCGCAGTTGCAATTCGCGTTGGAATCACATCCTCACAAGTGCTACAAGAGAGGGAAAGGAAAAATCCGAAAATAAATTATATGGAAAAGGAAAAAACTTTGGGGGGATTTCTCACTGTTACTGGCGACGTAGCATGAGCAACTTCACCTGGGTTTGTCGGGCAGTTGAAAAAAGATTTCTTAAAAATATGAACTTCTGTTTATAGACGAAAACATGGATGTGGTATTCATCTAAGAGTTAAATATGTTTTTAGTTTCTATAAAATATCCTCTTATTAAGTTTAATCCCTACATTTGACGATATTGGTGAAAATTTTCATCTATTTTTGTAGGGACCAAACTTGATATAAATGTATTTTATAGGGACTAAAAATATATTTAACCATTGATTTAATAAATACGATGAAATAGGTAAAGAAATGCAACAACCTTACTCATCAAATATGATTTTAGAAAAATCTACAGCAATCAATTGATATACTAGTAACTAGTAAGAAAGAAGGAAATTGAGAATTATAGAGAAAGAAGGAAAGTAAGACAAATTTTGAACAATCAAATACCTAGTAACTAATTATAGCTTCCTCTGTTTCAGATTAAGGCATATACATTCCACATTGAGAGTTCAACTACAGTTATGTTAAAAGTATGAATTGTCAAATACTTACAATATAAAATAAAACATTCAAGCCTTTATCTGATTCTCGCACGCAAATATCGATATATGTTCATTAGTTCATACGAAAATGCTTAAATCCGATAATAAAATACTTTAATTAATAATTTTGCAGCAATTGAGAATCTACACTGTTAAGGTTGCTAAGTCAACAATCGGAGGAACAGTTGATGAACCTGTTTAAACTAGAAATTTGAAACAAGCTAATGAACCCTAATCACTAATTCAAGCAATTTAAACTCATCCTCCATTGTTTTGAATTGAAATGTTAACGCATTTTCATTTATTGAAGAAATTGAATTTTAAAATGAACCCTAATCACTTGAAATCCTAATTGCAATCCTAATTGCAATCATGAATAATAAACTATTTCCAACATGAAGAAAAGAGGGAAACTGTTTTCAATCGCATACGACAAAGTTTACAAAAGAAAGAGACCTGGATGACTTAATGAATGAATTTGCCGGCTGACGACCAACTCCGGCTGCGCTTTCTGGGAAGTTCAGTTCAGTTCAGTGCGACTCCAACTTCGATACAAAGTAGCGCCGGTTGCATTTTGAAGTTTACCCGCTAAAATGTGTGTTTTTTTTAATAATTAAAATGGATTTTTTATATACATGTAAAAAAACTTTGTTTAATTTTTGTCTGGTGACTGATGGATCTCTGAATTAAGAAAGAAGTGAATTGGGCTTGGATTATAGTCTCTTATCTTTTTTTTTTAAATCTCAAATATTTTTTGAAAAATTTGCAAATATAAAAACAGATAAAATCATTGAAAAATTAAAAGAAAAATTATTTATGTTTAGTTATTGAACAACCACGACATTTAATTCTAAATCATAATATCACATTAGACATTTTTTAATATAGAGTATCAATGGTTAAATATTTTTTTTTATAAAACTAAACATCACATCAAAATATATGAATATTTTCATTTGAGGTTTAAATATCCAATTTCAGGTTTAAATATCCAATTACTCATGTATAATGCAAATATTTTTGTTTTAGTTTCTAATATTATACTGTTTAGTTTTTTAATAGTTGAGTAATTAGTTGTTTAAAGTTTAAATATACAATTAGTCTATATAAAATAAAAAAATTATCTTACTTTCTGCAAAATGCAAGAACTTTAATTTTAATTTTGGCGAAAATTTCATATTATGCAATGAAGTTTGATTCAGTTAGTAAGGAGTTGACTCACTTTTCATACATTTGTGTTTAAGGGTTATCCTGACCCTAACGAGTCCCCATAGTCCAATTAATCTAAACTTTTTTTTAATTAAAAAAAAAAAATCATGCTATACATTTTCTTCTTCAATTAAATCATCTAATAGTGGAACCAAACATTCAATGGAAATATGTATTTTGCACCACACATTGAAAGAAAATGCATCCGACATTAACTATTTTAAATAAGTTTCATTATAAGACGAAAGTGACACCAAAGGTTGTACCATTACAAATTAGGACTATATTGTTGCACATGATTTATTTAGGTACAACAATATGGTTTTATTTATATTTTGTAGAGCTAAAATATGTATTTAGTCCCTATAAAATTTTATCATTTTAATTTTAATCTTTGTAAAAAAAAAATACAATTCTTAGTCTCTACAAATTTATTCAACAAAAAATTTTAACCGTTAATTATTCAACTGGGATTAATTGTATATTTAAATCTTAAGCAATTAATTACTCAACCGTTAAAAAAATAACCGTGTGATGCATTAGGAACTAAAACAAAAACTTTATATTTTGCATGGACATAAGTAATTTTTTATTTTATTTTTTAGGAACTAAAATCAACACAAACTAGTTAAACCAGTGTCTATTTCAAAGGTAATTAAGTCTAATTTCTAATGGAACATCAATCAGCTCAAAACACAATCTATGAAGAAAGTTATGAACAAAATACAAAATGTATACCTATATGGATTCAGAGACAACATTATACTATTTTCATTTCAAACTTTATATTCTGAAGTTCATATACACAACTAAGTAAAATACATCGAAAACTCAACACAAACACAATTATGATTTCATCACCAACCCAACCACAACACTCAACAATCATAATAAAACAACAACTCTTCATAGTAATTAATACAAACACCTAACATGCATTATTAATAATCAATGATACTAAAACAAAAAGGATTATCTCAATACCCAAACATGTGAATCATGAACATATATTAGCAACATGCAATCAAGATCTCTAAGCACACCTAAGAGAGATTTTAAGAGGGTTTTCTTTGTTACCTCAAAGAATAAAAATCAAAGGAGATGAAATCCACCATTGTTGAACTTTACGTTTCCTTTTCAAACATGCAAGAATCCTAACCCCAAAATTGACTAATTCTTTCTCTATTCTCCTTCCATGGTTGAACCCTTAATCTTCTATCTTTTCTTGTTTTCTTGTTGCTATTATTCTTTGTTCTCTTCTTCCCTCACTCCTCCTTTCTCTCTCACAATTTTGCTTGTCTCCTTTTTCTTTCCCTCAGCTCTCTCTCATTTTATTGGTCTTTTTTTCCTCATCTCATCTCACCTCTCTTATATTTTCTTCCTTTTCTCTCTTTTTCTTTCCTTTCTTCTCTTATTTCTATTTTACAATGTTTGTCCCGCATAATATTTTTATTCTTTTATTCATATTCCTATTTCTATTTCCTTTTAATTTATTTATTTGAAGATTGATATGTACACCCCTCCTAAGTGGGTACCTCCTATTAAACCCTCAACAATATTTTAGTAGTTACTACTCACTCAAATATCCACTCATGCAAATTAATTATACCTTATCCTAAATAATGGGTGCGTTTGTTTGAACTTAAATAAAAATGATTTTTAGTTAAAAAATTTAGAGATTATTTTGTAGAGATTTGTTTAAAAATGATTTTTTTATTTCCATTTTTTTACTATCATAAAAATGATTTTTTTTAAAAAATGATTTTTAATCTGTTTGTATACAATTTTATAAAAGTGATTTTTTAAATTATAAAATTACCATAAAGGACATGACTTTTATACCTACAAAATTTATAAGTTTAATCAATTTCTTATACCCATTTTAAAATTGATTAATGTAAGTACTCATCAAAAAACAATAAATAAACACACAAAAGCAAAAAAAAAAAAAAAGGTATCAAATATGTGGAAAAATTGAAAAGGAGAAGAAAATTTACTTGATGAAAAACCTATATCAGAGCCTCATGGAAGGAGAAAAACTGTCACGCTTAAAACGGATGCAGAGAAAAAATTGATGGAGGGTAATTTTGGATTTTTCAAAAAAGGTAAGGGTAATTACATCATTTTATGTTATTAGTGGGTTAAGTTCCGTATTTTTAAAATTTTTGGCATCCTTCTCTCTCATCTATCGCATTAGCCGATTTGAGAAGCTACAATTTTTAACTTTTCATTTTTAGCCAAAAAATGATTTTTAAAAAAATCTGAAACAAACGCCTTTCAAACCCTACAAAATGATTTTTGGTTTAAAAAAATAGATTTTTTCATGCAAAAATCTGAAACAAACGCACTCAATACAGAGCATAAAACTAATTATTCTTATTATTATAATTATTCTACTAACTATAAAAGTGATCCTAAACAACAACAACAACATCTATTAAAATAAATAAGAATACTTGATTATTTAAAAACATTTTTAATATTTACACTCACAATCATTACTCAAGTAAGACAAAATGACTAACATCATAGAGTAATAAATTTTTACCATAGCATACTCACCTCAACTACTGTCAAGGTGCACTCGAGGTCTTAGGTAGGATGGATTACTCACACCAATTGCGGTCAGGGAGGCACTTCAGCGCTTAGGCAGACTAGAGTAGGACTAGTCAATATCTCTGGCATTATAGAGTTGCTCTCTTGGATTTTATTCTTTCGCAATCGTGAACATCAAAATAAGGCATCTTAAAACATACTTATCATTATTATACATGACAAACACTTTTAACAATCAACAAGTTATTTAATCTAACAAACAACTAAGTTAAACTATATTACATAATCATATTACGATATTACATAATCCTATTTAAATTATTACCGCTATTAACCAACAATTTGTTCATTCAATAAATAAACCATACAAGAAAAAAAATCTCTTAAACATCGATTTTGTCTTATCAATAAGGAAAAAACTAGTGTGTGTATTTATAAGTGTGTTGTGAAATCTATTTAGTATGTGCTTATGTATAACATGTACAACATAATAGATAGCACACCATAAGTTAAACATGCTTAAAATATCACATAAGCACAAATTTATTTTGAAAAAAAAAACATGAGTGCACATTTGTCACTAATAAAAATTCTAAGTGAGTTTTGCAAAATATTTACTTAAAAGTTGTTTTAATACGGCTGCACACTCTGATCGTATGACATCTGGACGATCTTTATTTGGGGTTTCATCTAAATCTTAGAACTAAATTCTAAGGGTAAGGATGAAGTTTTGTAGGTCACTAATTTTGCGACTAGATCCACTCAAAGTCCTCCATTTTACAAATTCTAACACTTACTTTGGTTTCACTACTCGGTTACTATCAAAGATGAAACTTGTTAGGGTGTCATAATTTTACATAGCAACCCTTTAAGTGGGTTGCGCTCCTATTTAGCCATCAACAATATTTTAGTAGTTACTACTCACTCAAATATCTACTCATGCAAATTAATTATACCTTATCCTAAATCATACATGGCATAAACTAATTATTCTTATTATTCTATTAACTATAAAAGTGATCCTAAATACTATAAAAAAATACTAGTTTATTAAACATTTACCATTCAAATTTCTAATAGGTTATGCTATAACTAAATTATCACTGCATACGATTTTATAAGGAATTAATGCATTTATTTAATTCTAATAATAACAATATAGTAATAATAATAATAATGACATATTGATAATAGTTTAGACAAAGAAAGTTGGGGTGTTACACCATTCACCTCTATCCTAGTATAGTGAACGCTCTAGGAATTTTGCCTCAAAATTCCATAGGAAGCGGCCCCACATTCACATTCATGTAGGTGAATCTATCAAGAATACTCATGTAGCAAGGTACTACACTCCACTTAGAGTATAGATTTCATTAAGAGTTTATATTACCTCATCCTATCATCGCTTCAAGAATCACGCTTCTTTGATTTATAATAGCATGTTCATCTCATATCATTTCATGACTTATTATTACCCATTAAACCTAATTTGCGGGATCTCTAGTCTCTTAGACCGAGATACCATCATAAGTGACTCATTGATCTATATGAAATAATCTCATCCTTTTGGATTTATTTAGGAATTTCTCTCTAGTTGATTTTTTTGTCAAAGGATTTGCTAAATTTTCATTAGTGCGAACATGATCGACTCTACAACTCCTTCAGAGAGTAATTCTCTAATTGTGTTGTGTTTACGACGTATTTGTCATCTCTTACCGTTGTAATAACGGTTTTCAATTTTTTCAATAACTGCGGTACTATCGTAGTCGATGAACACAACTAGAATCGACTTTTCCCACAAGGGGATCACAACTAGCAAACATCTCAATCAACTCGCTTATTCATAAACATTGTCAGTACTATCATTTTAGACTCCATAATGGACATAGCCAATATCGTCAATTTCTTTGATTTCCAAGATACAACTTTTCCAGTTATGCTAAATATATAGCCACTGGTTTCTTTGAAGTAATGTGATAAAGGGTTCCAATCAGCATCATTGTATCCTTCAAGGATAGCAGAAAATATTTGATAATGTAATTTGAGATTCATGGTCCTTTTAAGATATTTCATGACTCTCTTAATAGTGTGCCAATGCTCTATACTAGGTCTACTGATAAACCTGTACAATAGTCCCACGACGTAGACAATGTCGAGTCTAGTACAACCAGTGGCATACTTGAGGTTGCCAATGATGCTCGCATATTTAGTTTTTCGAACACCTTCACCAATTTTTTTGAAAAGTCTTACATTTAGATCATATGGTGTGCAAGCATGTTTACAGTCAAAGTAATTGTATTTCTTTAAGATTTTTCAACATAATGAGACTGATCCAAAGAAATTCCTTTTTCTTACCTAGTAATCTTTATTCCAAGGATTACATTTGCTTCTCTGAGGTCTTTCATATCAAATTTGTTACACAACAATGGTTTCATATTATTTATAGTATGAATGTTTGATCCAAATATGAGAAAGTCATTAACATAGAGACATATGATAAGCAAATGCCATTTTTAGATTTGTAATAGATACATTTGTTGCTTTCATTCACTTTAAACTCATTCAATAAAATCAAGTTATCAAATTTTTCATGCCATTGCTTAGGAGCTTGTTTAAGACCATACAAAGACTTATCCAACTTACAGACCTTGTTTTCTTGTCCATGAATGACAAAACCTTCAGGTTGCTCTATATAGGTTTCTTCTTCCAAGTCACCATTTAAAAGAACAGTTTTGACATTCATTTGGTGTACCACCAACTTATCAATAATAAATAGTGAAATTAGTACCTTAATGGATGTAATTCTAGTGACCGGTGAAAAAGTGTCGAAGAAAACCTTTGGCTACAAGGTGAGCTTTGTATTTATCAAGAGTTCTATTGTGTTTTAGTTTCTTTTTCAAAATCTATTTTTAACCTATTGGTTTGCAACCAAAAGGCAAGTCTACTAAATGCCAAGTCTTGTTAGACTGTAGATAATCCATTTCATAATTTATATCTTCTTGTCACAGATCTACATCCAAAGACAACAAGGCTTCTTGAAGATTTGTAAAACTCGCTTCTAATGTATAGGCCATATAATTGGGTACATAATCTTTAACAACTCTTGCTCTGTAACTTCTTCAAGGTTCTGTTTCGCCTTATTTGGTGCTTTCAGGGTTCCTGATTAAGGGAACATGACTTATTCCAGTGCCCTCACTATTTCCCAATTTGAAAGGGAATCTGTTTTCATAAAAGTCAACATCATTTGACTCTATGATCACTTTAGCATTAAGGTCATAAAACCTATACAATTTTCTATTTATTGCATACCCAATGAGTACACATTCATAGGCTCTACTTGCGAGTTTAACTTGCTTGAGATTGGGGATTCTGACATAAGCCAAACAGTTCCAAGTTCTAAAATAAGACAAGTTGGGTTGTCTTTTCTTCAAAATCTCATAAGGAGATATTTTGCTTTTAGATCTAAGAACTCTATTAAAAAACTAGAAAATATTCAAAAAAAATTTCCCCCTCCAATGAGATACATTAACAGAGTTAAGCATAATAGCAATAATTAGTTCAATATGAGTTATATTCTTTCTTTGAGCTTTACCATTCATTTAAAGAGAATATGGTGTAGTTGTTTCATGTATATACCAATGTAGTTTATAAAAAATAATAAACAAACTAGAATCATACTCAATTCCTCTATAACTACGGAACCTCTTAATCTTTCTACTAAATTGATTTTCAATTGTAGTTGTAAAGATCTTAAACATGTATAACGCTTTACTTTTATTTCTCATTAGATATACAAAGGTATAGTCAGAACAATCGTCTATAAAAGAGATAAAATAACATTTTCCATAGTTCACATACATTATAGTGTATTAAATCTAAAGGCTCAGATTCTCTAACTACTAATTTATGTGCACTCTTTGTAATTTTAGCTTGACTACAAAAATCCCATTTTTCAGAATCTTTTAAGGATAACTTTGGAATTAAACCTAGGTTACTTAAGTTTGAAATCACGCGTTTGTTCACATGACAGAGTCTAGCATGCCAAAAATTAAAGTCACAAAACATGTAAGCAGAATGAGATATTTTATTAATTTCAATATTTAAATTAAACATGTCATCAGTGGTGTACCATTTCCCAAGAAAAATACCATTTTTAGAAATTGTATACATATATACCCCTATAGATTGAGTTAACTCTGCCTTATTCATAAGAAAACCAGAAACAAGATTTTTTGTTTTAATTTTTTTTTTTATCTCTAGAGTGTGCACCACATCCTTCATAATCAAACTCTTTATAGAGGTGAACTTTAATTCCACATCTCCAATACCAGAAAAATTAGTGGTGTGAGAATCTCCCATCAACACTTTCTTATCTTCAGCAACATTTTATGTTTCAAACATGGCACAATCATAGCAGACATGGCGAGAGGCGCCAATGTTGACCCACCATCCATTTGATCCACCAACGTTGTTGATTTCAGTAATCATAGCAACAAATTGCTCTCCAATTAGGTTAGCGTGTTGAGCAGAGCTTGACGTGTTTCTACACTTGCATACCATATGACATGGTTTCTCACATTTATAGTAGATGAATGGTAAATCATGGTCATTTCTGAAGGTGCAAACACGAGAAGGGGGTTTGAATTTTGTTTGGCTAAGTTGATAACTTTTTCATTATTTGATTAAACTGGTTTAGACTTGATGATTTACTCGGAGTAAAAGCAATAACAAAACTAAGGAGTGCAGGAATAAAGTGACACAAGTAATTTATCTCGGATCACTACTAACTTGACTACATCCAGTCCTTTCACTCAGAAGGATTTAATCCACTAATTCAATAACTAGAATTACAAAGCACCTGACCCTCCAAGTTAGTCTTCTCAAACAACCTGACAACCCCCGACATTTGAAAAACACACACACCTTGACTCTACCAGCCAAGTCTTCTCCACACAATCTGACAACCCCATATTGTTGAAGGCACACTAACACCATTATTGGGTTTGAATACAAAGGTTTGGAACTTGAGTAGTTGCTTCTAACAAGCTGATTAGAAAATATTTCTCTTTCGAACAAATGTTTCTCTCTTTGAACTCTAAGATGAATTTGGAATTTTGAGATTGAGTTCTTATACTCTTTTGTGATTTTTTTGATGATCTTCTTCTTCAGCCTTGAGTATCTATTTATAGATAAAATTAGGGCTTCAATTTAGTCATTGTTTAATTTTGAATTGTATCTTCATTCCTAGCTTGGTCAACAATGATCTTATTTAAAAATAATTCTGAACAAAATGCTTTTTGATAATATATTCTTTAACCAATTCTTTATTTCTGAATCCAATATGAGCAGTTCTTTTAGATTGATTATGTTCATATTTTGTTCAGATTGAGTTTGTAAAATCTTTAGATTGATACTGTTCATATTTTGTTTAGATTGATTTTGTAAATTTTCAGATTGATATGTTCGTATTTTGTTAAGATTGAATTTCTAAATTCTTTAGATTGATACTGTTCGTATTTTGTAAAGATTACTTTTGCAAATTCTTTAGATAAAATTTCATTCCTATTGGTTGCTTTGATCTAGGCGGCAACATAGTGTTGGACCGGTTCTTGAACTTTCACAGGTATGAATAAGACTAAGTCAAATTCAGTATTTTGTCCTTTGTCAAAATTTGAATCATATATTTGCAAATAATAAATGTATCTTCTTGTGAGTGTTTCTTCTTGTAAACAATTCTTGATCATATCTTCTTGTAAATAGTTCATATCTTCTTGTAAATAATTCATATCTTCTTGTAGATAAATCTTGATTAAAATCTTCTTGTAAATAATTCATATCTTCTTGGGATAAATCTTGAACAAATATTCTTGTAAATAATTCATATCTTCTTGTAGATAAATCTTGATCAAATCTTCTTGTAAATAATTCATATCTTATTGTGATAAATCTTGATCAAATATTCTTGTACATAATTCATATCTTCTTGTAGATAAATCTTAATCAAATCTTCTTGTAAATAATTCATATCTTATTGTAGATAAATCTTGATCAAATCTTCTTGTAAATAATTTATATCTTATTGTTAATAAGATGTTGATCATATCTTCTTCAAAGTTTGACCATATCTTCTTCAAAGCTTGACCATATCTTCTTTTCAAGTTAGTCAAAGATTTTCTTCAATTATAAATCTGAATCAAATCTTATTTTAGATTGTCTTCAAAAACACGAATCTTCTTTCATACTCTGTGAAGTCAAATATATTGTTCACATAAAATACTTTTGTTAACATCAAAACTCTAAGTATAAAACCAACTTGGTGCCAAAAATTTCTATGGGGTGATGCTTCACAACTGAGGCCTTTTGAGGGTTCCCATTATTTTTGTGGTTCTTTAGATTGCGGTTCTAATTCTTGAGTGGTTTGCTAGTTGGCTTCAAAACTTGTACCAATGAATTTCTTGTTGTTTTTGAAACCACTAGTACTTCATCTTTCTGGTCTAGCTTTCAGGATTCTTCCTCAATTTAGTTGCGGGTTATCAAACTTTCTAGCTAAAGTTATTTTGTTTTATGCTTGAGAGAATTTTTGAAATCCTTCCAAGCATGGGGTAGTTTATCAATAATAACAACAAATTGAAATTGTTCATTTAAATTCATACCTTCAATGATGATCTTATGAGAGATTTCTAAATTTAATGGGAATGAGCCTTCATGGATATGTTATTGGTCATATGATACTTGAGCGTCGGTATCATAGTTCTTCTTCAAAGCATCCGAAACATCTCTAGCAGTATTGCTAGAACTGTAGTAATCATACAAATCATCAACAAGTCCATTAAAAATATAATTCTTACAAAGGTAATCTTTATTTTTCCATAGGGTTAATTATGCAGCTTTCTTATCCTTTTATGTTTGTTCAGTTGTTTCTGGAACAACTGGAATGTCATCTTTCAAAATGTTAGCAACCTTTTACATAGTTAAGAAAAATAACATCTTTAGTTGCCATCGTTTGAACTGACATCCCTCAAACTGAAATAGTTTATTGTAATCAGAAGCAGCGGAACCGGATCCAGTAATTTCTTTGGTAGACATGGCAGATAGAAAGACCTTAAAATTGTTGATTTGAGTTTCGAAAAACTGTTTTGAAAAATAATTTTCAGTCACCGAGGATATAATTGGGTTGAGTCATGAACTAGGTCGCTCTCTTTAAGATGCTTCGTGGTACTGCCTTAAATTGTGCAAGGCAGACGATAAACAACGACGTCCCCATGATAAAATAGCTCATATACATTGTATTAGTTTTACTATTGCACTGTAGAAAATCATTCTAGAATTACACCCTATAAATATGGCAGTTAAAGCCACTAAAAAATATGGTACGACGACCACTCAAAAATATGAAGGGACAATTTTTGGTAAAGGGACAGATAAATATGAGATGAAGGTGAACAGTGAGAAGAGAGAAAACTGGGTACAGTTCAAAGTTTTGGTGCAGTTTGCAACCTGAGCGGAATCCTCTATTTATATACTAGGCTTGACATATCTTTTGCTGCTCAACAACTTAGCCATCATGTGTCTAAGCCTAATTAAATTCATTATAAAGCAACCTTTAAAGTTCTACATTATTTAAAAGAATCTCTTGCAAAAGGATTGTTTTATTTTGCTTCTATAATTCATTTATCTGGTTTTGCAGATTCTAACTGGGGTACATGCCCACTCACCTGTAGATCAGTTACAAGTTTTTATGTCTTCTTAGGACGCTCCCTCATCTCTTGGAAGTCAAACAAGCAACCAACGGTGTCCAGATCGAGTTATGAAGCTGAATATAGGTTGGTAGCTAGCCTAATATGTGAGATGTTGTGGCTAGATTTTTTTGCTTCAGGACCTTGATATCACACTTTCAATAGCTGCTTCTATCTTTTATGACAATTAGTCAACCATTTACTTATCACACAATCCTACCTTTCACAAAAGAATGAAACATATTGAAATCGACTGCCACTTAATTAGAGAGAAGATCAACCTTGGACTTGTCATGTTTTTTCATGTGCCTTCCACTGCTAAAATATCATGCATTTTTACTAAACCACTACATATTCCTTTCATTACTCGGCTGGTTTCCAAGCTTGGACTATAGATATCCGTAGTCCAGCTTGTGGGGGACTATTACAACTAGATGGGTCTAATATTACTTAGTCATTTTTTTCTTTAATTTTAGATTAGTTATTTAGCAATTTCAGTTTTGACCAACTACACTTGTTATTTGAGAATTAGTTATCTTTGATTAGGAATTTTGTTAGAGTTTAGTTGAGTTTGTTTGTTTGTTTGTTTGTTTTTTTTTTTTTTTTTTTTTTTTTTTTTCCAGATGTTGATATAAAAAAGGGATTCTTTACCTTTCATCATTTTTATATCTTTGATATTATTGATTGAATAAAGATGAAGTATTATTTAATTTATTCAACTTCTCCTT
>JBBPBQ010000003.1:40835607-40899815 GCA_037974755.1 Cicer yamashitae
TAGTTATTTAGCAATTTCAGTTTTGACCAACTACACTTGTTATTTGAGAATTAGTTATCTTTGATTAGGAATTTTGTTAGAGTTTAGTTGAGTTTGTTTGTTTGTTTGTTTGTTTTTTTTTTTTTTTTTTCCAGATGTTGATATAAAAAAGGGATTCTTTACCTTTCATCATTTTTATATCTTTGATATTATTGATTGAATAAAGATGAAGTATTATTTAATTTATTCAACTTCTCCTTCATTTTAATAGCTATCACCGATTGCATTACAATTGTGATTCAAAAATTTGATTAGAAATATTCATATTTGTGATACAAGTAGGGGTGTACGCGAGTTGGGTTGGGCCGGTTTTGACAAAATCCGATACCCGACCCGATCGATTATCTTTGGATTGGGTTAAGTTCTAAACCCGTATTTTTCTCATTTAATTTGAACTGAACCGACCCGATCAAGAACGGGTTGAGTTGGGTTGACGGGTTATACATAAATATGTCTTGTTTTTTATTTTACAGGAAAATATATTGAGGCTGCGTACATTTTTCACAATACTTACATGTACCTGTATCATTTCTCTTATTAAAATGTAACGAAGCACTAGAAGAGGCTTTACTAGGTTTTCTTTTGGTTACCTCGTTTCCTTGAGTTGACGGCAATGATAAGAGGCCTAAATCTTGTGCTTGCTGTGATGAAGCTTGTTGTGCTTGTGGAGCAAATTGATTTGGAGCTTTCTTGTACTTGTTCCATTTGTCTCAAATCTATATAATATAGTTAAAAAATTTCAAAGGTAAAAGGAAAAGTAAGAGAAAACAGCTAGCACTGCTACTTGGTCCACCACATTACTTTCATCATTACACATAACTCACCAACCATTTTAGTTTACTAAGCTACCATAATTTTTTAATAGTAGTGCTTCATTTGTTTATTTTTAGAGTACTTACTATTTTCAAATACAATACTAAAAAAATGTGTTTAATAGATTTAAATGTAAAAAGTTTAAACTAAATTCATCATAAGCATAAGCTTTTGCACAAGCATCATTTTTGCTTATAAATAGTATTTAACAAAATGTAAAAAATTTAAACTAAATTCATCATAAGCATAAGCTTTTAGTTCATACCTTCCTTATGCAAAACTATAACAAAATATAACATTTAAATAAATATCAGTTATGAGCACATGCGGAACAAAAGAAGAACGTGGCGGCAGCGCGGCTGGTAGAACAAAAGAAGAAGGTGGGTAGGGGCGCGACTTCAGGAAGTCTAGACAGTAAAAGAAGGTGGACGCAGATATGGAATAGAAGAAGAAGGTTGACGCAAATATGGAACAAAAGAAGAAGGTAGATGACGTCTGCTGAAAATCTGAAGAAGAAGAAGAAGAAGAAGAGTAATGAAACCTTATTGGGCTGCCAAATAAAATTTTTTAAAAAAATTAACTAGGGGTCGGGTTTACGGGTCAACGGGTTCAAATTGTTGAACCCATTACCTGAACCAAATATAAACATTTTTCAATGGGTTGGGTCGGGTCGGACCCGAAATTAGCCGGATACGAGTAAAAATCGGGTTGGGTTGGGTGATCAGGTTGGCGGGTCGACCCGCAGCCATGTACACCCCTAGATACAAGTCAAATCTTACGAGGAACCAAAATTGTTAGCACACCTTATGATAATCAGAGGCTCAATTTTAATATCAACATAGTAAACTACACTTACAATAAATGTTATGTCATGAATTACCTCAAACTATATATACCAACTCTAATTATAGTGTTAAACTTTTATTGTTGAGCTAACACGTCATGAACAAATTAAGGCTCATTTTCTATTATATATATTTTTTTTGAAATAAAACTTTTCAATATACCATACATTGAAATTTATATACGAAAATGTCCTAAATTTTTTTTACCTTCAAGATGTCGCAAAGCGAGGATGGGGACGCGACCACCTAAAATAAATTTTGTTTCCTCCTATAGGAGATTGCATCCCGGAGATGCGACCATGTGTTGCCTTATTTTTTATTTTTAATAAAGGAAGAAATGTTAAATTAATAAATATAAATAATAAAAAAAATAAATTATATTAATAAAATCAAACAAAATATATTAAATGAAAAAAAATACATTAAAGTTATTGCGGTTGAGTAGATGTGCCAAAGAAAATAACGTGTTATAATATTTTAACAAGCTCATACTATGTTTCACACTTGGAGCACCTAAATACTAATGAACATTTAAAAGACAAATGTTGAAGGTCCACTTACTAAAACAACATTGCAAAATATTTTGCACATTGATCTCCAGATTAATGACATGGAGGCCAGTACGAAAAGGACTCAAGTGCACTGAATTGGAACTGTTGATGTGACAACTGCATATGCCTCAGACTCAATATTGTTTCAACGGTCATAATGGTATATCATCTAATCATTCTCGTTCAAGTTTTCTTCAAGACCCAAGGCAGAACGTTTTGTTTAAACAAGAACGTTCTTGACAGAAATGCAAACAAGAAGATTGTTTCAAAGAAAACAATTGACAATTGGCAAGACTGACCAAAAACTATATTTAGTCTAAATTGAATATTCATAGCCACTCATTATCTATAAATTGAAGATCAATTGGAAGATGAAGGCTAATATTGGATGGACTGGCTACTTTAACCTAGATCAGTCATATGCTGTAGATACTCTAGTTAAAGAGTTATGGAGGTTTGTTGATGTGAACAAAGATGGAGAAGCCTCAAGTATGGTTTGAGGGCTTCCTATCAAAGTTAATCAACAAACCATTGTTGCTATCACCAAATGCCTTGATGATGGCACGAAAATAAAAAATGGATATGAATCAAGAATTATGTCTTCTAAAATCAACAAGGAACTTTTTGAAGATCACAAGGTTAACTCCAAGTCAGTTTATTTAAGATTTTGTTTGGATGTGTGGTACCAAAAGGTGGCTTTGTTGATGACATCAACAAAGACCACAAGGGATTGATGTGGAATATCTCTGAGAAGATTAAGACTAATTTGCAACACATGGTACTTGAGCACATGAGGTCTTGTGTCGTCAACTCCAGATCAAGCAAAATCAAGACCATTCCCTACTTGAGACTCATCATAGTTGTGCTTATGAGAACACATCTCATTAAGGCTCTATAGGAAGTAAGGAGAGTTGTTAAAGATGAACACTTGGTATCCTTCTCTACACCAGTGTTTAATATCCAAAATGTTATCAAAATGCGACTCATTGCACCAAGGGTTGTATAAAACTAGGGTTGAAGTCAAACGAATCTCAAGACAGTCTAGTGGAACTCAAGACACTTCTTTTTTGGTTGGAGATTTAAGGTTCCAATTTTTAAGGAAGATAACTAATAGATAATTCAAGAGCATCTAAGGATGTACTTCTTTGGTCAAGCAATGTCTCTTGTTTGCTTCCTTTTGCCAAGAGCATCTCATGAGTTTGAGAAGAAAAGAAAAAAGGGCAGTCAAGATATCTTCTGTGTTAGAGGAAGAAGAAGATGATGAAAATGCCAACAAGGATGAAGCTAGCCTCACCTTGAGGATGAGACCAAATGTAAATCCTTCTGTTGAGCCTATTCACTTTCGTATTGATATTGGTAGTGGTAATGAAATAATTGAACCTGAAACTACTGCAACTCCATCGGAACCCCTCTCCAAACACAAAAATCCTACTCATATCCTCTCAGTACCCTAAAAAAACTCACCCCTAAAACCTTTACTATGTACTCTAGCTTTGATTTAGATACATACACCTTAATCCTAGTTGAAAATCTTGCAGCTATTAGGCATAGATCAAACCCATATCCTCTCAATATTGAATTTCCCACCTCCACTCCATCGCCTTCCCACTCTAACCCTCCACAAACACCTACCCAAAAAACCAATCCAACCTCACCCATCCCTTCCACACCTACATTTGACCCTCACTCACCTATGTTTGTGGATCTTATCCACACAACAAATGCGATAGCAACACAAGTTGTAAATGATTTAGTTTCTAAAATATCCTCAGAGGACTCACCTACTTCTGACTCTACTAAACCTGAATCTAAATCTAATGCCTCTATAGCCTTAGACCTAGCCCCTTTTATTCCCCCTTCCTTTTGACTATTACAATTGTACTAAACTATAACTCATTCATTACCTTTTTCACTACTAAAATTACCAAGATTAGGAACATGAATGCTCAGAGTTTGGATCCTGATGAACCTGGATTAGGGAAAACAAGGAGCGTGGAATGCATCTGGCTGCTCATAAGTTTAGTACTTTCAAACATATTGTCGAGGTCCTCTAACTTTTGGTCTTGCAATTTTAGAAAGCTCATGGAAACCAAACCTCGAAAGCAATTGACTGCTTAGAAGGTCCATCAAGTGGAGATAACTTTCTGTTGAGCTATGTTCATCTAGAATCCCGAGTGGTTGCTCCCTTAGCACCATTGAAGTTTCCTCTAATCATTCCACGTGTTGAGTTACCTCCCTTGAACGTTCCTACTCCTGTTGCTCTAGGTTTTGTTGAGTATACCTTTGAAGGCTCTTCTACTATTCCCTCTGCACCTGTGTTTGACCCGTCTTAGTTTGTAAATAAGAAAGACTTTGATCGACTAGAAGCTAAAACTGAGGCGTTCATGGAACAAACAGCCAAAAATCAGGAGTCCATTTAAAATACCTTAGGACTGATCTTAGCTATATTGACCAATCCCAATATTTACTTTTTCTTTCTTTTCTTTTGTGTATTGTTTTTTTTTTTTACTCACTCTTGTACTATGCATTCTTTGATGTTTTTTTTAAGACTTAACTCTTATATCTTTTTGGTGTGCTTTACATCTATGTACAACTCTTTTTGCATGATGACAAAAGGGGAATATGGTTGTGAGTACAATTTGTTATCATTTAGCAAAACCTCTTTGTCAGAATTTCGTATTCCATTTTCTTTTTGAAAACCTGATCATATGAAAGGGGAGCTTTACTGCTTTATTTTGAACAATTCTGCATATATCACACTATTATAAGAAACTTATTCACAAAAATAGATGTTTGTCATCATAAAAAATGGGGAGGTTGTTAGAACCAAGATGGTTTGAAGAACAACGACCCTTAATTGTTTTGATAATAACAAAAATTATTTTGTAGGAACAATTTATTATGCTAATAAATTTATTTAAGTGTGCAGTCTCTTGTCATGAAAAGATAAGCTAAGCAAGGAAATTAATGCAATGCTCTGAAATGTTTGTTAAGATATATCTGAATTTGACAAATGCGCTCTCAACGTACTTCTGCTGAACCTGTTTATAGATGCTCACGCGTCTGATAACCTTGTTATACAAATTGATCGTTTGGAAAACACTCTAAAGTCAACATTCGGACATCACCTGCTAATCTTAGTAGACTTATCCTCTGATTGAAGAAGCGCATGACATCCTCTTATAGTGTCATCCTTTTGTCTTCTTGCCATTTTTATTAGGATATACTACATAAGTTTTGAAGACATATTTGAGCAAGAGTTTAATGTTGACTCAATATCTCTGAAGATTAGATACGAGTTATTATTTCATATGTTGATTTTATGCGATCACAACAACAGTCAGAAACCCTAATGAACTAAAAGCTTCTCTATAAAATGATTTGTTATCGTCACTAAAAATACATCAAGAGAATAAGAAACAACAAAAGATAAACCTATTGCCGTCACAGATTCAAACTCGTAAAAATTGTTGTATTAGCTCTAAGCACAGCAAAACCTGAAACACTCTTTGAGAGCAATTCTTGTAAACACTTTTGTGTGAGAGTTAGACAAAAAACCATCTTAAACATTTTTGTAATTTGGCCTAGTAGTATTCTTGTTTTCAAACATCACTAGTATTTAAATTCATTTTTAATTAAGTTTTTGAAACAAAACACAATTCAAACCCCTTATTTCTTGTGGTTTTCTCTCTACAAAAACAAACTTTACCAATAGGTGACAAAGGTACTTATCACCAACCTAATAGATCCTCACATTGATAACCAAAATTGAATCTATAACCTTATAAAATGTGCGTCAACTTCTTACCAATAAATAAATAAGACGAATGTTTTGAATGTGTCTTTTTTTTTTTTTTTTAACATTTTGAATGTATCTCAAAGTTTATATTAAAGTTAGGTGATTATGTAACATTTATATATTAATACAAGTGAAGATGATTATTGATTATTTATGTTTCACGAGGATTGAAATAAGAGTTGGTATACATGAATTTATTTAAAGAAAACATAAAAGTGCACTATTACAGAAACATAATTAACAAAGTAGAACCGACATATAAGTTGAGTAATTAAAAAGTAAATAGCTAGAAACTAATTAAGCATATATAGCTTTAAGGGTTTAGGATATGTTAATAATATCAGTACAATTACTAGCAGCGAAAGACAATATTTTCTCGTCAAGATCATATCCCACTTGAAAATTAATTTGCGCTAAATTTCCAAGGATGGAAATACCTTCGATATTGGATGGTACTACTGTCAAGCATAGCAAATTTTTTCCAAACAATGAAAACAAGTTAAAAGGATTCAAGGTAATGTTAGCTCCATTAAAATGCAAGATCGTAGAAGGAAAATAGATATCTGGTTGAGAAGGAAAACAATAGTGTAACGGTTTTGGAACATCTTCCACTGACTCAATCCCAATTGTTTGTTTCATTGAAGCTAGAAAATTATCAAAAAATGGTTGTTCAAGAAATGTCAATGTTGTCCCTGAATCAATGACAATGTTACCATCGGTTCGACCGGTTTGAACCGTGTTTTGTCCGATAGTTATGCCCTGAAGATTGAGTTGGTAAAGAAAATTTTGAGAAGAGTTATTTATGATGAGAGGAGTAGACACAACACTGTCACCTTTTATAATAGCTTGATTCCCAAATTTCAATTTACTAGTTGAATTTGAATTTGAAGGAAGTAAACAATAGGAGAATTTTCTACCAATAGAATCACCTAGTTGTGAAATTAGTGACAATGGCCCTGCTCCTAGACCAATAAGTCCTACTGGTTTACCACTTCTATCAGCTGTGAAATTATTGTAATATCCACATCCAAACATAGACTTAGGAATTGTAACATTAGAACCAAAACTAATGGAATCAACAACCAATTCACCAATACTGAATGATTGGTCACCATAAAAGTATGAGTATAAACATTGTTGTGATTTTCCACATGTGTGTTGATCTGTAGGGAGTAGTGTGCAAGATTGTGAGTCACATGGCACATTTGTGAAAGTTGAAGATTTGCTGCTATCATATAATGGAGTGTCTTGAGGGAAACAACTCTCACATGGAGAACATTGTACCCATGTAAGATCACTCCCTGTGTCAACAATAGCAACTCTTTCAACCGGGGGGGTGCCAATATAAAATCTCATTAGATAATCACCATGATTTGGAATTATAATTGATTCGGGTAATTCATTTTCATTTGACAACAGAGAAAGTGAAACTCTCTGAAGTCTACTACTTGAACGTAAATCTGCATTTCTTAATAGATCTAATTTGGACATTGAGGGATTGTAATAAGGTGACATAGCAGAATCACGGTGAATAAGATCAATGCTAAAACCACTTTCGCTTTTACTTGCTTCAATAATTGATATTGAAAAAACTGAACATAGTGCTAAAATGAAGAATACTAAAGCATTCATTATGTTCTAGGAAATACTACACACTAAAAAAGCATCCAAGGAAGCAAGTTAAAGTATTTCTATTTATGCATTTTTTTAGTTAGTACTAAAGATTTTTTTTTTTTGTTAATTAATCAAAAATATTTACCTCATATGATAATATTATAAACTAATTAACAACTTACATTTTAATTTTACTTATATTCTTGTATTCACTAATGGGTAACTTCTCTATCCGTGCCTTATGATCTTTACTTAAAATATTTATAAAACAAAACGGCTAAATAAAATTGTTGCACCAAAAAATATAAAATGTTAAAGGTTTAAATATGTTTTTGGTCCCTGCAAATAAACCACTTTTTGACTTTAGTCCTTGTAATTTTTTTTTTGGTTTAGTCTCCGTAAAATCAGAGACAATCGGTTTTGGTCCCTAAAAAAAGAGCTGATAAACTGTCATGACACATGAGCCTATAAATAAAAACCAACGCATCATCTTTTATGATATATTATAAATTAAAATATTTTAAATTATTAATTAATAAATTTATTTATTGATCATTTAATAATTATTGATATTTTATAAAGACTATGAATAAAAATTAAAAGAAAGGTTTAGGGTTTTTGGAAAACTCTTCATTAGTTTAATATTGATTTGACATTGGAGACCAAAGTCGATCGTCTCTGATTTTACAGGGACTAAATCCAAACAAAAAAACTTACAGAGACTAAAATCAAAAAAGTGGTATATTTACATGGAACAAAAACATATTTAAACCAATGTTAAACTATATAATGTTATTAGGAATTTCAAAAGCCACTTCAAATATAGAACCTAAAAGTCATTTCCTAAAAGGCAATGCCTTTACTCATAAATCAAAAGTCATAAAAACAAGAAAATAGTACTTTCCTCCTAAAAAAAATAAAAGTACATATTTTTTTTGTTGCTAAAATAGAAAATAGTATAACACAATGAGATATGACTTTGTAACACATTGAAAAGCAAACAAGAGCCATAATGAATAGACATGAAAAACATTTAGCCTACTATTTGTAACTACTTCACTCTGATGAAAATGAATCAAGCTTGGATTCAACTCGACTCGATAAGAATTAGTTTAACTCGAAATTTGACTTTGGTTCGCCAAAAATTTATTTTTTAACTCGAATTCGACTCAATTCAAGTTCACGAGTAATTTAGTTCAGCTCACTAGATCAAATCAAATGACAAAAAAACTTATAAGAACAAATGTGTTCTTTCAACTTTAAGTTAAAATAATAATCAAAATCAATAAAAAAAAATTAACTAATGCCCATATATATATATTTAAAAACTAGGCTCAAAGATCAATTTTATCATTACACTTGATTGTTTCATTTGTTGGTAGTGCACTTCTTATATAGGAGAAGAAGAGAGTTCAAGGGAGTATATTTTTCAATGTGAGACTTTAATATATATTGAATTTGAAGAGAGTTTCTTGAGTGTGAGATTTTTAAGTGTTGAACATAATTAAATAACAAACTTTGAGCAATAATATAACACTTAAAACAATTTTATTTACCTTCATGGTATAAATAAGAATTATATACATGATTTCTAATTTTTAAATGACAAAAGATTTATCTTAAAATAATATTTATAACTTAAAATATTATCATCGAAAGTAGTTGATTTAAGCAATAAATGCAATATCTCACTTTAGATTTGTTAACGATTTTTATAATATGTTAGAGACTAGATTTGCTTTTCCTATAAACAATGGAGTTGTATATATCTTTAGTAACTTTTAAATGTTATAAAGAAAGTCTTAATATTAATTTTTCAAATTATTTGTATTTTGTTTCAAAATGACATTTTCTATGTGTTCAACATTGCCTTCAAATATATATATATATATATACAAACGAGTCGATTTATACATAGCTCAAGTTCAATTAATTTATTTAACGAACTCAATTTCCAACTCAAGTTCAATTCATTATGTTCATGAACCAACTTCAACGAGCAAATTTATCAAATCGAATCTCAAACTATTTTTCTAGTTGGTTCAGTTCATTGTCAACCCTAACTAAATTATAAGTAAAAATAGATTAAAATATGCTTATAAAAAGTTTTTTTTTTTAATAAAAAAATGATATCCATTCAATTTGATAAAATACATCAATAGAACACAAATTCAAAGTTGCTAAAAAAAATGAATATGTAAACAAACTCTCATAACATTCAATTTAATAGCACCAAACAAAAATATGCCTACTAATATTACAAAATTCATGTTCTCATGCATTCGGATCTATAACGTTGACGACGTCATAGTCACTAATTGATATTTGTAATAAATAAAAACTACTATGTCAATTTGGACCAAATGAACACCGCAACAATACGAGAAAACCAAACAATGTTGCACCAAGATAACGAACAAAACAATGTGGCACTAAAACAACGAAATCCCAAAATATACAAAAGAAAAACTTAATCTATGTGAAAAACACTTATTTGGATAAAAATAAAAATCAATTGAAGGGGTGATTTCAATCTAAAAAATGGTCTTAAATCATCTCTCTCTTATAAATGAAAAAGAAAAAAGAACCTAAGTTTTTCTTAAGAGGAGCTAAATTCTAAATTCTAAATCCTAAACCGATGTTTTAACCGATTTTACAAGTTGGACCACTTCACAAAGAAGAAGAACGATGAGGGAGGAAGAACGTACAAGAAATCTAAGTTCCATGCCAGTTTTCTCATATGTCATAAATGGGAGAAGTGAATGACAATATTGGATCCTAAAAAACAAGAAGAAAAAGAAGATGAAGTTTTCAATCAAAAGAAGGTGTGATGGTATTTGTGTGTTGAAGAGAGTAAAATCAATTGAAGGCTTAGATTTGCGAGCGAAAAATGAATTGGAAAATGATAAAAGAGAAGAATGGGAAAACTATGGCAGGGAAGTTGGGAGAAAGACGAAGAATGGATAATGAATCGACAAATATATATATTTACATTATTGTTAGTGCATATAAATTAAATTGTTATAAATTATTTTTATTAATTATTAACGTATTTTAACTATCATAAATATAAAGTAAGAGAATATTAAATTAAGAATATTAATTAGATGGTATAATTAAAAAAAATTAAAATTTATTGGAAATTATAAGTAAAAGACAGATAGTTTTTACAAATCTAACCGTTATTTTGAGACCTAGGAAATATTAAAATTAAGTTTGATGGTTTTCTAATTAATGTGTATGTCTTAACTGGTCTCAATTATAAAAAGAAAAAAAAACCAATACCAATAAATTTATTATTATTATTATTATTATTATTATTATATTTTGAATATTTTTACAAATACATTTCTTATAGAAAAGTGTGAAATATTAAATACATCTATTAATATTTAAAAGATAAATATTAAATGAAGATAAAAAAATCATTTAAATAATAAATACATTTTAAAAGTCACAATCATCAATCAGTACAAGGATGAATACTAGTACATCACTCCTTGGCCAAAGAAAGTGTTCACTTTTTGCATAATACAAATACCAGTACATCATCAATTAGGATAAGATGAATAAGTCAATATCCTCTCCATTTTTTTGTTCATTACTGTAGTTTTGATGTGTTTTTTGGTGTATAAAAATATTTAGATCTACTAAATATTATATTATTATATTTTATATTCTAAAAACTTTGGTATTAGAAAAAATGGACAAGGTCTAGAATAAACAGGTTTTTGGTAACATCTTTAAGCGTAAGGAACATATTCTCATAAGATTAGAAGGGATCAACATGGTTCTTCAAGATGGGCCTAATGATCGGCTCAATATTCTTAAAGTTGAGTTGTGGGAGGAATATTGTTAGATCACTCAATAGTTGGAGAATTCTTGGTTCCAACAGTCTAAGAGCACATGGATAACTCAAGGAGACAACAATATTCGTTATTTTCATCACTCCACCATCATTCAAAGAAGGAACAACAAGATTTTTGCTCTTCAAGATGAAGATGATAATTGGATTTATGAGGAAGATAATCTGAAATATCATGTGGTGGATTTTTATGACCAATTATATTCTAGTTATGGCCCTACCAACGATGTCCTTCACACGATCTCCAATTTCCCTATCGTCAGTGATGGTGACATAGATCATATTGGATCCCCGATTACTATCCAAGAAGTTAGACAAGCGCTTTTTAGCATGAAAAGCTATAAGTCCCCGGGGCCTAATGGTTTTCATCCTCTCTTCTTTAAAAGTCAATGGGACACAGTGGGAAAATTCTATTTTCAAGTTTTTTTTTTATTGTTTTACCAGCCCTAACAAGATAAGTTATGTGAATCACACTCTCCTCACTTTGATTCCCAAATGCACTGATCCGACTAAAGTCGCACAGTTGCGCCTCATTGCACTCTACAATGTTATTTACAAAATTGTTACCAAAGTGGTTGCTCAAAGACTGCAATATATTCTTCATTATAATGTTTCTAATAATCAAATTTATTTTGTCCCTGACAGAGTTACAACTGATAGTATTCTTGTTTTGCAGGAAACCATACATACGTTGAGTCACATGCATGGGAAGAAGGGTTACATGATCTTAAAGTTGGATTTGGAAAAGGCATCTGATTTCCAGAGTGGTGTTTCATAAAGGATACTTTGTTTCATCTAAACATTCCCCATCATTTTCTAGAGTTGATTCATCATTGTATCTCATCTACATCTATGAGCAACAATTGGAATGGTGATCCTAATTCTCAAGGTCTCAAACAGGGAGACCCCCTCTCCCCTTACCTTTTTGTTCATGCGGTAGAAAGACTACGCCACATCATTTAGGATAAAGTCAACAATGGTAGTTCAAAACCTCTATCTTTTGAAAAGGGAGAATGACCTAAATTGTCTCATATTTGTTTTGCAGATGATCTGGTTCTTGTGGCTGAAGCAAACATGGATCAAGTGATGCTTATCAAGGATGTCATTGATGGTTCTTGTGTCTAAAGGAAACATGATCTGGTTTAGGGCAGAAGATCAATCTGGAAAAATCTAAAGTTTTCTTCTCTAAGAGTGTTACCAATTAAAATTGTGGCTCTTATTTAGGGTCTTGGAATTGACCAAACAAACGATCTTAGGATCTATTTAGGAACTCCCATGCTCCACCAGAGAGTTTCTTGCAACTCTTATACTTTTTTGTTATGCATTAGAAGTTATCTCTGTTGGAAAACTAACAGTTTATCTTTTGCAAAAAGGATTAACACTTGCCCAGTCATCCCTGTCCTACATCTTAGGTTACGTGATGCAAACTGCGAGTATCCCTGCATCTTTTTGTGAAGAGGTTGAGAAATTTTGTTGCGATTTCATCTAGGGCTCTACTAATCTTGATTGCATGTGTCGTTTGGTGTCTTGGGAAAAAATTAGTCATCCCAAATAAGAGGGTGGCCTTGGTTTCCATAATATATGTATGCTAAATCAAGCTTACATGCACAAGCTTGCTTTAAAAATGGTTGCAAATCCAGATAAGCTTTGGGTTCATGTTATAAGAGCTAAGTATAAGTGCAGCTCTCGTTCAATGCATGTCATTACACCGAGAAATAACTCCTCTAATGTTTGGAAAACTATTTCGAGGGCTTGGGTAAAAGTGAAATAACATATCAAATGGGTTTTAAATGATGGCCACAACACTCGCTTCTAGATAGATTCTTGGATCCCAAATTATGGCGCTCTTGAAGACCAATATGCTGCCTCAATTCCTTTCAAGGAGATTGACTTCCCTATATCCAAATTTGCTCTCAATGATACTTGGAATTGGAATTTAATCAGAACTAGAGTCCCTAACTCGATTTTCCAACTTATTTCTAAGATTAAACCTCCTACCACCGGATGGCCACTTTACTTTAAAGCCGGCCTACCATTCAATTTATAATCTGGATGGTGATAATACTACTGCTCATCCTTTATTTTCACATGTTTGGAAATGGAAAAGCCCTTCTTGGATCAGCGCTAGCCTTTGGAAGATTGCTCAAAGATCTCTTCTTACTAATAAAGTTAGAGCTCACAAAAACAAGACATATGATGATTCTTTCCCTCAGTGTCATTCTCAATCGAAGTTGATCATGCATATGCTTAGAGACTGCAAAGATGCTCAGGAGTTTTGTAACCAGTTTGTCATTGAAGACAATTGGGCTAAGTTATACAACCTTGGCCTTCATTCTTGGTTAGAATGGAATCTCACTACCAAGAATATTGATTTTAGCCACTACAAGTTTCTCTTTAGGCCATCTAGAAGGATCAAAAGGCTTTGGTCTTTTCTCATCAAACAAAGCTTGGATCTCAACTCACTTAAAAGTTATTAATATGGTTCATCAAATTGAGAAAGAGCTTGCCTACCTGCCTGTCTCTCATGACGAGAGTTCTACTAGGTGCAACATGTAGTGGAATAAGCTTCATATTGGTGTCATGAAAATCAACACTAATGGATCTTCCATCCAAGGTAAATCAACTTGTGGTGGTCTTTTAAGATATCATAATGGTCATTTGACTCAATTCATAAAAGGATTTATGTGCAATCTTGGTGTCGAAAGCGCCCTCCTAGATGAATTAAAGTGTGTTATTTTGGATACAAATGGCTCGAGACATGCATTTAACCCATGTCATTGTGGAGACTGATTCCAGTCATATTGTTCGTATGGTCCATAATGGATATACCCTCATCTACCACTTTAAACCTCTCTTGAACGATGTGCTCTCTCTCATCCGATTCTCATGTTAGACCATCCATGTGACTTATATTCTTCGTGAAACGAATTTTTTTGCAGATGCACTTGCTGGAAGAGGTCATGATATAAATTTTTCCTTACACATTTTAGATGTCAATTCAACTAGTCTTAGTTTGCTACTTGATACATACTTAAGATGAGCTTGTTCCTCTTTTGTCGTACCTTAGTTTTTGTTTTCCTTTCCTTCGATTAACAAAAAAAAATCGAGAATGCGAGAAATAGAGAAGATCTTAACTCATAATGAAAAGTTCACATTTTTCTTTTGGAAAAGTTCCACCTTTTTTCCTTTTTTTTTTTTTACAGAAGTTCCACCGTAGAAGAAACATAGAAATCCTTGAGCACTGTAATACCCCTTTTTATATTTGTATGTAATGTGTAGGATATTTAAAAATTATTTGGTTTATATTTAATACATTGTTTGTAATAAATTTAAGGGTTTTACTAACAACTGCCCTTAAGACATTTGTTAAGAAATTAAAGGAGAAAATTTTGTATTGGAAAAAACAAATTTTTTGTTTATGGAAAAAATAAAGTTTAAGCTTTGAAAAAATTAAATACTCATGTTCTCATACACTTTTAATGATGTATTTCTATATTTGAACTGTTAAACATTTGTCTACATTTAAAGTTTGTGTTTTTCGGTGCCGTATTTAGTGTGTTTGATTCTACAATAACAAAAATTAATTTTGTAAAATTGATTTAAGTTAAAAGTGAGTAGAATACAAAATGAGTTATGCTTGAATAAATTAACATAAAAGTAAGTTAATTATTAAATTTCAATATTAAAATTATATTTTGACTAAAAAGTTACAAATTCTAACTTTAAGTTAGAATTAATTCTGAATAAAAAATTAATTATACTTGACAATATCTAATTAAACATGTTTTATATCTTTACAATTTGATTTTGGCATCTCTAACGGTAAAATAAAATAAAAATAAAAGCACTAAAACATTTAAGCAACGTTTTTAATCTTTGACAACAACTCATTTGTGTGCATGTATAGTGTTTTTTTGTGTATTTTAATTATGCAGGTGATTTGCTTGTCCATCCAACTACATGAAAGACAATTGAGAGCATGCCTTTAAATAATTGCCACCGAATATATATAGAAGGGTAAACTACCATTTTGGTCCCTGACTCAATAAAGGACTATTATTTTAGTCCTTAACACAACAAAAACCAAGATCATATCTGACTCAACCAAACGTCTATCACTTTCGTCCTTGACGTTAACTTTTTTGTTCTGTTAAATGAGTGACGTGTACATTTACGTGGTTGAGTGGTGTGTCACTCTATCTCCTAAGTGTTCTTGATTAATACGCAAAGACTAAAATGACATTAAGTTTAAAAAAAAAATAAAGGTTTAAATGGAAAAATTTGGGTATATGGGAACAAACAATCAACACCCATTCAATATCACTTTTCCCTCGTTTCCTCTCCTTTCATCAACCCAACCATCACCGTCGTTTGGACTTCGTCTCCACCACTACCAACTATTGTAACCAAGTTGGTTTTCCTCTTGTGATTTTGATGTTAACAAATGTATTTTATGAGAACAATTTGATTGGACTAATGGCTTCATTAAGTGTGCAACAATTAGAACAAGAAAACTAGAGGAAGCGACCAAAGGAATCTACCAGAGGAAGTGACTAGAGGATGAGATAAGAGGAACACAAAAGCATACGCGTATGCCTTTGAACATATGCCTCTAAAAGCAACGTGCCTCTGAAGGTTACGAAGACTGCCTCTAATGTTTGGCTCAGAAATTTGGGTCTAAAGACTGGCTCTAATAATTGGGTCTGAAGACTGCCTCTAAAAGCCTTTGCGTGCCTTTGATGTTGACAAACTCAACATGCCTCTAAAGAGTTTATATCAAGCTATCATTAACTCTGAAGAGATGGTTCAAGACATGCATTCAAAGCTCATATTTCGCCAATCAAAAGGTGCAACACACTCAAAATGTTGCGTCTTATATGCAACCTCTAATGTTGCACTAACTCTAATGATTCAACAATGTGATTCGCCCAAAGCCACTAATTCTAAGTTACCCAACTCTGCCTCTGACTTTTATTATCCAAGAAACACAACATCTCACTCCAACAAGAAAGTCATTGGCTCTAATGGAAAGTCAATTCCTCTTATTGAAAAAATTCATTCTGAAGAAAAGACTTAGCTGAATCATAATTTCTGAATATTCAAGAACAAACCCAAATTCATTCCCGCTCCAATCAATCAAGAGTATGAAGGAAGACTCACGTGAATAAGTTTTTGAACAAAATATGAAATTAGATACGATTCAGAATTATAATAGAAGGAAATCTTTGACCAATGTGAAAAGAAGATATAGCCAAAATATTGTTCACTAGAAAATATGGTCAAAATATTGTTCACAAGAAGATATGGTAAAAATATTGTTCACAAGAAGATATGATCAAAATATGGTTCACAGTAAGATATGGTTAAAATATTGGTAACAAGAAGATATGCTCATATTTTATTCACAAGAAGATATGCTCATATTTTGTTCACAGGAAGATATGCTCATAATTTGCTCACAAGAAGATATGCTCAGAAATTGTTCACACGAAGATATACTCATAATTATTCACAAGAAGATACACTCATAATTATTCACAAGAAGAAACACTCAAAATTATTCCAAAGAAGATACACTCATAATTTTTTCACAAGAATATACATTCAAAATTTGTTCACAAGAAAGATATGATCCAAATTTTACAAGGACAAAAACGAAACCCTAATCTATTCTATAAATAGATACTCAAGGCTGAAGAAGAAAACATGAACTTATAAACTCAAAAATCCATATAATTCAGAAAAACTTTTGAGAGCTCAAAATTTCTAAGTATTCAAAGTTCAAAGGTTTAAGTTCTAGAGAAACACTTGCTTAAAGAAATATTTTCTAAGTGTTTTAGTTTGAGAAATCAAATGTGACAATCTTCTTAGTAGAAGAAAAACACAATCGGTTCCAAACTTGTTTAACCCAACCCGATAATGACATTAGTGTTCCTCAAGCAATATGTGGTTTTCAGGTTGTGTTGAGAAGATTTTACTTGTAGGGTCAAGGTATAGATGCCTTCAACAATCTGTGATTTTCAAGTTGTGTAGAGGAGACTTGACTTGTACGGTCAAGGTATTTGTTTGCCTCAAAAAGTCTGTTGGTGTCAGGTTGTTTTGAGAAGACTGACTTGTAGGGTCAGGTGATGTGTAATTCAAGGATTTGAATTAGTGGTTAAATCTTTCTAAGTGAAGAGACTGAATGTAGCTACCAAGTTGGTGGTGAACTAGGATAAGTCTGTTTGTGTCACTTTACTTCTACACTTTTTACTTTACTGCTGACTATGATTACTTAAGCCTAATTGCTATTGCCTCTGTTTTAGTTAAAATCACCAAACCCGAACCAGTTCTTGAATAAATAATTAAAAAGAATCCAACTTAGACAAACATTATTCAACCCCCTTCTCGTATTTGCACATTCACCAACCTTTCTTCGTCGCCGTTTTCAACCATCATCGTCACTCGTTGCCATCGAAAACGCTTCTTCACTGCCAACAAAGAAACTGCAAGTTTGTCTCTTACTCTGAAAGATATTGATTTTTTCTTCTTAGTTTGATCATGCATTAGAACATTCATTTTCATCTTCTTTATTATGATTATGTCAAAATGTTGATTTTTGTTATCAACTTATCTGTTTAGGTTTTTTTTTTTTTATTATGGATTTTTTTTAAGAAATTTTTTCTTATTTTGATCATGCATTATAATTATCATCATCTTCTCTATTATACATGATTATGTCAATGTTTTGATTTTTTGTCATCATCTTCTCTGTTATGAGGTTTAGGGTTTCTAACAGTAATTTTTGGGTCTGTTAAAAAATTGTTGGTAATGTATGTTTCTAATTTTGTGTTTTAGAATGCCTTGGTTTACTTTTATTCTACAACATGGTGAAAATTTCATAAGGTATGGTAATGGTAACGGTAACATAGAGTATGAATGGGGTAAGTTTTGTGTTTGCGGAAAAATTGAAACTATCTACCTTACTAAGTTTATGCTTCAAGATTTGGTCATGGAGTGCAATAGGTACATAAAAATTGAGAATATTTACGAGGTTTACTAAAGTTGTTGATGACTCTGACATCATAGATAGGTCTCACACTGCCCTCCACAACAAAAATGAAGTTCACATTTATTTTAATACCCAATATCAGTACCAACTATAATAATTGAAAATGTGGATATTGAGAGTGAAGTAGTAGTAAATGATGTTGTGATCAAGGTTGGAACTGAGGCAAAAAATGGAGCAAAACAGGTTGCCACTGGGGCTGCAACTGAGGCAACAAATAGAGCAAAAAGGTTGCAACTGTGGTTGAAAGTGAGGCAGAAAATGGAGCAAAAGATGTTAAAACTAGGGCCGAAACGGAGGCAAAAAAAGGAGCAAAAGATGTGCGATGGAGGCTGTACAAGAAACTGAAACTGTGAAATGTTTTGTGCCTAAAAAAGAAGCACAAAAAGTTGAAATTGCGGTTGAAACTGAGACAGCAAAAGAAGTTGAAACTGTTGTTGAAAATGTGGGTGAAAAAGAAGTTGAAAGTGTGTACGAATATGAAGCATAAGAAGTAGTAAATGAGGCTGAAAATGCAGCTAAAATTGAAAATGGAAACAATGGTGAAGAAGTTAATGAAGAATATGATGTTGAAGACCATTATTCTTAAAAGTGGTGAAGAAGATTTAGATTATTGTCCTTCATATTTTAGTAATGACGATGAATCATTTATGGATGTGGATACTAACTTTATTGTGAATGGAAGAGCACTTGCGTCACAAGGCATAAATATTGAAGTTGAAAATGTTGATGAAAATGATGTTCCTTCAGACAATGATTCATACCATTCTGAAGAATTGAAGAGTCCGATAAGCCCAAATGATGAAGCTGATGGAGATGGTAAAATGGTTTACCCAAAATTTAATGAAAATGCTAAATTTGGCCAAGTTCATTTGGAGTTAGGCATGTAGTTTGTTTCTATTGATGTTTTTAGAAAAACGATGTAAGGGATTACACAATATACCATGGAAAAGATATAAAATGGGTGAGAAATGACAAGACTAAGTGTAGAGAAAAATGCAAGGTTATAGATTGTAATTGGGTTATATATTGTTCTTGGACTGAAGAAACCAAAAGTTATCAAGTCAAGACTTTTAAAGGTGAACATTCATGTTGTAGAGTGTTTGAAAATAGTTAAACAAAGACAAAATCGGTCTCCACCAAACTTGAAGAAAAGATCAGAGATCATCACATACCAAGAGGCCTTTGAATACTTCAAGAAAGAATTTGGTGTGCAAATTAATAACACCAAAATATTTAGAGCATTGAAATCTACAAGACAAGTTGTAGAAGGAAATTTTAAAGTGCAATATGGGTTGATTTGGGACTATGTTTGTGAGTTGTTAAAGAGTAATATGGGAATAACAACTAAAGTTAGTGTGACTCGCGTGCCACAAGGTCCTCCACTATTTCGAAGATTTTGTGTGTGTTTAGATGCATGTAAGAGAGGTTTCAATGCTGGTTATAGATCATTTATTGGTCTAGATGGTTGCTTCTTAAATGGTTATTTTGATGGACAACTACTTATTGTTGTTGGAACAGATGCAAATAAGCACAACTTCATAATTGCTTATGCCAATTTGGATGTTGAGAACAAGGGCAATTGGAAATAGTTCCTCACACTTTTGCATGAAGATTTGAGAGATTAGAGACAACATGGATGGAATTTTATCACTAACATACATAATGGACACAACATGAATGGTTGGTGTAGTCAAGGTGTATGTCATCCACCAAAAGATTGGGTACCATCACCACCACAAACTGAGGGTGAGGCACAAGATGGTCAAATTGATATAGAGTTGTCATAATCTCATCCATAATCACAAAATGTATATATAAGTTTGGTTGACACTTTTAACACTTCAAGTAATAAATATTAATATTTGTGATAGTAATAAATAAATTAACAATATTGTGTATTAACATTTGTAATTGTATTATACATGACATGAATCAACCATTTGGATTTGGCATGGGAATAATTGACCCTATTCCAACTTGTGATAGGCAACCTCTTATTAGGGAACCTCCAAATCCAATTCCAACACTACCTCATCCAAATCCAATTCCAACAATGCATCATCCAAATCCAACAATGCCTTATCCCAATCTAATTCCAATTGGGTTCAATTCAAACAATGGTGTTCATGCCAACTCTCGGTTATAAGCCAATAGGTTCTACTCCAAGGCCTTGAAGATGATGGAAGAATTTTTTGACTATGGAAGACTTTTTTGTTTTATGATAAAATGAAGTTGTAATTATGGTTTATGACAATATCTTGAATTCTGGTTTAGTATTTGAGTTCTGGTTTGAATTCTTGTTTATGACAATATCTTGTATTATGGTTTGAATTCTACTTTATGACAATATCTTGAATTCTATCATTTGAATCCTTGTCATGCAATTAGTACATGAATTAGCTTGTGATTTAGATTTTGAATCCTTTAATTGAATTGGAACATGCTTGTTATGATTGTGAATTCAGGGACATAGAAGGACCAATTTATCATTGTGCATACAGTGACCAATTTGACAATACGATATAACATATAGAGACCACTGTGACTATAAGTTATTATTTTCAGGGACTATAATAACAGTAAGTGTTATTTTTGGGGACCATTGTCATATTCGTAACTTTACAACACATAATGTCCATTCAGATTTTGCAACACTTAAAGTCACTTGAAATAATACAAAACACATTAACAATATGAAATAACACAAAACACTTCATTTAACTTGAAAGAACGCAAAACACATTAAGTTCAAGTCATTAGTTACTAACCAAACACAAAACACATTCCAAACTATCCATATTAATAACTACCCAAACTATTAAACCCAATTTATGGCTTGTGAAACCAAACCATATGCAACATTTGCATGACAAATACATCAATTACAAGTGCTCTAAACATCTTTATTTCAAAAGTCATAGAATGAAGTTTGGTATTAACTCCAGACTTGAACACTCCCTCTGAACTATGGTGCCTCTCAATCTCTCTTCCTTGATGGATATCACTGCCTCTTCCTTGACCAAATACATGTATTGGAAGGGATTCATCATTTGCAAGTGCTTGAATAAACTAATCAACCAATACAAAGCATCCTCAATAACCATACTCATCCTAAAAAAATTAATTTCAAATATGAATCTGAAGCTAAATGTGAAAAATAAACCCCAATACCCAACCCATATTACCATAATCCCTATAAACGCTAATCCCAAATTTTACAAATTTCATTTTGGGACTTTAATATAAAATATCCAACCCATGTTAACCTTGTTGATTAAGCAAGTGTAGAATGATTTTCCTTTGTTAATTGGTGTCTAAGCCACATGCCTTAGAGTCCTTCTCCCACATCGACAAAAAAGCTTAATTTTCGAAGAATTTTCCAACCAAGGTGAAGAAGATTGAGTTCGTTGTGATGATTGAGTTCCCACCATTATAATCTTTGTTGTGATGATTGACTTTGTTATGATGATTAACAAAAAAACAAGGAAGAACTTGGAGAAGAAATTAAGCGTTAGGTCACGAAAAATGAAGAATATGGGAATGGTATGAAGACAAATATGAATGGTATTAAGAGTAATGGTGGTGGTGGAGACGAAAGGTGTAAAATGATGGTGTTGTTGGTTGGGTTTGATGAAGACAGAGGAAATGAGAGAAAATGTAACTAAAGGGAGAGGAAAGGTGAAAGGATAAAGGAGAAAGGAGAAAGGAGAAAATGTAACTGAAAGAGAGGAAAACAAAAAAAGTCATTTACACCTTCATTTTAAAAATAAAATAAAAACTTAATGTCATTTTGGTCTCTGTGTATTCATCAAACACACGTAGGAGAGAGTGACACATCAAACAGCCACGTCACGAACGAAAGTGACACACATTTAATTGAGTTTTGCTGAGTCGGGATCAAAATTATGGTTTACCATATATAAAATTAAAATTAAATATACTTTTTTAAAAAAAGTTAAAAGGTAGTGATGGTGCTATGCTATAAAATTGGATTATTTACACTATTGCGCCCTCAACACTCTATCCACCTCTTTATTTATGTTGTTTTGAATTTGGATTTTTTTTCTTCCTTATCTTTTCTTTTTCTTTAATATTTTTTTTTACAAAAAATTTATAGAGATAAAGAGGGGAAGAGAATTCAAATTCATTATGCTGGTGCATGTTGGCTTGAGTAAATCACATCAAATAATACAATAAACTAGGCACGGTGTGAGACAAAAATCTGTCAAGTGCAAATATTGAGTAAAAGGTTAGGGACTAGATCATCTACAGTGGAAAACTCTCATGTTTCCAGCAGTGGTTACATCCCCACCCTTAATTACTCTCTCTCTCTATCTCTTCCTTTTAGTTTTTAATATAAAACACAATCTCTTACCATTTTAATTAAGGGTCAAGATCACACATGTGGAAAAAAATGGGAGACATTCCCCTCCCAAAAGGTTATGGCATGATCTCTTTGTAAGGAGATAGTTGGTTGTATTATCACACATGTAATGATTGTGTCATTATTTGTTGTCAACGGCTAAGGCTTCTTACAAATTGCAACTTTGTGAGTTCGCAATTTTGTTTTACGTTTTCGTTGTTTTAGTATGTCCATCTCTAGATTGAGCTCTACAAATTAACACAATTCACTTTATAAATTGGTTTTGTAATCTCGTATTGCGATATGTTTTGTTTAATTTCTCACATAATATTTTGGTTTATATGTGTTTTTAATTTTTATAAAATTTTAAATTTTAAATTTTAATTTATATAAAATAAAAATACAATTTTTAGTTTTTATAAACTTATAATGAATGTAATTTTAGTTATTGCCATTAAGTCAACATATATTTATAAAAGAGTTTTTCAGGCATGTTAAAAATATTATAGAAAATTCATCCACATAAATGGAGCTCAAAATTCATTATTTTGGCCCATAATTTCGTTACATTTATCATTAGTTTTTTTCATTTAAAAATTTATATTTAATTCGTTTCGAATTAAAAAAATTCTAAATTTTTGTGGAGTAATATTTTACAATGATCTAAATTGCAAAAAATTATTCAAAAATTTTCAATTTAAAGGACAATGAAACATATTTCATTTCAGTAAATCCTAAAACTGTTTGTCGGATAATTTTATAGGAACTAAAAATTGTATTTTTATTTTATATGCACTACAATTGAAAAGTTGAAATTTTATAGTAACTAAAAATTGTATTTTTATTTTACATGTATTAAAATTGAAAAATAGAAATTTTATAGAAATAAAAAATATATTTAACCATAATATATTTTCATGCATTTATGTGTTGTTGTATTGTTGTGCTTGGAATTGTTTCTCAAACATTTAACAACTTAATTGTATTTAGAACCATGGAATATATATATATATATGAGTTCTATATGTTTCGATTTAATTTTTTTTTTTTATCAAAAATTAAAAGATGTTCCACAAACTATTAATTTATTGTAAAATATCATTTGTTGTTAATTTAATAGATATGTGTACTTCTTTAGAATATGGTCAAGTATATAATTTGCTATCTTAGAGATGTAAATTATTTGTTTAATCCTTACAATTGTAAACGATTAGTCACATTTGTGATTAATAAAAGAGTTATTGTTGATTAAAAGGGTGAAATGTCACATGATCAATTGAATTTTATTCCTAAAAGTCATACTACTTGTTTTGTTTTGTATAACCAATGTTTTAGTTATGATAGACCTGAATGGGATTTGAGGAAATGATAATTTGAGGACAATAATTAAATTTTTAGTCTAGATCTATCACAATACTTGTTTTAGTCAATACTTGTTTTAGTCTAGATCTATCACAATACGAACAATACTTGTTTTAGTCTAGATCTATCACAATACGAACAATAATTAAATTTTTATGCCAATATGTATTGAAGAGTCAGAAGATTCTTCAATCAAATATTTTTTGTGTTATAAGTTCCTAAAGGAAGCGATAATTTGAGGAAATGAATCTTCTACATTTCTTACTATTTGTGGGTCAATACATCGAAATATGTTTGTTTTCAACTCACAACTAGAAGTTTGTGAGATTGTTGTGTCAACTAATTTGACTAAGAAGTCATTTTTCTCATAAGTATTGTAATGAAATTAATATTGAACATCATATAGCATATGTTCATACAAAAAATGGAATTGAAGAACCATCCATTAGACGTCTAATATTGATTCTTAGATCAATACTTTTGAGATTGTACCTGACAATTTTTACTTGGGAACATGCAATGTATGTAAAGATATTGATTCGCGTCAAGCCAATGAGTTACTACATGTAAGTCTTCCTCGTAATTTATAATCAATTTTGAGTTAATAAACTAATATTCTCCATCTAAGAGTACACTAAGATGGGACATAAAAGATTATGGAAAATACGTATTGGAGACTTATTTTCAAATGAGTTTTTTTATTATCATTTGATGAATTAGTATTCTCAATATTAGAGAAGAATAAGGAGTTGAAAATGATTATTGAAATATATTATTATCTCATCTTGATCCTCACACAAACATGTTTGAACTAGAAGTTCAAAAGATTACTCATTTGCAAAATTTATGAAACCAATTATTAGCTGTTAATGCTCCAATTAAAATGGATGCCCCTGTTGGAAATCTAATATTGTAAATGAATCTTAACTGCGCCTGAAGTGTGGTAGGCAAGTTGGTTCAAAGGAAAAGAATCCTCAAAAAAGAATAGGAGCTAAAAAGAAAGATGACACATATGAGGATATGAAAATTAAAAAAGAATAATTTGACATAATTGGTTTTTAGTTCTAGAAGAACTGATCAGATATCTGAAACTTAAGGAAAAATAAAAAGATCTCAATAAATTATGTCATGAATCGAATATGATGGAACCGAAAGGAAGTCAATGTTGATAATATTTTACATATAATGCAGCACTATATGTGATAAATGATATAGAGTATCATGAACTAAAGTTTATTAAAGATTATAGAAAAATAAATGCTTTAAAAATATAAAGAAGTCGTTGAAGTAAAATTATACTCGCTTTGCAAAGCGAAATGTTTTTGGACTTGTAATCAACACATTTGAAGATGTGATGCTAATTAGATATAATTGAACTTTCGCATGAAAAAAAATGATAATGCTAAAGTACATATATTCAAGAGTATTGCTAAAATTTTACCATTGATTTTGAAGAGACATATTCACCTGAAGTGAAGTTAATAACTTTTTCAAACTTGATTAAGTTTAGTATCCATGAAAAGATCAATTTATATGAAATATGTGTTACAATGAATTTGTGTGGCTAACTTGATAGTGATGATTATATAAAACTCACTAAATGATTTAATTTACGTGGGACATACAATTCACACTATCAAAGAGATGACTTAATCAAAATGAACAAATCTTTTTATGTGTTCAAACAGTCTAGATGCATGTTACGCAGTATTTTCATTGAATTTTTTCTATTTGAGAGATATAGAAATGACATAATCTGTGTAAGTAAATAACTACTTGAAGAATATTTTTGTGAATTATGACGCTGAAATAGAACGAGTTCTAAAATGTTCCTATATTGACAAGTCAAATCAGTTGTGCACTCTGATTGTTGTAAGCTCACCAATTGTGAACAAATGTCTTTTTGGATCTCAAGAAAATAGTGATTACTAGATGATCTTGAACTACCATACATTAGTGCAATATAATGTTAATGTATCTTACTAGTTATTAATTTATTATAAAATACAATTTGTTATTAATTTATTGGACATGTGTACTTCTATAGAACATGGTCAAGTTCTTAGAGATGCAAATTATTTTTTTAATTCTCACAATGGTATAGATCACAAATAAGCTATGTATTTATGGACTTACAACCATTTCATGGAGATAAGTGATACAAACGACAACAACATCATCAAATAATGAAGTGATTTCACGAGGTAAGTCAACCATGTGTTTTGGTTCAAGTTTGTGATTCATCAAAATTATAATAAAGAAGACAAAATATTGCATGAACTTATATTTTTTACAAATCTTATTACAAAGTCACTGTCAATGAAAACTTTTAGCAAAAGATTGGTCTTTGTTGTCTCGGAGATTATTATCTACATGAGGAGGAGAATAAATATATTTGCACTCTTTTTTCCTTTAGCAAAAGATTAAATAAGACAAAACAAATCTTATTATGAAGTCACTGTCAATGAAAACTTTTAGCAAAAGATTGGTCTTTGTTATCTCAGAGATTATTATCTACATGAGGGGGATAATAAATATATTTGCACTCTTTTTTCCTTTACCAAGGTTTTTTCGCATTGGGTTTTCCTGGTAAGGATTTTTCGCGAGACAGTTTCCTCCCAAATGACGTTGTACTATTTTTCATTCGCTAGAGTTTTTTTCACTGGGTTTTGAAGTAACAATGTCAATTATAAGGAAGGGGAGTTTGAATTATAATTGCCCCTTTTAAAAATTCCTGTTTAAAAACTGAAAGTTTAACTCAAGATTGATCTTGGTTACAAACGAAGAACGTTCTTGGTTAGTGGAAAACCAACAATATCAATTTATCAATATAAAAACTGATTGTAAGACATATAATAAATAGAGATAGAGATAGAGAGATCACACAAGCATATATCCTGGTTCACCCAAACACGGGTTACGTCCAGTCCTCACAAATGTGAGATTTTCCACTAAGTGCTCAAAGCAAGAACGCTCTTGGTTTTCACAGGGTTTTCACATATCAGTCTTGATCTATTACACAATTTCTACCTTTCTACCTAGAAAGGATTTCCACAGTTTTACCTTACACTATTTCAGAAAGGATTTTACAAGCTACCTTTTAAATTATAAAAGGATTTCTACACACTACTCAAGCTATGTCAACAATATAGTCTTGAGTTACAAAGTAATGATTTTGAGAATGTTAGAATATGGGTATTGCTCAACTCTTGTTTGAGAAATAGATTCTATATTTTAGAAATCAGTTATCACTGATTCTAAACTAACACAAAGAATGAAACTGCAACTTTAGAATGATTTTGACAAGCTCGAGTATGATTGAATGATTGATGTTTTGCTTGGCACTTTAAGTTGTATTTTGTTCTTCATTGTGAAACTGTATTTATAGCCTTCAAGAGAGCTTATGATAGCTCATTTAACCGTTGGAAATAGGTCAGCTGTCATGAGAAAGTGAATGGATAAGATCAGCCAAAAAGCAGGATTGTTCATGCTGAAATCAGGAATGTTCTTGAGATCCAAGAACGTTCTTCGAATTGGTTTGAGATGAGCTGGCTTGTATTTGTGATCTTGTCACGTGTGCAGGTCTATTTGAAGGTACAACAGCAGTGTACTTTACAGCCTGTTAATTGTACTAGCATTTGATTAACTTGGAGAGTGATCTTGCTTTATGCTTTTTATGAAGCACATCTTTAAGCCTTCGAATTCTGGAATAATTCTTACTCAGATTGATCCTTGTTTATTCTTGATGAAGATATGAGATGAATAAAACTTCCTGGATCCAATCTTTTACATAGAAATATGATCATTCTTGTTTATGGAAGATGTGGAGAACGTTCTTCGTTTTCTAGAAATATGTCAAAAACGTTCTTCGTTTTACTGATTTTGCTTTCTTGATTTTAATAAGATCTGCTTTGTAATAATTGGTACCTATCTTATTTTAACACACTCAAATACACATGTTAAATACCAAAAACACTTAGAATCATACTTAGAATTCTTAATTAACCTTTTGTTTAATTATCATCAAAACATTAATTTGGAATTTTGTCTTAACAGGTTTTTCCTAGTAAGATTATAATGAGGCACATCCTTAATAGGACATCCAAGGGGGAGTGCTATAAATATTTTATGAATGTCCATATTCCTAAGCTTTCCACCTTCACATGAGTTGTATAACTCCAACGAGTAAAATGTCTTATTCATTGATATTAGTGGAATGTTAATTGCACGTTATGTAAGACTATCAATATACTAGTAGGTTATTAGATTTGTGTAATAACACATTTAATTAAAATATGTTAAAAATAAAGGGTTCAAAGTATTAATACATTAATTTATAAATAAAGAATTTTAATTAAAATAGGAATAGACAGAAAGGTAATATGGGGAATGCCCAAGGGGCAAAAAAGGATAATTTCTTTCTTTCACCTTATTTTATCCTTTCAAGGAAAAAATACTCAATCGTTCTCTCATTTTTCTCTTCTCTTTCTTGTAACCATTTTGAAGGGTAACTCCATTGTTACTGTTCACCTTCTCTTCCAAATCCTCAATTTTTCTTTCTCTTTCAAATCTTCCAAGACTAGAAGTTCACTAAAGTCTCCAAAGCTGCCCAGCAGCCTTGCATGCGGGAATCTATCTTTTCATCCTTGCGAATCAACTCAAATCAGTGAAGTAGGGAACCCGTCTTCAAGAAGAACTCAGAGTTGCTTTGGACCAGAATCTTCTTCTTCTTTACTGCCATTTAAGTGAGTTCTTTACATTAAATTATTTTAGCATGAGGGGTTATGGGTTAAGTTAATTCAAAATTCTTCAGTTACTGGTGAAACCGTTTCTAGATAAAAAGGGGTTAGAAAAAATTCTGAAAAAAGTGAAGAAGTGGAACTTTTAATCATGTAGGTGTTTGTGAAATATGGACCCAAAACTGTGTTTAATAATCATGCATGTTGTTATTTTAATTTTGTAATGATTATGCTGATAAGTTAGTTAGGAATCTGAGAAAACTATGATTAAGAACTGTTTAGATACCTAGCTTACAATGGGAACAAATATGTATGCGGCTAGTGCCTTCTCTCTTTCTGCCTATGATTCATAACTCATGATTTTGGGCCTTCTACCTCTGATGATTAACTTACGTTTCTGGACATGTTGTTTCTAATGTCATTTCTCAACTTTGAGTATTTATGCCTCTGATTTCTCTTTCTATTTTTGTCTCTGTTAGCTGTTATATGATGTTAGGTATTTTGCCTTTGGTTAATTACTTTTGTTTTGCCTCTGGTGAAATGCTTCTATTTTGCCTCTTATTATACTCTTTTACTTTGCCTCTAATTTTTCTTCTTCTAAGTTGCTTATGATTTTATCCTTTCATTTTGACTCTATTGTTTCCCTTTTTTTCTTTCTTCTGATCACACTTCCTCTGATCCAAGTTCTTGTAATCACGTTGCCTCTGATCTAAGTTCCTCTAATCCTTCCTCTAAACATGTATCCTCTTATTTTCCTTTAGACACGTATCCTTTAATTCTCCCTCTGGACACGTATCCTCTTATTCTTCCTCTAGACATGTATCCTATGATTCTTCCTCTGAACACGTATCCTCTGATTCTTCCTCTGGATACGTATTCTCTGATTCTACCTCTGGACACGTATCCTCTTATTCTTCCTATGGACATGTATTCTCCGATTCTTCCTTTGGACATGTATCCATCTGATTCTTCCTCTGGTCATGTATCCTCTAATTCTGTCTCTAGACATGTATCCTCTAACTCTGTCATTGGTCACATATCCTTCAACTCTGATTATGCTGCCTCTAACCTATATGCTTCTGGTTGTGTTGCCTCTAGTTAGAGTTTTCCTCTGATCAAAGTTTTCCTCTGGTCATGTTGCCTCTAATCTATTACTCTGAAATGCACCGCCTCTGGTCAGGAGTTATGCCTCTGGCTAAGTTTGCCTCTGATTCCAGCTCTGATCAGGGACTTAGGATTTAATTCTCACTTGATTTTTAATATATTGTTAAGTTATTATAAATGTTATGGAGTGATGATGCATTGCAAACATATTACTATCAAGGCATTGCATACATAACATCTCAAGGGCATTACATTCTCATTAATAAGATCATGCATGGCCTTATTCACGGTGGGACATTCAGGTTTGTTCCAGGCATGGACCAATAGGTAAAGGAGAACAATCAGGACGCAGGTTAGGGTTTGGCTAGACCACCTTTACCAATCATGATTCAATAATCTTGGTGACTCACATCAAGATATTAGGCGAATTTTCCTTGTTTCAAGGAAAAGATTTAAGGTCATGCATAGTTTTCAAAATCATAATGAAATAATGATTTCAGTTAAGCTTTTATGAAAAATTGAAGTTAAGAGCTTCATCATGGGATGCATCATAATTTCATGTTTTTATGCATATTTATGAAAGACATATTTTTAAACTATCACTCCCTTTATTTTCAGAACTCACTGAAATTTTATCTCACCCCTTTATTTTGATATTAACAGTTGGATGAAACCAAGATACGGGCAGAGCACCAGAGGATTGGTCTAGGTTTATTAGTTTTAAAATTCTGATGTATTAAATTATATGATGTAATGAAATTTTTTTAAAGACTTAAATTAGTTCAAGTTGTAATATTAATTTATGAGCCTACCAAAATAATTTGTAAACTATATTTGAATGTAGTTTTTAGTTTTGTTTTATGATTCCATTTGTCGCGGCCTAAAATTTCGAGTGTTTCTCGACTTCAATGGAGTCACCACCAAAATTTATTTTAAAATAGGGAAAATATTGGGAAACCCTTAAAAATTAAAAAATTATCTTTGAAATCAAATTTTGAGTTATTGAGTCGAGTATGCGTAGGGAAGGTATTAGCACCCTACAACATCTGTTAAAATACGGTTACCTATAATTAATTTGGCAAAAATTAATATTAACTAAAATATATTTATTTCTCCTTATTATTAAATATGAATATGAATTGTTTTTTTTAATGTGATTTTTAAATAAATGTATGCTTAAGAAAGAGAGGGAAAAAAAAAAAGAATTTTTTATTAATGTGCTTGACAAGAGTGTGATCTTGCTCCTACGTATCTCCCGGTGCGATGGAGAAATCAAAGCTACGTAGTTCTTGGATAAAAAATGCGGATGCGTTGATTGCTTTTAAAAAAATTGTGTTTTGTTGTTGATAAAAAAAAAAGGAGTTGTTTTAATGGAAAAAAAAAGTTTGTTTGATTTGAATAATTATTTTGAAAAAAAGGAGTTTTAAGACTATCAAGTTATACGACTTGTGTCTCAAAAACTCAAGGAGTAAAAAGATATCTCATCCAGTTAATCCGTTTAAGAGTATTTCTTATTATTTTCAGTTTTAAAATTGAGTTTTAAAGCCACCAAGTGGTAAAACTTGTGTCTTAACAACTCAAAGATTAAAAAGATGTCACATCTAATTAATCTAATATTTATTTATTGTGAATGTTTTTTTTTTTTTAAAAGTGAACAAACACATATAGAGATAAATGAGTTTCATTATTAAGAGAGAGAGTGAGAGAGAACAAACACATAAAAAAATGGCCACGAAAGGGGAGTTGCTCGCGGTGGTGGTTCGTCGAGGGTCGAAGTTGACGGTGGTGGCTGAGTGGACGCTCTAGCGGTAGCGCTGGTGGTGGTGGTTCGTCGGAGGTCAAAGTTGACGGAGGTGGCTGTGTGACGCTTTGACGGTAGTGCTCGTGGTAGTGGTTTGCGGAGGTCGATTTGATGATGGTTTCCTAAGGGATTTGCAAATGATGATGGATGTGGTGATGTGTGGCTCATGCTCTCTCTAACTCTCTACATTTTATTGAGGTGTTTTTTCGTTGATTTTTATTGGTTGTGTTATTATTGGATTTGTTTATGGTTATCAATTGATTTGAAAAGAAGATGGTGATTTTCTTTGTTGATCTTAGAAACAAAGAAGAACTCTTTTTCCTCTATTATGATTTTTTAGGAAAAATAAAACTCTCTCTTGATTTAATTTATGGTTCTCAATTTATAGGCTACAATGTTAAATCGTAGCGTCCATCAGATAAATTGAGTTCCGATTTTTCTATTGTTTTTGCATAAATTATGGAGTGACAAGTGAAGATGAGACTTCTACTTTTTGGTGGAGTGCAAAGTTGGTGAAGATGAGACTTCTACTTTTTGATGGAGTGCAAATTTGGTGAAGACGAAACTTCTACTTTTTGATGGAGTGCAAAGTTGGTGAAGATTCAAAAGGAATGAAACATGGAAGCTTAAAATGTTGAGGAGGGATGCTTGTACTATTTCTACCAAAAACATTATTTTTATTTATTTGTTAGTTATTGTTACTTTTTATTTATTTTTATTATATTCTTATGATGTAAATTGGACACTTTGTTAAAACATCAATGAGAATGTGAGCTCAAATATTGGAATAGATTTATGAGTATAATTTTGATTTTTTTAATAATTTTTTAAGTACAATAAAATGTGTTCGTAAATATATAAAATTAAACACATTATTATGACTTATTATTTTTTGAAATTTTTTAAATGGCCAAACAAAATTGAGATACTACACTAATTATTATTTCATTATATTTGTCTTTATTTTATTAAGGTGTATGAATTCTATTGTCAAGTTCTAGATAATTGGTATCTAAATAATTGGTATCGAATCTTACAATTTGTGTTCCGTAAATAGGATTTTTGTAACATTGTGAAGTGCATTTGAATAAATATAATACAATACTCTTATATTCTCTATTCTTTCTTCTCCCTTATGATCATTCTTCTGCACTTTATTAAGCTTTAGTTTTAATTAATTATATAACAAATTGTGAATTTTTCAATAAAATAGTTGCAATTTTTTAATTTTATATTCTAAACTTACATTTACTTTTTTTTACAATAACTTACATTTACTAATAATTAGTAGACTTCACTTATTGGCTTTTCAATCTGTTACAAAGCCATATTTCATTATGTTATACTATTTTTTTATTTTACAAAAAAATAAATAATAATATTCTCTTATTTTCTATGACTTTTGATTTATGCTTAAAGACATGCCTTTTATGTTCACTATCTCAAGTGGCTTTTGATATTCAAAATAACATTATGTATATAGTTTAACCTTTTATATTTTATGGTGCAAAAGTTTTATTTGGCCATAAATATTTGAAGTACACATCATAACGAAGGGAAGTTACCTATTAGTAATAAAAGTCAAACTAAAATATTAGTCGTTAATTAATTTATAATATTAATATTATATTAAAATAATATTAACAACAATTATTTAACGCACTCTTTTTAACACATTTTTTTTAATTAATTGGTTAAAATTTGTTGGAACATAGTATATTATTTTAGGTAAATTTAAAAATTGTTGAAGTCCCACATTGGACAAATCTCATTTATTGAGTAATTTTCAAGTTTATAAATACTAAAGTCCCACATTGGTTAGAAATCATATGTGAGTTTGCTTCTATCATTATATAATGAGTTTCAAACTATTGTGAAAAGTACACCAAAGTTGGATGCATTCCCAACTTTCTCTTTTCTCTCTTTTCTATTCTACTCGATTGATTTCTGAGTCAGTTCTCCCCTTTCTTTCTGTCCATTCGATTTTTAGAGCGGTTGTTATGACGTAGTCCCTTCGATTTTTTAAGCGGTTGTTATGCTGTAGTCCTTTCTATTTTTCGAGCGGTTGTTATGCCGTAGTTTCGTCAATTTTTTAGTGGTCCTAATACCACTATCCTTTTAGAGCGGTTTTTATGCAGTAGTCCCGTCGATTTTTAGTGGTCCTAATACCACTATGAGCGGGTTTTGTGCCGTAGCCTTTTGTAGCGGTTTTGTGTGCCGTAATTTTTTAAAGCGGTTTTTTGTCGTAATGGACTTATCAGTGGTCATAGTACCATATTGCGAGTGACTTTAATCGTCATATTGAGAGTGGCTTTAACCGCCATATTGAGGGTGTAATTCTAGAACGGTTTTCTACGGTGCAGTGGAACTCCAATACAGTGAATTTGGACTGTTTTATCCTGGGGACTTCGTGGTTGATAGCATGCCTTGCACAATTTGGGCAGTGCCGCGAAACGTCTTAAAGATAGTGACCTAGTCCGCGACTCAACCCAGTAATATCTTCGGTGGCATAAATTGTGATTTTTAAACTGTTTTTTGAAACTCAAAAATAACAATTTTAAGACGTTTCGTTCTGCCATGTCAACCGAAGAGATTACTGGATTTGGTTATGTTGCCTCTGATTTCAATAAACTGTTTCAGTTTGAGGCAAACAGAAAAAGATAAGAAAGCTGGAGAATTAACTCATAGGAGAATAATGATAAGAATTATATTCTTAATGGACTTGCTGATGATCTGTATGACTACTACAGTTCCAGCAATACTGATAGAGATGTTTGGAATGCTCTGAAAAAAATATGATACTGAGAAAGTTGAGGATAAAAAGTATGTTGTGAGCTGGTACCTCAAGTATCAGAGTATCAGATGACCGATGACAGATCCATGGAGGCTCACTCCCATAAAATTCTGAAGATAACTCATGAGATCATCTATTAAGGTACGTCACTCATGGAATATCTAAATTAAATGTTGAAATTTAACATTTCTCCTTCTGTTTGGATATTGAAATTAATAAATTGTCTCCTGCTTACATGCTGTATGATTTTAATATTTGGCAAACTAGACTATGTGATGTGAACACATTTGATTTCAAACTTAAGTAACTTAGGTTTAATTCTAAAGTTATCTTTAAATGATTTTGAAAAATGTGATTTTTGCAGTCAAGCTAAAATAACTAAGAGTTCACAAAAATCAGTAATTAGAGAATCTAAACCTTTAGACTCATACACTCTGATATATGTGAACTTGATGGGACGTTAACCAGAAATTGAAAACGTTATTTCATTACTTTTATTGACGATTGCTCTGACTATACTTTTGTATATCAAATGAAAAATAAAAGTGAAACGCTTGACATGTTAAGGATATTTGTAACTGAAATTGAAAATCAATTTAGTAAAAAGATTAAGAGGCTTTGTAGTGATAGAGGAACAGAGTATGATTCTAGTTTATTTAATGAGTTTTATAAAACCCAAGGAATTATACATGAAACTACTACACGGTATTCACCTGATATGAATGGTAAAGCTGAAAAGAAAGAATATAACTCTTATTGAACTAGTTGTTTCTAGTATGCTTAACTCTAGTGCTGCATCTCACTGGTGGGGGGAAATTATTTTGACTGTTTGCTATGTTTTGAATAGAGTTCCTAAATCTAAAAACAAAACATCTCCTTATGAGATAATGAAGAAAAGACAACCAAACTTGTCTTAATTTCGAACTTGGGGCTGTTTGGCTTATGTTAGAATCCCCGATCCCAAGCAAATTAAACTCACTAGTAGAGCATATGAATGTGTATTCATTGGGTATGCAGTAAACAGTAAAGCGTATAGGTTTTATGACCTAAATGCGAAAGTGATCATAGAGTCAAATGATGTTGACTTCTATGAAAATAAATTCCCTTTCAAATCGAGAAATAGTGGGGGCAGCGAACTTAGTTAAGTTCCTGTGACAAGAAGCACTGAAAGCAACAAACAAAGCGAAACAGAAACTCGAAGGAGTAAGAGAGTAAGAGTTGCTAAAGATTATGGACCCGAATATATGGCCTTTAATTTAGAAGAGGATCTTGCAAATCTTAAAGAAGCTTTGTCATCATTGGATGCAGATCTATGGCAAGAAGCTATAAACGATGAAATGGATTCTCTAGAGTCTAACAAAACCAGGAATTTAGTAGACTTGCCTCCTAGTTGCAAACCAATAGGTTGTAAATGGATTTTGAAAAAGAACTAAATCGCGATGGATCTGTTAATAAATACAAGGCACGCCTTGTAGCCAAAGGTTTTAGACAAAGAGAAAATATAGATTTCTTCGACACTTTTTCACCAGTCACTAGAATAACATCCATTAGGGTGCTCATATCACTTGCGGCTATTCATAACCTGGTGATACACGAGATGGATGTTAAAACAACATTTTTAAATTGTGACCTGGAAGAAGAAATCTATATAGAACAACCTGAAGGTTTTGTAATTCATGGACAAGAAGACTAGGTCTGTAAGTTAGATAAATCTCTGTATGGTCTTAAACAAGCTCCTAAGAAATGGCATGAAAAGTTTGATAACTTGATTATATCGAATGAGTTTAAAGTGAATGAAAGTGACAAATGTATTTACTACAAATCTGAAAATGGCATTTGCACTATCATATGTCTCTATGTAGACGACTTACTCATATTTGATTCAAACATTCATGCTGTAAATATTGTGAAATCATTGTTTTGTAACAACTTTGATATGAAAGACCTCGGAGAAGCGAATGTAATCCTTGAAATCAAGATTACTAGGTCAGAAAATGGAATTTCTTTGAATCAGTCTCACTATGTTGAAACAATCATAAAGAAATATAAATACTTTGACTGTAAACCTGCTTGCACACCACATGATCTAAGTGTGAAACTTTTCAAGAACACTGGTGAAGGTGTTAGAAAAACTGAATATGCGAGCATCACTGGCAACCTCAAGTATGCCACTGATTGTACTAGACCCGACATTGCCTACGTCGTGGGACTGTTGTGCAGATTTACTGGTAAACCTAGTATGGAGCATTGACACGCTATCGAAAAAGTCATGAGATACCTAAAAAGGACCATGAGTCTCGGATTACATGATCAAAGATTTCCTGCCGTCCTTGAAGGATACAGTGTTACTGATTGTAATATTTTATCATATGACTCCAAAGCAACCAGTGGCTATATTTTAGTATAGCTAGTGGTGTTGTATCTTGGAAATCGAAGAACAGACGATATTGACTCATTCCACTATGGAGTCTGAAATGATAGCACTAGCTACTACTAGCGAAGAAGCGAGCTGATTGAGATGTTTGCTAGTTGAGATCCCTTTATGGGAAAAACCTATGACAGATGTGTTGATCCACTGCGATAGTACCGCGGCTATTGCGAAGATTGAGAATCGTTATTACAACGATAAGAGACGACAAATTTGTCGTAAGCACAACGCTGTTAGAGAGTTACTTTCTAAATGAGTTGTTATAGTGGATCATGTATGCATTGATGAGAATTTAGCAGATCCTTTGACGAAAGGGTTAGCTAGAGAGAAAGTCATAAATACATCCAAAAGGATGGGACTAATACCTATAGAGTCACTCATGATGGTAACCCGACCTAAAAGACTGGAGATCCCAAGAATTAGGTTCAATGGGTAATAACAAGTCGTGAAGTGATATGAGATGAACATGCTATTATAAATCAGAGAAACATGATTCCTGAAGCGGTGATAGGATGAGGTAATAGAAACTCTTAATGAGATCTATACTCTATATGGAGCGGAGTACCTAGCTACAGGAGTACTCTTGATAGACTCGCTTATGTGAATGTGGAAGTGGGGCCGCTTCCTATGGAATTTTGAGGCAAAATTCCTAGAGGGTTCACTATACTGGGATAGACGTGCAGGGCCATTAATGCACGGACTTTTGAGAATACACCCTATGAAAGGGTTGTGTGTGGGTTTGATGTCAGAGATAGAGTTCAAGACTACGAGTCACTCTTGTTGAATCTGAATGTTACTATGCAAAGGTTCAAGTCAAGAGACACCTTTGTTTATGCATGATCTTATAGAAGCGTTTGACGCTACTTTAGAAACATTTTTTTAAATTCAAGTGGTGGATTGTTGGAACATAGTATGTTATTTTAGGTAAATTTAAAAATTGTTGAAGTCCCACATTGGACAAACCTCATTTATTGAGTAATTTTCAAGTCTATAAATACTAAAGTCCCACATTGGTTAGAAATCATATGTGAGTTTGCTTCCATCACTATATAATGAGTTTCAAACTATTGTGAAAAGTACACCAAAGTTGGATGCATTTCTCAACTTTCTCTTTTCTCTCTTTTCTATTCTGCTCGACTGATTTTCGAGCCACTTATCCCCTTTCTTTCTGTCCCTTCGATTTTTAGAGCGTTTGTTATGCCGTAGTCCCTTCGATTTTTAGAGCGGTTGTTATGCCGTAGTCCCTTCGATTTTTTGAGTGGTTGTTATGCCGTAGTCCCTTCTATTTTTTGAGCGGTTGTTATGCCGTAGTTCCGTCGATTTTTCAGTGGTCCTAATACCACTATCCTTTTAGAGCGGTTTTTATGTCGTAGTCCCGTCGATTTTTAGTGGTCCTAATACCACTATGAGCGGGTTTTGTGTCGTAGTCTTTTGTAGCGATTTTGTGTGTCGTAATGTTTTAAAGGGGTTTTTTGTCGTAGTCCATTTGATTTATGAGTGGTCATAGTACCATATTGCGAGTGACTTTAATCGTCATATTGAGAGTGGTTTTAACCGCCATATTGATGGTGTAATTCTAGAACGGTTTTCTACGGTGCAGTGGAACTCCGATACAGTGAATCTTGGCTGTTTTATCCTGGGGACTTCGTGGTTGATAGTTTGCCTTGCACAATTTGGGCAGTGCCGCGAAACGTCATAAAGAGAGCGACTTAGTCCGCAACTCAACCCAGTAATATCTTCGGTGGCTAAAATTGTGATTTTTAAACAGTTTTCGGAAACTCAAAAATAACATAATTCATATGAGTCTCGTCAAATTCATACAAGATCAATATACTTTAGTGGAACATATGTAAATTTTAATCAACTAAATAGAATGTATTAAAAAAGTGTGTCTTCGAGAATGCATAAATAAATTTCTCTCATATTAATTAAACATTTTTAATTAACAAAAAAAAACATTAGTACTAACTAAAAATTGCATAAATAAAAATACTTTAACCTGCTTCCTCGGATGCTTTTTTAGTGTGCAGTATTTCCTAGAATACAATGAATGCTTTAGTATTTTTCATTTTAGCACTATGTTCAGTTTTTTCAATAACAATTATTGAAGCAAGTAAAAGCGAAAGTGGTTTTAGCATTGATCTTATTCACCGTGATTCTGCTATGTCACCTTATTACAATCCCTCAATGTCCACATTAGATCTATTAAGAAATGCAGATTTACGTTCAAGTAGTAGACTTCAGAGAGTTTCACTTTCTCTGTTGTCAAATGAAAATGAATTACCCGAATCAATTATAATTCCAAATGATGGTGATTATCTTATGAGAATTTATATTGGCACCCCCCCGGTCGAAAGATTTGCTATTGCTGACACAGGGAGTGAGCTTACATGGGTACAATGTTCTCCATGTGAGAGTTGTTTCCCTCAAGACACTCCATTATATGATAGCAACAAATCTTCAACTTTCACAAACGTGCCATGTGACTCACAATCTTGCACATTACTTCCTACATATCAACACACATGTGGAGAATCACAACAATGTTTATACTCATACTTTTATGGTGACGAATCATTCACTATTGGTGAATTGGTTGTTGATTCCATTAGTTTTGGTTCTAATATTACAATTCCTAAGTCTATGTTTGGATGTGGATATTACAATAATTTCACAGCTGATAATAGTGGTAAACCAGTAGGACTTGTTGGTCTAGGAGCAGGGCCATTGTCACTAATTTCACAACTAGGTGATTCTATTGGTAGAAAATTCTCCTATTGTTTACTTCCTTCAAATTCAAATTCAACTAGTAAATTGAAATTTGGGAATCAAGCTATTATAAAAGGTGATAGTGTTGTGTCTACTCCTCTCATAATCAACTCTTCTAAAAAATTTCTTTACCAACTCAATCTTCAGGGCATAACTATCGGAGAAAACACGCTTCAAACCGGTCGAACCGATGGTAACATTGTCATTGATTCAGGGACAACATTGACATTTCTTGAACAACCATTTTTTGATAATTTTCTAACTTCAATGAAACAAACAATTGGGATTGAGTCAGTGGAAGATGTTCCAAATCCGTTACACTATTGTTTTCCTTTTCAACCTGATATCAAATTTCCTGATACGATCTTGCATTTTAATGGAGCTAACATTACCTTGAATCCTTCTAACATGTTTATATTGATCGAAAACAATTTGATATGCTTGGCAGTAGTACCTTCCAATATCCAAGGTATTTCCATCCTTGGAAATATGGCGCAAATTAATTTTCAAGTGGAATATGATCTTGAAGGGAAAACATTGTCTTTTGCTGCTAGTAATTGTACTGATATTATTAATATATCCTAAACCCTTAAAGTTATATATGCTTAATTAGTTTCTATGATTTTCAGTTACTCAAGTTATATATAGTATCAATTATGTTGGTTCTATTTTGTTAATTCTGTTTGTGTAACACCACACTTTTATATTTTCTTTCAATGAATTGATGAAGCATCTTTGTAATCAATATTTATTTGATATTAGAAGTAGAAATTTCGTTTGAAGGAGGCAATAAAATAAGATATATATTTAGATTAAATAAAAATATTACTAACTCTTACGAAATACATAATTATAATTCTAAATATTTAAAAGTTTTTATTGATTACAATTTTTCTTTACGAAATTTTATATTTTAAGATTATTTAATAATTTGTTCAATGTCAACACTATCAATTATGTCATTCTCTAGTATATTTTATTAACAAATCATTTAACCATTCATCTTATATACGATTGCACATTTAATTCTTCACAAAGATTATGGTAGATAAACATCTTTCAATAGTTATAGTTGTCACAGGCAAAAACAAAACTCACTTTAGAAGTAAATATATTACTAGATACACCATATAATTTCTAGAATACTAGAACCACATGGTTTTATGGAGGTTTAAAATAAAAATAAGTATTATTAAAATAATTTTTTGTTTTCTTGCTTGCCTCCATTGGCTACATACTAGATCCGCCATTGAGCAGTGATCTAGAAATATATGTGATTGCAATATAAGTCATGACATGCACTTTTTATGAATTTGCAGTTGTGATTGAGGATACACTACAAGAAAATATAATATTGAGTATTTTACCGAGAGATTTTTAACCCTCGAAAAATAATTAGAGTTTTTTAACCCTCAAAATATCATTTAGAAGTCTAAAAACCAAGTAGGGTTAAAGCCCATGGAATACTTTGGCATAATATAAATGTGGACAATTCAGATAACTAAAGGTCTCGGTATTATACCAAATGCATTTTCAAGGGCTATAAAGCACTCGATCAAAAAGAGAGCGCCAAATGAATTTTTTTAATTTTCCCTAAGCCATAACTGTCACAATAGTCAATCTTTCTAAGGATTAAAGCTCTAGGGGAGTGACCCATGCGTTTTATAAACACAACAACACAGTTCGTCTCCTCCATTTGCTCTATTTGTTCTTCATAATATTCTCTTCTTCTCCTATATTTCCTATTTTGACTCTTTCTTTTCTCTTTTTCATTCTCTTCTCTTGTTTTATTTTTTCCTTTCTCTACTCTCATAATCTTCTCTTCAATATTTTCAATCTACAATTTTTGTCGTTGTTATTGTGTTATTTTCTTCTCTCATTGTTACTATAGAGATTAGTATTTTTAGTTTTGAATATTGGGATTTTAATATTTTATCATGGTCGTATTTTTGAAATAATTTAAATTAAAATTTTCAATAATTAATTATAATTTAATTAAAAACCAAATTATTTTAATATTTTTAATTTAATAAAATATAAATATTTTGTATTTTAATAAAATTTTAACCAATTATATAATTTTAAGTAATTTATCATAATAAAAATCATTTATATAAATAATTTATTATTTTAATTTATATAAATTTTAATTTAAATAATCAATTATTTAACTTTTTAATAATTTATTATAATATAAATATTGAATTAAATATAAATAATTTTGATAAAGAAAATTAAATATTAAATGATTATTTATTATAATAATTTATAAATTAACTTAAATAATGCAATGATTTTAATGAGAATATAAAATTAAAAAAATTTATTTTAATAATACCACTTTTGAGGACCAAAGTCCTAGGAAAAACATTTTATTTTATTTTTTACTCTACTAAGGGCTTTAGTCTTAGATATGTTTTAATGAGCTTCAACACTCGGTACATTCGACGAGCTTTGACTCTTACAAACATTTTTTTTTTAAACAAAGTCATTTATGAGGGGTTCAGCCCGTGCTAGACCCTTACAAATGACACATTTCCTAGTGTTGTTTGGTCCTTCCTAGGACTTTTGGCCCTTTTAATTTACGTTTTCTTGTAGTGTTAAATCACATTTGACTTTAATTCTTCACTATCAATGATTTTAACACAACCGTGATTAAAAAATTGATAAGAAATAATCGCATTTATGATACAAGTCAAACCTTATGGACAACCACAATTACGATCACACCACAACGGTAATTGAAGTCTCCATGTATGATATCAACTTCACCTTGAATAAATCCTATGTGATGAATTACCGCAAATTATGTATATAAATTCTTAATCCAATCCTCACCAAACATTAATAATCAATTCACTTAGCTTAATATGTATATTACTTAATTATTTGGAGTCTGATTGTGAGTTGGTTTTTGAAGGATTTTAGAGGGGATGACTTCTGAGAGTTGAACTTATATTTTGATATATATTTAAATGACTTTAGAGTAGAAGAGATAAACTATGACTACATTCAACTACAATAGAAAATCAACCATATCTCAAATCATCTATCATAATTGAACATATGTTTTGTCTTGCTTCATCACATTCATACGAGTTTAGTAGCATCATACCACATTAATTCCACCTTAGTGACATCCACCGACAAAACTTTGATTTGCACCCTCGAATGATGATCAATTCATTAACTTGAATTGAATAGAAAAAAAATAAAGGTAAGAATACTTAAAATTCAATTTATTCATCATAAAATCAAGGTATTCTTGTATGGTTACAAGATCAAATGCATAGTATTTATACACACATAAAAGAATCACTTTTTTTTAAACAACAACAAAATGTAAAATCAATTTTTTTTTATTATTAAAAAAAGTGTTTGCTTGTATGCGTGTTTAAATACTATGCAACTCTTATGGTCATGCAAGACTTGCCGGTAACTTGTGCATGATAAGCTAACTAACTCACCTATCTAGAGTCCTACAAGAATAACCTGCCTTAATTGACAACAATCAAGAAATTGATGATATCACACATTTGTAATGGTTTAATCAGACAATCCAAATTCAAATTTGGTTTTTTTTTTAAGTATACATTAAAAAAGTAAATTTGTATTTTATTCAATCATCATATCGAAATCAAACGATCACTAATATTCTAACTGCATGAATACAAAATATTTAAGGAAACTTGATTTCAAGAATGACCAATTTAAAAGAAGAGTAATTTAGCGCGGTAGCAATTAATATGGCAACATTGTCTCAAGAAGCATTGAGCCATTCAGTGAAATAGAATATTTACGATGTAAATGTTACATTTCATAAATTTTATAAAGATATTGAATTGACAAAAGAAACAAATAGCTTAATAGATTGATATTCACATTTGACAAACATTCCACGATTAGTGGCTGCAAAATCAGTGACAGAAACCAATTTAAGGGATATTAAGAGAGAGAGAGACAATGTGTTGTAGGAATTTAGGAAACATAAGCAATGATATTAAAATTTTCAACAATGCCACAACATTTTAATTGAAAACAACTTTTTTTTTTCTTAAGTTTTCAAAGAAAATGTTTTTAAAAACACATCTTTAATATATTAAAACAAAATAATGAGTAAATCTATTTAGCACCTAAAGAGCTCCTAATCCGGCTTAAAGATTTCTACCATTCAGCTCTCTTCCTTTTTTGGTGAAACCATTCGCCTTCTTTAGTCTAACAAACAAATAAAATAATAAAAAGACTCAACCGTACCTGTAGTCTCTTAACTTAATTTCACGTTTTAATTTTTTATTTTATTTTTTTTCAATTTAGTCCTTTATTTTAATTTTAAGTGACAATTTGATTTTTTATGATTTAAAATGTTAACAATGTTATCCTTTTCTTTACAAAAATTCAAAAAATTCATCAAAATTTTCAAACAAAACCCATAAAATTAATAATCATCTTCAATATAATGCAAATTTCATCAAATGCATAACTCAAATATTCAAATAAACTCATATTTTTATCTCCAACAACATCAAATTCATCAAATAAAGAATGAAAATATGAGTTTATTTAAATATTTAAATTATGAATTCGATGAAATTTGCATTATATTGAAGATGATTATTAATTTTATGGGTTTTGTTTAAAATTTTTGATGAATTTTTGTAAAAAAAAGATAACATTGTGGACATTTTAAAACATAAAAGATCAAATTGTCACTTAAAATTAAAATAAAGGACCAAATCGGGAGAAAAAAAGAAGATAAATGACTAAAACGTTAACAGAAATTAAGTTAAGAGACCGCGGCTGCTATTTAGCTTAATAAAAATACTTATAAATGTGTTGCTCCATTTTATGTATTGATTGCAGATGATTCAATAAATCGTTTTTATGCATAGTGCACTAAATGCTTTTTTTAAAAGAGAAAGGATTATATAAAAATATAAGTATCATTTCTTAATCACCACACAAGTGTGCCGTAAAGATGAGGACAAAATAGTTTCCATACCCCTTTAAGATAGGGCATAACAAAAAAACAAAAATAAAATCTTGACTAATAAAATTCAAACAATCCAATGTATTAGACTACCATTGGTGAAGATCAACACTAAAAGACTTATCATTAATCTTCAACCATCATCAAGAGACCATTTTGACATCGTCCATCAAGATTATTGTATCACATTCACGTTGTTGGAAGATCAATTAGTTTCTCACACGCTATATAGACTAAGTACAAGTTAACCATACCACACCAAGTTTATTTTGAACATCCTTCCAATAAGGGATCCAACGTGGAAAAGAATACACATGGGACGCCACTTGATTTGGGAAAACATATTGTATACTAAACCACCCAGAGATCAACCTCCACAAACCCAAAAAGCGGACAATCAAGAAACAAGTGTGAGGATGATTCCACATTCCCACATTGACATGCACATAGAGCTGAGTTTGTTGCAACTACTCTACGTCGAGACAAATTATCTACTCAGAAGTCTATCGAACAAAAGGCGCCATACAAAGAGTGACACCTTAAAAGGCACCAACCAATTCCACATCACATCAGCCAACGAGTAAGGATTTGCATTTGAAATCTCTGTTACATTTTTTATGTGCTTTTTCTTTTTCATTTTAATGGTCTTTTTATCGCAATTTTGTTCAACTACTTATATTATGGATCCATATTTTTCTATATATTTACTCCATTAGAGATAATTTCATTTGAAGCGTGTCAGACGCTAAATATAGTTACCTCTTTTAGTGAAGATTCGAACTCAAATTTATCATATTATGTGAGTTTAACTCCTTATACTAGACCTAAACCTTATTAATTTTGTTTATATTTAGAGAGTACAATATTAAATATACTAAAAAAAAATAATCTAAGAGCGGTTGGGTTAAACATCTACCCAAAGTATATTTATCTAATCAATAATTTTTTTTATAAAGAAAATTTAAGATTTGAAGATGGTGCCTCAATTATCTAATCAATAATATCCGCAACTAATTTTTTCAAACAATATACTAAATTTAAATATCTATACTTTTTCATGAGACATGTTCAAGGAAATAGTACCCTATTATTTAAAAAGATACCTTGCTGAAATAAATTTTATTTGAAATATTATTTCTCATAATTTTTTTATCATTTAAAAGTTTCTAAAGTAGTTTATTTTATATAAAATTTCATTAAAATTAAAATAACAAAAAATATTATCCCTCAAGTATAATTTATTTTGAACCGAAAAATAAAAATAAAAAATATTGGAAAAAAATGAAATTCTAAATATATTTTATTTGCAAGATATATCATTACATCTGCATCTATATCTATAACTATCGATTCAAGAAAGAAGAAAGAAGTGTCACTGTTACTTAATTAGGTGTACGAGAGTTATTTGGTTATTATGTAACAAAATCCTTTTCGATGGTGGGATTGCCGATTTGGTGGACCTTATTGTTCAAATTGAAATTCTCTTGGAGTTGATTTAGCTTGAAGGAAGGAAAAATTTCATCGTTTAATTACTCGAATTGGTGTATCACTCATTTAGCATACTTTTCCTTCTTCTTTGTAATCTTATGAGTGTGAAAAAGGGTTGACCGAAGATATAGTGAAATGGGATTGAGCAAATATGAATGGAAGAATAAAGTTGACGTGGATATCCTTTAATAAACAAACGAAAATAAACCCTTATTATGCATAGATTAAAAGAAAAAATAAAATAAAATTCACCTTATTTACTATTTCATTTTATAATTTAATTTAAGCTTAAATATATTATTAGTTCATGTAACTGACAATAAATTTGATTTTAGTTTCTGCAAAATAAATTTTTATTTTTAATATTATGTAAAATGCAATATTTAATATTGTTAGTTTTTTATCAATTGAGTAATTAATAACTTTAAATTTAGTTCATGCAAAATCCAAAAAAAATTATTTTAGTTCTATCAAAATAAAAAAAATTCGTAATTATTTTGTGTATATTTAAATCTTTAAGTTATATACATTGAGTGTAAACAGATTTTATAGTTTATACTATGTATTAATCACAGCCGTTACATGATTAATAATATTCCATTATTTCATAATTATTTATAAATTTATTCATACAATTGATTATAATTTATCCAAACAAAAATTCCAACAATAATGAATTGTATTTGTTTGAGTAAACTAAATTGATCTCTAAGAGTTTTCAAATAGATTAATAAAAATTACGAACATTTCAAAAAAAAAAAATTATAACTCTATTGATTTTATATTTAATTACTTAAATTTAATCTATATATTTTAGTCGCTAAGATACTTTTATGACGACACTTTACAGTTTATTCAATTAATTCAAGTTTTTAATCAATTTTTGGTTCATTTCATTTGAAAAAGTGATGTTATCGCTGAGGTTTCGTTTCTCTTCTTTTGCATTTGCAACTCACAAACCCTTTATTACACATTCTTCTTTTTCTTCTTCTCCTCGAAGACTCTTTTTCCTTCTTCCTTCTCAAGCAAAAACTCTAATCAACATCTCCAGAAATTGCTGTTGCTTCTGTGTGAAACCCATTAAACAAAACAATGGTGTTTTTCCTGTGGCCAATAATATTCAATCTTCTTCTTCCTTCTCCAACGATTCTCCCTTTTCAGGTACCTTTTATTTCCCTCAAAAATGTTGTTTTTGTAACATTGAGATATACCCTTTTGAATAATAATCTTCTACAACTTCTCTTTTCATGTACTTTTATTTCAGGATTAGAGGATGTTTTTGTGAGCTTCTTCTTTGGAAAGAAGAGGGCTACGGATGTTGCTCACATGTATGTGTAATTATATATCTTTTAATTAAATTCTTCTGTTTTTTTCATTGTTTCTGCTTGCTTTTCTATTTTTCAAATTAGTTATTGGGTCGTATTTTTAATATTTTAAAAAAGTGATTTTCACTTTATATTTTAAAAAATGATTTTTATGAAAATTTACTTAAAAATAGGAGAAATTTTTTAGATTCATTTGTTATCAATTAAAAAAAAGTAATTTTCACATTTAATAACTTAAATATTCATTATTAGAGATTTTAACATGATAAAAATCACATTTTTTGTAAAAAAAATGTGTCTTTCAAAAATGATTTTTTTGAAAAGCTTCTCAAAATAGCTTTTCATTTTAATCATTTTTTTTTTCAAATTTCATTATAAAAATAAAGTTGTAGAAAATAGATGAAATACTTAGGGATTAATAGAGTAGTCCTAATAGTTTGTGGCAATTTCTCTTTGCTATATCTTTAGAGGCTTTCTTTTATGTACACATTTTCAGCTTCATTGATTCTAAGTTGAATTAAAAGTGAACATATTCTAGGTTTGTTACAGAACTCTATTTGGCATGCTTGCTTGTGATTATTATTCTCATACTTATCTATATACTCTGTGATGACAATGCTATAACCTTGATATGAGTTATTTCTTTTGTTCCTAATAGGGTATGGAAACATGTTATCCAGAAAGGAGACACAGTCATCGATGCCACGTGTGGCAACGGTTTTGACACCTTAGCATTGCTCAATTTGGTTGCTGATAATTCACATAATGGTTATGTGTATGCATTGGACATTCAGAAAGATGCTTTAGATAAGACTTCTTTGTTGCTAGAAGAATCACTTAATTCCAATCAGGTGAGGACTATAAAGGTGTGAAGGTTTCATCTCTTATAATATTAGGGTCTTTTTCTTTCAAAATATCGGTTTTCTTAAAAATTAAAAACTTTTTTTTTTACTTTATTTTTTGTCCTCAAATATGTCTATGCCAAAATAAACAAGCCATTATTTATTGATATTTTCCGAATAATATTGTATCTATATTCTTACCAGCATGCACATATAATCAGATAACATTCAATCCTTCTGTAATTATGATCAAACTTTTTCTTTGTTTTCAAATTTTTGCAGAAACAACTTGTCAAGCTATTCAATATTTGCCATAGTAAAATGGAAGAAGTTGTTCAAAGGAATGCCTCTGTTAGGTGCTGACTTTTCCTTAACTTTGATAATCTCTCTATTCTTAATCTTAATTTGTGTTTAGAAATTAATGGTTGAAAACACCTGCCGAACTTAATCTGATATCTTTTACGTTCTTCATTGAATAGATTTCTTGAACAAAAAGCTATAAATTCAGCCTTAATTCCAACTCAGTTTCATTTGCATGAATCGCGTCAAGAGTAATTGGATATGCCTCTAGATTTGCATAAAACTGAATTATATGTAACCTGTCATAACTTCTGCTATCATATGATTAAATGTTATCTTGGTATTGATTCCATTTATATATTATTGGAACAAAAACACATGTCACAGTTACTATTGATGCAATTTTTTTGAAAATTTAAGGTTGAACTCTATCTATTATTAATGTGCTGCATAATTTTTAGGCTTGTTGCCTTCAACTTAGGTTATCTTCCGGGCGGTGACAAAGAAATAAAAACAAGATCAGAAACAACGTTAATGGCATTAGAAGCTGCAAAGAGAATTCTAATACCAGGAGGGCTTATTAGCATAGTGGTATACGTCGGGCACCCCGGTGGACGGTGATATTTCTCATTCTCTATATTAATCCATCTTTGTGCTGCCAAATATCCTGATTTCCCATCAATCTTTTAAATTACATATGAATATTTGAAGTGTCACTGAGCATGTCAATCTGGTTGATTAATATATATTGAAGTAATTTAAACTGTTCCCTATACAAGTCATATGAGTTAATTTGTGCATGATTATTATATGGTTGTTACCTATGTAATCAATGTGTCGGTTTTAGTATCGGACACCGGCACGAGTTGGACACCAGAACATGCCTTCGATCAGTTGTGTCGGTGCTTTATGGTTGTTACATTTTATTGAAAATTTTATAGTTTTTGTGAACATTTTGGTTTTAATATTTTTATTAACTATAGGAGAAATACTCTCTAAAACAATAAGGCATCGTTCACTTCTGAGGAGTCAAATATATTTTGGTAAATGTCAATGCAATGATACTAGTAATTTTAAAATGGGGGAATTTCCTATGGTTATATTTATTTTAAGGTAACACATTTTTTATGTTGATTTATATGGTTGGTTCAGTTGTTAATTTGCTTTACATATCCAATAATAATGTTTTGAAATCCGTCCAGGGAAGAATTGGAAGCTGTTGAAACTTTTGCTGCTACATTGCCTGTTGAGAATTGGATTTGTTGCAAGCTCCAAATGTTAAACCGTCCATGTGCTCCAATCCCAATTTTCTTATTCCGAAGATAATGTAAATGTCTGCTATGTGATTTATTGATTGTAAGAATATTACGAATCCTTGTCCTTAATCTTATAAAACAAATAGTTATCTTTGATTTGTTGGATAGAAAATAATATAGGAGAATGAGTGCAAACTTTTGAATTGGTTGAATCTTTAATTGTCCCTGATTTCTTCAGCTGCATGATTAGGTCATTAAACATTCACATTAGTCAAATAATAGGCCTAAAGCCCATTTAAACTTAGCAACTATGTTCAACTGAATCAATTGCCTATCTGATTTGAGTAATTGAGTTTGATTCAACTTATCTTAGTTCAGCCGATCTTTGGTTTAATTGATCGTGAGTTATATGATCTTGGCTGGATTCAACTGATTTTGGTTGACAATATCTTAATTTACATGATCTTGACTTAGCCTATTTGGATTCAACCTATTTTGATTTTGCTAATCTTACTTCAGCTGATTGGCAAATACTTCCCTTTAGTTGAGTTGCCAAATAATCTTTTAATTAATCCATATTTGGCTCCTTAATTGTCACGTAATCTTCTATCAGCTAAATCTCTCATTAAGTGATAAGTCGTCTAAGTGCTAAGTAGTTTGACGATAACTATATTCCATAATCAAGCTATCAACTAATTATAACTAATTATTTTTGTGATCTAAATATTTCATTATTTATACATTCTTAACTAAAAACATATTAATTATTACAAAATTATTTAAACTGCTTGGGAAAACAATGGAAGTATATAATAAATGTTACTGGTTTTCTGTTGGTGCTTTCTCGTGTTGAAATAGTGTTAATGCTGCTGTTGGATTGCTGCATGTTTTCTCTGATGCTGCTGTTGTACGATTAGTGTCCTCTTCAGTTCTTCCTAAAAAATGGAAAGACTATATAACATGTGATGCTAGACTAGATGTCATTAATAAAATGGATTAATTATCCAAAAAAAGTTAATAACATTCAAAATCGCTTTTACGGAACACCTACTTGTTGCATAACAAAAGATGCACTAGTACTGGTACAAACTCCCCTTTCAGCGTTATCAACTACGATAAATAAGCTAAGTCTCATATATAATTTGTTATTATCAAAATTGATGTAATTAATATCATAAAATTAGTTCCTTCAAAACAAAATAAAAAAAAAATATCAAAAAATGAATAGACTATGAGAGTACTGAGATGTAGCATTCACTTACTTCACCGGCGCCTGGGCTAGCATGACTTAACCAATACAATGATAATAAATAAAATATATAAATAAAGAGGATTCTTCTTTCAAGCAAAATGAACTTCAAAAAAATTGAATTAAGGCTCGCAAGATGAGAGCCATATTTTGAAAACAACATCAAAAATGAAAAATGAAATAAAGCACGACTAAAAATGAAGAGAAAAAGCAACAGAGTAAGTAACATTATTCTTGCTTTGGTTTCTTCTCACTTTGTGATCCAATAAGCTGTTTAAGACCCTTAAGGATGGTAGGTTGGGATCGAACATCATCATGATTGGTCAATGTGGTGGTGACAAACTCTTTTGGAACAAAACACATTTCTTCTGAATACAATCTCTCTTGAACTAAAGGAGAAACAACAAGTTTCTGTAGATCTTCACTTGAAGGACCTTCCTTATCTTCCTGCAATAATCAATTATATTTGTGGATTTATTTAGTCACATCACATATATATAAAACAAAAATAATAATTAAGAGTTAATTAAAGAAATAATGTTCATTCTATTGGCATCCCCAATATTGTTCTAGTGTCCACAAATAAGATTACCTCCAATGGAACTTACGAGGAAAAAAATGTTAGAAACATTTATCAATTTTATTTATTTAATGTTTAGAATTTAGCTTATAAAAGTAAAAATAGTCACAATCATGGGATGATGAACTATTTAATATTCTTACAAGTGTTATGAAAACAAAGAGTGTTTTTATTTTTATTTCGAAAAACAAAAAGTAAAGAAAAATGAATATTTAATTAGATAAAAAGAATAGAAAATTGCTTTGTAAAACAGTTACCTAATATACAATGCTTCCCTAAATTCTCTCTCTATTATTGACCATTTCTTCTTGTTATTAACGGTTTCTTTAACCCAACATGTTAGTTAGAATAAAAGTAAGAAAAAAAAAAAAACATAACAAAAAAAACACAATCTATTTTTTACTCAATCTATATTTTACAGAAAGACATGAGCTAATTAATTAATAATGAAGAAAATATCAATATATACCTTGGTTAATGTTTGCATAAGTTGAAGCATTCGAAGTTGAACTTGAAGAAACTGAACATAACTAGAAGCAGCATTAAGCATCTCTGCTGTGTTCATTTTAATTCCACCGGGAACCAATTTAGCAAGTTCTTGTGTTTTCTCACTTATCTTCCTTCTTCTTTCTCTCGCAGCTACGCTCTGCATAGAAACACTCTTTTCTTTAACTAATTTCTTCTCATCGCTCCCAACATTAACAATGTTATTTCCCTTATTATTAAACTCTTGCACAGCATAGAAGGGCGGCGGTTCTCCTTCCATTGAAGTAAGAAATTCGTTCAAGAAACAATTGGTTGAATTCAAAAGTTCTTGTTCTTCTTCTTTTTGTTCATAACATAGCTTTTGACGTTTTGCACAAGGAAGGGAACAATAATATTGTTCATTTGGGAAAATTTCATCGATAGAAATGAAGTTTTCATTCAAAATGATATCATCAAGTAGCTGAGAAGAAAAGGGGTAATTAGTCTCGTTTGAATAAACATAAGAACTTTGAAAAAGGAAACTTTCATCTTCAACATACGAAGAAAAATAGTGGTTTTGTTGTGAAAATTGTTCTTGAGGTTGAAAAGTGATAATTTCTGAATTGGTAGTTTGAACAAGAGGAGAAGGAAGGTAAAAATTATTATTGTAATTATAGGAGTGATATGTGCTAAGTGTCATGATAACAAACAAACAAACAAACAAAAAAACAAAAATGTATCTAGATAGAAGGAAGAAAAAGACTGCGTAGGACCTTTTTTGTTGAGAGAGAAATGAGAAAAAGAAGTATCTGAAAGTACAGAGTAGAGAGTACATACATAAACTGATTTGAACCTCAATGCTTCATGCTAGTTTGTGGGTTCAGATAATTCAGGGGAAGTTGCATGCAGTTACTCACAATTATGCATTTCTCTTTCTTATTTTTAATATTAATCATAAATTTTATTTAAATTAAAAGAAAACTTTCTCTGTAACTGTCTTTGATTTCTCTATTTTCTTGTAACTGCTGAATTCTCCCTCCCACCACGTATTATTTTTGTAATGGTAAAATCTAGAGCTGACACTTAAACTTTTTAAACCAGATCAAGGAAATAGTACCCAATTATTTAAAAAGATACCTTGCTAAAATAAATTTTATCTGACATATTATTTCTCATAATTTTTTTATCATTTAAAAGTTTCTAAAGTAGTCTATTTTATATAAAACTTCATTAAAATTAAAATAACAAAAAAATATTATCCCTCAAGTATAATTTAAGTCGTGCGATGCACAGAAAAATGAACTAATTTTTTATTTTAAAATGAAAAATAAGATATTGGAAAAAAAAATGAAATTCGAAATATATTTTATTTCTCACATTATTTTTTCTTTTTTAAATCAAACATAACTTTAATGAGAGAATTGACTCTTCAAAAGGTTAAATTATTATCAACAATAGTTGAATTGGGTGTTAAAACCCTCAAACACTTCAAACAAGTGGTTAAAAGTTTGATCACTAACTCTTGTATATGAAAAGTTAACACATAAATAAAAGTATTACATTATATTAATTTTACTAATTTACTATCAATATAAATATCTACAAATATATATATCATTACATCCATATTCATTAACTAATAAGTAATCAAAATATTTATTTTTTTTTTTTTGTTAAAGTAAGAACTATCCGTTCACGATAGAAGAAAAAAACATTGCTTTACTTAATTTGGTGTGACTATTAGAGGTATTTGGTTGTTATGTAACAAAATCTTTTTCGATGGTGGGATTGCCGATTTGGTGGACCTTATTGCTCAAATTGAAATTTTGTCTTGGAGTTGATTTAGCTTGAAGGAAGGAAAAATTTCATCATTTAATTACTCGAATTGGTATATCACTCATTTAGCATACTCTTCCTTCTTCCTTGTAATCTTATGAGTGTGAAAAAGGGTTAAAGTCACTTGTACTCTCTTCAATGTGTACGTTATAGAATTTAACCATAGATATATGCAATTATGGAGTTTTTGTCATCCATACTTAGACCGAAGATATAGTGAAATCGAATTGAGCAAATATGAATGGAAGAATAAAGTTGACGTAGATATCCTTTAATCAACAAACGAAAATAAACCCTTATCATGCATAAATTAAAAGAAAATAAAATAAAATTCACCTTACCTACTATTTCATTTTATAATTTAACTTAAGCTTAACTATATTATTAGTTCATGTAGGTGCTAATCTACAAAATAAATTTTTATGTTTGAGATTATGTAAAATGCAAATATTTTTGTTATATTTATTGATGTTTAATTTTGTTAGTTTTTATAAGTTGAGTAATTAATAACTTTAAATTTAATTTATGCAAAAATTTAAGAAATTTGATTTTACTCTTATTAAAATAAAAAATTCGTAATTATTTTGCAGAGACTAATTAAAAGTTTAAATATTTAATTTATATATATTAAGTGTAAAGAGTTTTTATATTATTCATCCAGCACAACCGTTACATGATTAATAATGTTTGACTATTTTTATAATTATTTATAAATTCGTCTACGATTATAATATATCCAAACAAAAAACAAAAAATACAAACAATAATGAATTGTATTTGTTTGAGTAATACACCAAATTAATCTCTAACGATTTTCAAATAGATTAATAAAATTATCAATATTTTAAAAGAAAAATTATAACTCTATTGATGTTATATTTAATTACTTAAATTTAATCTATATATTTAACCACATAGTACCCTCTTTACTCGCTAAGATACTTTTATGACGACACTTTACGGTTTATTCTATTAATTAATGTTCATTTCATTTGAAAAGTGATGTTATCGTTGAGATTTCGTTTCTCTTCTTTTGCATTTGCAACTCACAAACTCTTTGTTGCACATTCTTCTTCTCCTTATCGGAAACTCTTTTTCCTTCTTCCTTCTCAAACAAAAACTCTAATCTACATCTCCAAAAATTACTGTTGCTTCTGTGTGAAACCCATTAAACAAAACAATGGTGTTTTTCCTGTGGCCAATAACATTCAATCTTCTTTTTCCTTCTCCAATGATTCTCCCTTTTCAGGTACCTTTTATTTCCCTCAAAAATGTTGTTTTTGTAACATTGAGATATACCCTTTTGCATAATAATCTCCTACGACTTCTCTTTTCATGTACTTTTATTTCAGGATTAGAGGATGTTTTTGTGAGCTTCTTCTTTGGAAAGAAGAGGGCTACGGATGTTGCTCACATGTGTAATTATATATCTTTTAATGAAATTCTTATGTTTTTTCATTGTTTCCGCTTGCTTTTCTATTTTTCAAATTAGTTATTGGACAAGTGATTTTCACTTGATATTTTAAAAAATGATTTTTATGAAAATTTACTTAAAAATTAGAGAAATTTTTTAAATTCAATTGCTATGATTAAAAAAAAAATGTAATTTTAACCTTTAATAATTTAAATATTCAATAGACATAATAATTCAAGTAGTTAATGTTTACGTAAGTTGAATATTTAAATTCAATAACTTAAATATTCAATAGACGTAATAATTAACCGTCAGATAAAACTTAATTCAAGTAGTATAATATAAAAAGCAAAAACATTATTAACAAAAGACATGAGCTCTAATTAAAAATTTAGAAAATATCAATATATATTTTAGTTAATGTTTGCATAAGTTGAAGCATTCAAAGTTGAGCGGGAAGAAATTCAACATAACTCAAACATATCATTAAGCAATTTAACCGTCAGATAAAACTTAATTCAAGTAGTATAATATAAAAAGCAAAAACATTATTAACAAAAGACATGAGCTCTAATTAAAAATTTAGAAAATATCAATATATATTTTAGTTAATGTTTGCATAAGTTGAAGCATTCGAAGTTGAGCGGAAAGAAATTCAACATAACTCAAACATATCATTAAGCATATGTTTATCTTGATTCCCTCGTAAACCAATTTAACAAGTTCTTCTGTTTTCTCATTTATCTTCCTTGTCCTTTCTCTCGCACCTACCCTATGCGTATAAACATTCTTTTTCTTTGACTAATTTCTTGTTCTTTTTCGATTTGTTCATTACATAATTTTTGATGTTTTGCACAAGGGAGCAATAATATTGTTTATTTGGGGAAAATTTCATTGATAGAAATGAAGTTTTCATGTAATTAGTCTTATTTGAGTAAACATAAGGACTTTGAAAACTTTATCATCAAATTTAGAAGAAAAATTTTGGTTTTGTTGTGACAATTGTTCTTGAGTTTTGACGAGATATAATGTGGCCACGACCACTCCAGAATTCTCACTAATTTTTTTTAAAATAATTCTTATTTTATTTTATTTATAATACTATTATTTGTTAAATAAAAATTAATATAGTTTAAATTTATTTATAATACTATTATTTGTTAAATAAAAATTAAAATAGATTAAATCAGACTTATAATTAACATTATGCAAACTATTTGATAAAGCAAATGAATTTACGTATAATGTTAAGGAAACGAAGATTGTTACGTATAAATTTGTTTCTGACATGAATTTGATTGAATACAAGTAGTTAAAATTTATAAGAAAATAATATATGTATTAAAAAATTTGAAAAAAGAATAACTATGCATTTGTAAAATAAATTATATAAGATAATTTTGGTTTGTGTGGTTTGATATATATATGACAATAGGTGATGGATTTCCGACTAGATATAATAATTAATATAGATATGACATGTTAATATATATACTAATTAATATGATATTGTGATGTATGTTGTTTTAATTTTGGGTTATATAATCGGTGTATTTTATGAGTTGAATTGCGTTTGTTAGATTATGTTTTTGAGAAGTATGTTTGAGTCTAATATGTGAAGATAACGTACTATATGTGCATTTTTTCTTGTTACATGAATTAACCTAATCAAATGAGAAATGACATGAGTAGATTACCAAATGAGAAATGACATGAGTAGATTGGTACGTGTAGATCTAAAAAAAAATCTAAGGAAATAATTTATAAAAAAAATTACAAAAACAACTACTATAGTTATAAAATAAAATAAATTTTCTGAATTAAATTCCAACTAATTTTTAATTATTAAATATATTAACCAAAATTTAATTTACTACCCCTCTTCAATATTTTTTTTTTGTAAATTTAAAATTTAAAATTCTTATATACAATACAATATTGATTGCGTTTGTTTCATATTTTTTTAGTAGAAAAATCTATTTTTTTAAATCAAAATTTATTTTTAAAAATTCAGTTTTTATTAATTAAACGGTATTTGTTCAGATTTTTTATATTTATTAAAATTATATTTTTTATTTATTAATTAAAGTGATAATTTCTGAATTGGTAGTTTGAACAAGAGAAGAAGGAAGCTAAAAATTATTATTGTAATTATAGGAGTGATATGTGCTAAGTGTCATGATAACCAACAAACCAACAAAAATAAAGCACAAAAATGTATCTAGATTGAAGGAAGAAAAGACTGCGTAGGACCTTTTTGTTGAGAGAGAAATGAGAAAAAGAAGTATCTGAAAGTACAGAGTAGAGAGTACATACATAAACTGATTTGAACCTCAATGATTCATGCTAGTTTGTGGGTTCAGATAATTCAGGGGAAGTTGCATGCAGTTACTCACAATTATGCATTTCTCTTTCTTATTTTTTAATATTAATCATAAATTTTATTTAAATTAAAACAAACTTTCTCTGTAACTGTCTTTGATTTCCCTATTTTCTTGTAACTGCTGAATTCTCCGTCCCACCACGTATTAATTTTGTAATGGTAAAATCTAGAGCTGACACTTAAACTATTTAAACCACATCATTACGATATATCTCCAATAGACTACCATCCATATAAATTACGCGGAGTTTGTGTCAACTCTTAATTTTACCATGCGATAATTAGTTAAATTTTATAATAAAAAAATATTTATATTAAAAGAAAATAATTATTAATTAAGGTGAAAACTAAATTAGAAAATTGTGGTTCGATCGGTTGTGATGAATATGATTCAAATTATTTTTATCGTCAAAATTATTTATATTAAAAAATAAATAGTTATTCAATTTGATGTTTTATCATTGACGAAATGATATGTATAGAGCTCTGTGCATCGTCATATAGATGGAAACGGACCTCCAAAATGTATAAGACCAATAAAATCCCTTTGTTTGAGTGTTTAACACAAGGGACGTTTTATATAAAGGATGTTTTTACTCAACTAGATATAAAATACTGTTATTTCGCAAGATAATATGCTGCATATTTTTTTATCAATGGTGTTTAAAATTATTTAAGAAAGGCATACTCTATTGTTATTATAATTTTATAGTTTAAAGAAAAGGTATGGAGTTTAAAATTTTAAATAACATGAATAGTCTACGTAAATTAACACCAATAATATATGTCCTCTTGACTAACTGATTTATAAATTTGCTAACGGTGAATGGAACATGGATGCACTATCCTAAACTTATATATGATACCAACAGTAAATTTGTCTGCTATATGTCATACTCATTGAAAACTTTCATCTTTTCCTTAAATTATATTATTGAGTTGATCTTATCACCGTGTAAAAAAATTTTATATTGACCTTGCATGTAATAAATAGAATTTATTGTCTTGCCAAATAAAAAATTGTGTTCATATATCCAAACGGCAAGAAATTTAGTTTCAGTCTACGTAAAAATTCATGTTCTTTCGGTTAATTTTTTTTCAAGTAAATAAACTATTAGTGAGACCAAACTAATCAATAGAGATATATGTTTTGCTTCACACATCAATAGAAAATGTAACATATATTAGTTAAATAAGTTTTATTACAAACAAAAAGTGACACTATAAATATGCATATAGTCCCTATAAAATTTTAACTTTATAATTTTAGTTTTATTAAAAAAATACAACATCTAGTCCTTACAAAATTATTCACCAAACAATTTTAGTCGAGAATTTTTTTTTGTCTGTAAAGAAAATAGTAAAGAAATTTTCACACAGCGGCAATATCTCAGGTTCGATTTCGAGATATGATATTTAATTTAACAATATCGACATTTCTCATTTGAGTTAAATCTTACGAAACATATTTAATTGTCCTTCGACTTTAAAATTTTCAAAATATTTTTACAAACATGTTTAAAATATTATAAAATGATCATCATAAAAATTTAGAATTTTTTAATATGATTTTTTGAGGAACCTTAACAAAAAAAAATGTTGATTCTGTAACAACTATAATCAAAAAAATTTATGCTTTACATTGACTAATTGAATATTTAAATGAGAAGATAATAATCTTGCAAAACCTTTTGTAATATTTCTGTTTGACATGTTTCCTAGCTTGCTTTTTTTTTAACTAGCAAATTTCTAAAGTTAGCACCATATCCGTGAATCGTGGCCTAAATACATATATACTTATCCCTGCAAAAAAAAGTGTACAATCAGTACTTATTTATAACTATTATATTTTGTATATAAAATATGTTTTATGTACGGTTTAAAAGCTGTAAACATTTATCTAAATTTTGGATCAAAAAATCTATAGATTTTCTTAGATGTTTTTTGGACATGTACTTGTTAATGGATCGACTAATGTATATACATGGTTATTCTAACATCTCTATCTATTGTGTCGATTTTTTTTTCCTCTGAACAACACCTTACAAAATTTATTTAATTTAATTTTTAAAAATTATTTTTTTTACAAAAAAATTACTTTTTTTATTAAAATAAATATTAATTCAGTTCATTACGTAAAGCTTATTTGTAACAAAAATATGTCTAATCCTTTCACAAAAGTATGTCTAAATGAATGGAGAGAAGGGAAAGATTAATTAATTATGTCTTAATAAATAAAAAGATAATTATCCATTTGAATTCAAATATCGCGTGAATTTCTTTAGTATTTTAACTTGACACAAAAATAATAATTAAAGATAATTCTAAAAATAAAATATATATATATATTGCTGTCAAATTTATGTCAAATTATTCTTTTTATAATTTTTGTTTTTAGTTCTATTTATGCGACTGAGAAACATATATAACATATAATATCATATACTCTCAAATATGACCTATAATATCGTATAACATATAATATATGGTCAAGACGAATTTACATAACACGTTAAAAAATAAGGAGATGTATCAAATATTAATTGCTGACAAGATATTGAGATCCATGCTTTTGAATATTAATTATGCAAGAGAAGAGTATAAGTGAAATAATATGGTTGATATTGGAAGTGATTTAAAGAAATTAGATAAGAAAATAAGGATTTTGAACGGAAAGTATAGCATGCATCCTTAAACAAAAAAAAAAAACAAAAAAAGTTAGAAAACAAAATAGATTTTAAATTGGTTTATATACTCGTACCAAAATTTTGTATGGACAATAAGTTATTATTATTATTACTATTATTTCTCTGCAAACTAATCAAACGTCACTCTGCATTTGACCACGAGTAGAGTATTCTTTGACCACCAACACCTCTTTATTATTAGTGTAGGTTTAGCTTATAACAAAATTGATTTTAAATGAATTAATTTTATATAAAAATAAGTTGAATGAAAGATGAGTTATCGAAGATAAATTATATTGATAAGGTAGAGTCGGTTAACTTCTATTACTAGAAGAAAAACAAATAATTACTAGAGAGAAGATAAGGAAACCGTTAATAAGAAGAAGAAAGGGTCAATATGAGAGAGTTTAGGAACTAGTTATGTATACTAGTTATGCAACTGCTTTCCAATGAATTTTTCATTTATTTTTTTATTTAAATATTCATTTCTTTTTTTTTTTTTGTCATTAGAAAAAATTTAAATGAATTATATTTCAATAAAGAATGGTAGAATTCAAAGTTTAAAGAACATTAATAAAACTATTTAAAGATAATATATCAAAGAGGTCTCCATACTCACACTAGGAATTAAATTCTCTTTACGAGTCAATTCCTTAAAACTTACATTTTTATGATTTTTATTGTTTAATAATTAATATCTAAGTTATTGAAAGTCAAAATTATTATTATTTTTAATTAAAAATAAATAAATGCAAAATAACTTTTATTATTTTCAAGTAAGTTAATATACAAAATTTCACAAGTGTACGAGTTTGTCACGAAATAATATATAAGATTATCTTATCTACGTAGACTGATTTAATAATTATCAAACTAATAAAAAATGTATATTATTTAAATTTAGATTAATAAAAATTGTTGTTGGTTCGCAATAACGAAACCATAACAATTAAAAATAAAGTATATAATAACACAACTTTGAATCATAGAAAGTAAATTAAGAGTTATGATTTTATATAAATTATTGTTTGTTTTTTCAATTATCTTAAAGAAGATTTGTCATTCAATGTTTTATGTTATTCATTTCAAAAACTTGAATGAAAATAGTTAGATCTCGAAAATTAAATCCCTTCAAACTGATAGTGGTAATTAAGGAATACACTGCATTCTCCAAATTTTAAGCACTCATAGAATTAGTTGCCCTCACACTCATGAGCAAAATGGCTTTGCGAGCGAAAACATAGGCACATTACGAAGGTTGGACTCACCCTATTGTAGGCACCAAGTCAAAGCTAGTTAGCTAAATTATAGTCAATCTGTTAATTTGTTGTAACTAACTATTATAGTTAGAGTTAGGTGCATAGTTAGTTACCCATTTCAAACTTACTGTATATAAACAATCCCAATTAATGTATTCAATTTAAATCTAATGAAATAAGAAATGTAAAATTTAAATAAAAAGATACAATCATTGAGATATTTAATTAAAATATTTTACATCTAATAAAACAAGAAATGTAAAATTTAAATAAAAGTAAAATATTGTTGTTACTTGTTAGTTTTAAAAATGTCTCTATTTTTTTAATCAAAATCTTATTTTAGAATTTGTTTTAGGTTTCAATAAATATTAGGCCCACTCTACATCTATTTTGTTAATAATAAATTATATACCAGACTTTCTCATGCTTTGTTCACCCTTAAGCATGCATCAATTAAAGAGTCTAAATTTCTCCTTATGAAAACTTGTTATACGAAAATAGAATGTAAATTAATTAAATGGTATTATAGGAACAATAGAATTAAAGTATGGTATAATTTAATTATATCTATTTAATTCATCACTCACATATATTAAATGTAAAAAATAGGTGTATTGCGGGGTCCAACTTTCATCAGATATTTTACAAACAACCAATCAGTTGTTTTTAATAAAAATAACAATTATAATCAATATGGTTATATGGAAAAATAAAGGCACGTTCGATACAGTTAATTAGCCATATACAATATACATCAAGCTCAACTGTATAGAGTATGCAAAAGAAGAGTGTTATGTGAACTTGATAATTGATTTACGTTTTCTAAAATCAGATCACATAGCACTATTAATTTTTAGGCTTGACTTTCAACTTTCAACTTTAAGGAAAAGGTGTATTTGCAAGATCGGTGGATATTAAGATCCAAATAAAATGTATTTAGGCTCAATTTTCATTAGATATTTTAGACGATGAATTATCTATTCTTATTTATAACATAAAATATATCATATTTTATAACAAACTAATTAACGACGTAGTCTAATGTATCTAATTAAATTATTTTAAAAATGGGTGATTCATCACCTATAATAATTAAATAGAATTAGAACTTGGACATAAATTCATTCTATTTGGGTCATAAGTATAACAGACTATATTTTAGTATCAATTTACATTACCCTATTTTCTGATAATTAATAATCATTATTTATCTATTCTCACATGTACTTTCATAATAGAGCATTTATTTCAATTCCATAATAGAGTTTACATTTGTCGCCTCAAAGTAACAAAAGTTCCCTCAGTCATAAGAAATTCAATAATAGAACATGGGACTATTTAAATGGAGTATTTCTAATTCTCGTTAACTTTCTTTTCCTTTATCATAATTTTTTCTACTGAGTTTTTCTGATAAAGTTTTTTAGGAAGTTTTCATTTATTATAGTTTTATTCCATTGAACTCTCTTATAAGGTTTTCAATAAAATGGTAGTTTGTATTTCTTGCAGTTGTTTTTTTGGATTTAGGTGTAGTCTCCAAAAAATTTGTATTTTATTTTATTTTTAATAATAATTTAGAATATTGTAAATGACAAGTGATTGACTTAAAATATTAATATACTTGGAATGTTAAGTTATTAATATGTCTTTGCACTCTATTTTTACTTTAAAAAAACTTTCATTTTCTTTTTATAAAAAACAAAAAAAACATAGGCATTATAAGTGAGATGACACGTGTAGCAGTTATTTACTTACTAAAACACAAAGCAAGGAATAGAAGAAAAAATGCACAGTAAATTCTCTTTTCATCCAAAGTTACAATAGATGTTTGTACAGCAATTTCTCTAATGCATATTGATTCTTAAAATCGTATCAATATATTAATTTTGTCTCACATCATCATCAATATCTCAAAATTATCTTTAAAATTATAAAATTTTAATTAAATATGTCCCTTGTTTGTTAGTGTTTGTGAGATTAGAATGACATTTTATTGATAATATTAATGATTTATTTAAAATTAAGATGATTAGTTAATATCATGCATTTCCATTTATATTAATAATAGTCATGCTTAAATACACTTTTAATTTTTCTAGTTTGTCAACAAAAAAAAATTAGTCCCTTCATTTAAATAATCAGTTTTTTGTCTCCATATCAACTAAATTTTTGAATTATTTTGATCCACTGATATTTTTTATAA
>JBBPBQ010000003.1:40900072-40932524 GCA_037974755.1 Cicer yamashitae
GTTGTAATTAATTTTATTTATATAATTAGATATTAAAAATAAATTTTATTTTATTTATATATTAAATTATTTAAAACTAAAATTTCAAGTTTTAAAAATTTAAATAAAATGTTTAAAAATTGTTTTATTTAACTTTTTTAATAATTTAAAATACATACATATAATATTTAAAATTTTATTTTGAATAGTATTATTAATATTTAAATTTATTACATTTTAATATTATTTAATATTTATTTTATTTATACATTAAAATATAAAAACTACATTTATTTTTTATTTAAAAATTAAAATATTTAAAATTTATTTGTTTATCCAACAATAATTTTAAATTTTAAAATATATAAATAAAAATATTTATATTTTATTTATTTTATTTTTAATATTTTAATATTTTAATTTCTAAATAAAATAAAATTAATTACAACAATAATGACATGAAAAATATTTTATCTAACTCAGAGATGTCATCTAAATGTCATCAATAATGAGTGTCACATCATCAAAAATGTTAAGAGACAAAAAATTTCCAAGAATTAGTTAATAGGGAATCAAAAAATCAGTATGAAAAATAAATGGACTAAAAATTCATTTTGAACAAAATAAATGGACCAAAAATACATTTAAATTATACTTATGTTAGACATCGGTTAATTGTACACAAAATTCTTTGTTTTTTATGAAAAAAAATTTAAGGTGAAGAAATAGTGCCAATATCTAATTTACATGGAGTTCCATAATCTATAATCTTAGCACACCAATACTATTATATTTTCCTTTTATCATTATTTTAAATTCATGGAACTAAACTAACTAAAACCACAAACATCATGTAAGTACCAAACAAATTCTATCTGAGACAATTATTAAACAATCCTATCATTATTTTTATAAGCCACATGACAGGATTTACTATTTAGTAATGTTGTTGGACATGAAAATTTATGCAATTCAATTCCAATCAATCCAAAACAAGAAAAAGCAAAGATGCATAGATAAATCTCAAGAATGTTTGAAAAGTGGATGATATAGCCTTTTGTGATGCAAATACTATTCGGTTTGAGAGGATTCAACAGGTGTATCAGATTGTGCTCCCCATTCACTCCATGATCCATCATAAACTGGAACATTAGTCTTTCCCAGACGATGAAGACCCTAAAAAAATGAAGAACTCATAATAATCAAAATGTAAAGAAAATATATTCCAATATATAATAACAATAATGCTAGTTGTCATGAATGAAGTGCTTCACAAACGTATCACGACCATGTAACTGACAAAGTACTCGTGAGCCTCTCGTGATAAATAGCATTGCTGATTTAACAATCAAGATATTAACATTAAATTCATATAGAGAGAGAAAGAGAGATACCAATGCGAGAATGCATGCAGTTACCCCAGTTCCACATGAAGTCATTACCGGACTTTCCAAAGAGATGCCTGTGGATCAACGGGAATATGTGACGGTAGAATTCTAAGAAAAAAAATTTATTTCAGCTTTATTAAAATAAATAGAAAGATGTTCAAACCTTCTTGATCGAATCGCTTCTTAAGCTCATCCGCTGGTAACAATGTGTGTGAACCATCTAACATCTGCATGTAAAAGACATTTGGCATTGGTTAAATTGTTTGGCAAATTGGCAATATATACCAAAAAGTTGTTGATAATAATAACAATATCGCCGGTATAATACCACTGGGATATTAGAATAGAGATAAGAATGTATGATTTTTATTGATAGAATATAATAGGCATGAGAATATGTTGTACCTGAGCAAAAGGGATGCATTTGCTGCCAGGTACATGACCACTTCTGATTCCCTTTCTGGGCTCTGGTGCAGTTCCATCAAACCTGCCAAAGGATAAAATTTGTGTCCAAAACTAAGAAACATATTTGTCATGAACTAGGGTGAAAAAGTGTAAAGTCCTTGTTTGCATTTATTTTTAGTGTTCCAACCCATTTTTTATTTGTTTTTATTAATATTTGACCTGTGTTTGGCGTTAGAAGCATTATAGGGTTTGACTTTTCATTGGTGATTCACCTAAAGAACACCTACATAACCGGTTTCTAACTATGACCAAAACGGATCAAGATTCTCTACAGCTAAGTTTTTCTGCATTTAAGCAAAAATTTATCTAGAGAAAGTGTTGTGTGTATATGTGTGCATTCATTATATGTTTTTAATGCAAAAGTGCCCTACAATTTTGCCTAAATGTAGGAATCGTAGAGTTTTCTGACTTTAGGAATCCAAACCCAATACTCGCCAATGTCATTTATAGACTATGCAGTATTGACACTACTAATTGAAAGCGTGTCCCAATGTCGACACTGACACTTGTGATTACATGATATAATCACTTCTATTTTCTCAAATAATTATCTGTGCTTACGTGCCGGTGTCATGTACAATGTCCATGCCAATATCAGTTTTTCATAGCTTACAGACAAGTCAGGCCTTTACTTGCCAAAGTACATTGTCGGAGTGCTCATCCACAACATTTTTTACACCATTCACGCAGATCTCGATTGAGCCTGTTTGTTCTCTTTGCAGTTCACGTACCATGTCTCCGGTCCATAGTCACATCGTAATTTGCTTTGGTATGTGGTATGGATACAGGTTCATGGTATGCTGTCTGTGGAGAATTTGGTACATAAGGGTATAGAGTTTCAGTGAGTGTCGGTTCGTAGATGTAATATGAAGTATGTTATCGGTAAATTATTTTTAGCAACAAGTTAAAAATTATTAAATATATTTATAAAAGTATATTGTCCCTATGTACTACATCTTTCCCACTGCTCAATGCTGCCCCCAGATACCCAAAAAAACATCTTAATAGTGCCAAAAAGATGGAAGGACAAGACAAGCCAGCTATACCAACTACCCACCCATTTCTCAAAAAAGAATTAATTTTTACTTCTACTATACGCGTATTTTTTAATGCTCTAGAGTCTTCTTCTCTCTAGTGAATAAGTTCAACAGCATTCTCCTTCTGCAAAATTTCTCTGCTCTGTTTGCGAGAGGGGCTACCACACACATCAACCAGTTTCTCCTTTACATCTATTGCTCACTACTACATGTATTTTATCCTCTTCCTCCCGTTTATTCCATATTTACCCACTCATCTCGGTTCATGGGTTTCCACGATTACATGAGTATTGAAGCGAGCCAATTCATAAAAGTACCGCAAACCAATACCCACGAAGCAATTCGTGGTTTGCAGGCATGTCAGCGAATTATGTGACTATGCTCCGATCGGTGAAGGTGTCGTCTAGTGATAGGTTGGAGATAAAAGAAATACTGAAAGGTACTGTAATTTGTATTGAAGACAATGAATAAATGGAAAACAAGAAAATCTAGTAGCAGTATGTCTACCAGCCCCTAAGCCAAATGGCTCCGTCACCAAAGGAAGAGGTTCTCGGTGATTCTCTCTTTCTCCGAACAGAATTCATGATACCCTTTATTCACTCTTCCTTATTATCATCTAGAGTGTAACAGTTTCACAATGCATGCACCTCATAGTTCACAGTGCTCTGTTCCTACGTGTTGTTGCTTCTTCTTTTCTATTAGTTTGACCATCTTTAATTTTTCCATTGGTTTCATCAACTTATTAAAATTTGGTGTTGTACTTTTTTCTTGTATGGCCTTTGACTTGTCATCATTAGCTTGTTGATTATGCCTTAGATTGATGGTAATTACTTGTTTAGATTATTAGAGTTTAGTAATCCTGGACATATCTTTAATTTAATTTTTTTATTTTTGAGGACTGCTATCTATGGCAAAGTGTTATGGTCATGGCGAATGTCAGGTTAAGGCGAATAGCCAAAAATCCATATATAAACATGGCATTGCAGCCTACGGCAAATATAATAGGCATTGCAGCTTATGGCGCTAAACAAAATCCTGACATGCTGTAGCACCATATCGCCACCCAAATGGCGATTTGACAGCACTTATTTTTGTATATATAGTACAAATTAGTAATCTTTATACCTATAATAACCGTCAGTATAGTAGCAGCCTTCTCCTGCTATACTATAGCATTTCCGGATTGATAACTAAGTTACATGCAAATCATACTATGAGGGAATGTAAATCACCTGGGCTTTGATCGAGCATCTATGTGTTGGTGAGATTTTTCGTCTATATTTCTTGTTACCTGTTAGGAAAAAGAAACAGAGAAAAAGTAAGGCAACATTCAAATGACAACACATTTAAGGTGTTCAAATTGGACATGATATCTCTTCTAGTTAATTTTGATATTTGATAAACAAACATTTCATGAGACAAATAACTGCCAAACAATACCAGAAACCTATTTCATTAAATGTGTAAACTTCTCTAAAAATGGTTTAGGGTTACGACATGCATTGGGTAGCTCTAGAGTACATTTATTACCAGTGGCAAACAAACTTTCAAAGTTTCAATTAATTTTACATTATTATTTTTCCCACACAGAGATGCCAACCTTTATATCAGAAACACACTTTATCTGATATATAGGTTTTCCTTCTTACCGGTTAAAAAGTAGTTCGAAATCAAAGTATATGCATTAAGATTTAAGACATTGGTCATATAGAGCTTTACAAGATATATGATGAATGGTCAATTGACAAGTAAAGGATATTGTGTTTAAGCTATATTTTCTTAAAATAAAAATTGATTAATGGATCCATGTGATCTTGATGCTATTTTGTCATCGGAGTTCATGTTTTCTAGATTCAATATCACAAACATGGTGACTTACATACTAGCTAACAATAATAATTAAAATTTCAGAATGAAATGACACAAAAGTAGGAAAATTGATCCATTATAAAAATGGCTTCGGATACCGGCAAGCACTTTGGGTTCTCTAGCAAGACAGCTATTGATATTCTAGAACCACCAACCTGTTCAAGGCTCCAAACAAGATGTGGCTGAAATTTAGTCTCAAATGTGATTGGACCAACCTGAAAACAAAAAAATACACATGCAAGAAGCAACGCATTAAAATTAAAATTAAAATAAAAATGTCAAATTCAACTCCAAGTAAAAGAAAAAAAAGAGATCATTATAAAATCAATGGATAGATTCCAAACTCACTGCTTGTCCCTGATATACTTTCTCTATTGCCTCACTTGCAGCACTAGCTTTAAGAATAGCATCACTCGAAGCACTGGACTCAACATCATAACCTGATGCACGCCATCTTGGCAGGCCACCATCTAATACCCAAACTCTATCATGCCCAAACACTCGGAACATCCTTTTAATCAGTGAACACATGACAAAGGTATTAATGAAACTACATAAAAAAATTTATATTGTTTTTACATAACACCACGGCTTACCACCAAACACGAGCCGCACTAAATAATCCTTTGCCATCATAAACAACTAAGTCATCTTTGTTTTGTATGCCAAGTGCAGAAACAGCAGCAGCAAAAGCTTCTTCTGATGGCAACATGTGAGGTAACTGATCAATGAATAAGAGTAAGCATATGCACATATTAGCTATAATAGGAAAATGAATAGCATTGAAAGACGGTAGATAATGCAAGCATCATTGACAGAACAAAAGGACTTCTAACCAAGAATAATATATAAAATGATCACATAAACATTAAGAATGCATACATATAAAACAGCTAACATTTATGCTCTAGACAAGTATATGCTCTAACATTTATAAATAGTAATGATTGATCAGAACATTACTGACAACATATGTAAATTGTAAACAAGATTCTGATATAAGAAAGAACTGCTTCAAGTTCAACATAAAGGTATATATAGAAAACATCAAAAAGAATAAAATTAAGATAAGCTCACGTTTGTAGTTCGATCTGCTATTCCGTCTACGTCAAAGAAAAGGGCCCCAGGAATATGAGCAACCTGTTGCACATGGTGTTACACAAAAAGCACATTAATGAAAAATAGTCCACAGAAAAGTTAAAAACATAAAAGTACATGTTACAGAATGTATTGAATTGATGTCATATACCATCCAATAGTTCATAACTTTAATGTTATAAGCATACTATTGCCAAAAAAATCATGTCAATACCTGATACTCTTGAATTGGATTCCTTTGCTCATCCGGCATGTACCAGGATGCATCCACCACCTGCATAGAATGGGGAACATAAGTATTTGCATATACATTGGTGTTCTACATTTTCATTAATGTAAAGAGAATTGCACTCACAATCCAATAAATAATTTACATACATATGTATTATGTACAATGTGCAGAACCAAGAAGAAAAAAAAGCAGCAGAAATAACAAATTTAGTAATTTCCAAATGCTAAGAATAGAATAAAAACTATGTAAGGGTGCTATTTACGTACTAATGAAAGCAACTAAGCAAGTACCTTAATATCAGGCTCCTTCAGGTTATCGTAAAGCCAATCCACAGAAACAACTGGCTCATTTGTGGGTGCAGATCGTGTTGAATATGCAGCTCTTCTACCAACTATTGAAGAAGCCATACAAGGAGCCCAACCAGTCAATTTGGTGTTTTGGGCTGTAGAGGTTGGAACAGCTTGTATAGAGAACAGCCGTTTCTGCATGTAGATGAGAAGTTAGTTATTCGATACGACATTGCGAAAAGAACAAACAAAGACCAAAGGGCAGCTTGAGATCAATAAGACAAGAAGTTTATATTTATAATAAAAAAACATATTAAAGAGTACTCAATAAAAGATCTCCGATACATGATAATAAATTGAATGAAAAACTTTTCACTTGCTTCTATCAAATTTTCATTCATAAAAGTAGCATCATGTCCGGTCTTTACACCCTAAACAACAATATATCAATTGCAGACATGTGTATCTCAGAGACTAACCACCACTTATATCAAATAATTAATGATTCATTCATAGAACTAATACAAAGTAGTAGGATTCATGATATTAACAATTCATAAGTGAGCCAACAAAAGCTAGTAATTGTAGTATCCCCACCCCACTGATGACAGATTAGTATATCATCATTTGATCCATTTCACAAGTAGAGAGTTTAGAATTAATCCCCTACAAGATGTTTCACGCAAGTCAATTGTATTAACAATGTCCTTTCCTTAGACAGGAGCATACAAAACACACAACCAGCCATAAACAATGTGTTATAAATTTGCTTTTATGGCACTTCTGTTTGGGTAGACAGTTTAATTAAGCTCTTATAGCATATGTATTTAGTGCTTATGGACAAGTTATTTCTATAACAAAAGATGAAATAATGTCTCATATAAGTTATAAGTAGTTTTGATAAGCTATTCTTGGGAGCTTGTGGAAATAAACTAAAAACAGTTTATGGACATGTCATAAGTTGTTTCTAGAAACTCTCCCAAACAGTTCTCAAAAGTGCTTTTCATCAGTAGATAAGCTCAAATAAACCATTCCAACCATGTCCTTAATTCAACACCAAATACATATACAAAAGTTGAAGTTGTGTGAAACACACACATGCCATGAGAAATTGCCACAGAACAAAGTCAAACAAGTATATCACTCAACTGATCAAGAACCCATAAACACAAAACACAGAATCTAAGCCACTACATATTTCAATTCCCACACTTAAAAATCAAAACTTTAAAGATAAAGAAAAAAATCCCACAATCTACAAACCCACAAACTTAAAAAGAGATGGATAAAAAAATCCAAAATTTATACAGAAATGGAAAAAATAAAAGATACCCAGATGAAATATAGGGAAACAAAAAGCGATCCTTACAGAGAAGAAAGAAGAGAGAATTGGAGGGTGGTGAGTGATAATCGAGCGAGGACCTAAAAGAATCTTTGTCAAAAGGGAAGAAGCCATTATCAGCAATGACCATATAAAAGGAGTGGCCTCGGATTACTCGAAGAGTCGTAGGTTGTTCCAAAATTGAAATTAAATTAAAAATAAATAAAATCAAAAATCATTAGCATTAATCAATCTAGTAGTGAGTGTGATGCAGCTGAAGGTGTCACTTGTTGATCAACGGCGACGCTATAAAGTAACGTTTTGTAAAAGCTGTATTTTGATTGATTCAGGTTTTCACTGACACGAGTACCTACACTAGTTAAATATATTTAGACACAAATTTGAAATCAAAATAATTATTAAAAAAATTATGGGCAAACACCCTAACATTCAAAAGTAGGCCTCTGCATTGGTCTTTTTATGGGCGGATTTAGGTTTAAATTTATCAATCCAACTAAAATGAATTGTGATATATCTTAGATTATATCATTGATTCGAGTAAAGTGGTTTAGGGTATAAGTAGACGGATTTTTTTTTTTTTTGCATATTTTAAATTATTTTTGAAGTAAAAAAAAATTGACACATTTTTTTGGGTTAATTTCAATAAATTATTGTGCGAGCTAATGAACTAAGGGCCCAGGATAAAGAGACACGATAAGATACACGTATCCTATTCCTCTCTAATCCTTTATTTGAGGTGGGTTAAAATAATCCGTATGTGTCCTGTGTCACTCTTCCATTTTTTATTTTTTGGCACTCTTCCATTTTTTATTTTTTTTCATATTTGCCATAATTTTGGTTTTTTTATTTATTTTATTGTATAACAATATAAAAAAATTGATGAAAAATAATAATTATTTTCTAATGTTATGATAGTAAGGGTTTGTTTGATTGTGTTTTACTTATTAGTTTTTGAAAACTATTTTATAAATAAATTTTAAAAAATTGTTTTTAAAAAGAAAATTTAAAAAAATTTGTTTGCTAACTTTAATTTTTTAAAACAGTCTTTGACTAGAGAATAAAAAAACTGAAAAATAAAAAGTAAAACACCATTTATCTGTATTACTTTTTTAGTTTTAAAAAGTATAATATTAAAAATAGCTTTACAAAATAGTTTTTAAAAACAAGTAATCCAAACAAATTGTTTAGGTTTTAAATTTTAAAATACTAAAATAGAGTTTTTGGGATTTGAATCAAACAAACTCTAAGTCATTCTTCAATTGTGATAGACAGAGAAATCACAATTTTTTCAAGTATATAAAATTACTTCATAAATTATTTACATTTTTATGATAGTGAGTCATTCTTCAATTGTGATAGATAGAGAAATCACAATTTTTATGACAGTGATTTATTCTTCAATTGTGATGGATAGAGAAATCACAATTTTTTCAAGTATATAAAATTACTTCATAAATTATTTACATTTTTTAGCATTTTTGTTTATTTATAAAAAATTATATGAATGTTATTTTAAAAGAAAAAAATTAAATAGATTATAAAGACAAATTTATCATTTTATCAAAATATAAATCATATCATCTTATTATCTGTTGTGTATCAAACACTAAATAGGATAAACTAATTTTATCAAGTTTGTTATCATGTGCACATCAAACACAAGAAGGATAACTCTTTATCCTACCCATATCATATCATGTCTCTATCCTGCTCCTTATCCTATCATGTGTCTATCCTATCCGGTCCATCAAACGGGTCATAAGTTTCATTAAGTAAGTAATTTGAGTTATTGTAAAGAAATAAGAAGAAAAGGTATTAAGTAAGTGAAATTATATCTTTTATACCTAGGATTTTCAACCATCAACTCTTTGATAAGTTGGATTCGATTATCTATGTGCCAGATTTTTGAACCCACGACCGACTCTAACAACCTATTCATATTTGTCTCGTGCGAACTCATCCATTCTGCTAAAAAAAATCGCAAAATCAGCCATGATAGGTCCCGACCTGTTCATTGTTATTCAAAATACTTTCACTAAAAATTTTAAAAGTAAACTAGCAGGATGTATGTGCATTTGCAAGGATCGCGTGTTGGTTCAAAAAATCCGCAAGTGTAGTTTTTCTCAAATAGTAAAAATAGCGAATCCGCATGGACTGTGCCTATGAGTATCAATTAATTATAATTTAATTAAATTAAAAGAGAATAAATATTTTGATGAAGAGAGATGTAACAACGAAATAAAATGCATAAACCAATATATGATTTTTATTATATCTAGAAGATTTTCAAGATTGGGGTTTGCAACGATAACTAAAGAGTCTAGATTGATTTTTCTTTATTAAGATTGAATTTCTTTTGAATGTGAATTATCCTAATATAGTAAATGCTTTCTCCCGAGATACAAAAATTGTGTCCAATTAAATGAATTACACTCTGGTGGTAATTGTATATTAGATTGAACCCTTTAAGATTCATGATAATTCATTGGTTCTTCATAAGATCAAACTCACTCTCGTGATTTTAGTCTCAAGTTCAATTCATATAGTTCCAATATTAAGGTTCACCTATCGGTCCTTTCCCCAATACCTATGATTATGCAAATAAAGGATTCAACAAATTTACATAACATAAAGGCTCAATATAAATTAAATCAAAAGTAATTCAATAATTAACTAAAAATAAAAAACAATCAATCCATTATCATCAATGTATTAATAGTTATGTCCAATCCTAAAAAGAAAAAAAGAATCTACTCAAACATGGTAGAAGAAGAATCCATGAAATAGACTTAGAATATTCAATGCAGGAAATTAGAGAAGGAGAGGGAAATAAGAGTTTGATCCTAGCCACTTAAGCACCACTCAAGGTTTGAATTTCATAACCCTAATGTTTTTTTTAAGTCCTATTTATACATAGGAAACAAAGAGGTCCAAGCACAATAAAAATATAACTAGAAAAAAAAAAGAGTTTCAGCTTACGTAACACGGATTTGACAGCTGCTACACTTTGGTTGTGTTTCTTTTTAGACCTAGCAAAATGATAAACATGGATATGTCAGTTAACACTCTCTTCTAGTGTTTTCTTTATGTCTTCGTTTCAAATTGCTTTCAAAATGTCTCTAACTTTAAAACCACATCATTCAAGCCCTTTTCCAACACTAAAGTGTTGTATTCCTATAGAACAAGAAATATCAAATGCAATAATCATATTGATATAAAAACTAAACCAAACTAAAGAAGTTTTAACTAGTTGAACTAAAAATACATACACAAAACAAAGAAAGTAAGATGCAAATATGAATGCATCGCATGTGCTTATATATTTTTGAAATTCGTCAGTCATGGTCAATGTAATATTTGAAATTTATGGAAAAATATCTTCATCTAGTTTTATAAAAATATTATTTAAAATTGTAACTTGCATTGTTTGATACATTGTTCTAATATGTCAACTTGATCTAATGTCATAAATTATTCTAATTTTTATATAGGAGATATTCATGATACACTACTAACGAAATATATATATTTATCTTTTAACTAATTGATTATTGAAATACTAGTATTAACGAACATAACATGAAAAAACGTTTGTTTTGTTTAATGTTTATAAAATAAATTATAATTAATGTATTTTCTTCAAAAATTTATTAAGAAGATATTCAAGAGATACAATATTAATGAAATATGTAATTTTTGTTTCGTGTTTGATTTATACTGTAAATTAAAATTGTTTATTATAATTTTCTTCAAATTTTCTCTATTAACTAATTGATTAGTAAAAGATAAATTTTTAACTAATTAATTAATAACAAATATTTGTCTTGTGTATGATTTATAAAATTAATTATAATTAATGTATTATAATATTTCAAAGTTTAAAGCATAAGACATTCAAGAGAGACACTACTAGTAAAATACATATTTTATTTTAACAAATTAATTTGTGAAAGACCCTCTTTTAACTAATTAATAAGTAAAATATATTTGTTTCGTGTATGGTGTGCATAGTAAATTACAAATATTGTACAATAATTTATTTATGAAAGACCATTTTTTAACTATTATACAAGTGAAAAATATTTGTCTCTTGTATAGTTATATAATAAATTATATTTCGTGTATAATAATTTTTATACAAATTTTATATTCTACAGACACAATACTAATGAAATACATTTGTCTAATGTATAGTTTATACATGAAATTAAAATTATTGTGTTATAATTTTTTTTTAAAATACTTAAGAGACATGGAACAAATGAAATACATATTTTTCTTTTAGGATTTTTAATCTCGCATGTGTGAGCAATATAATGATAAGACCACTACGTTGATTTGACTTAGCAGTTAACCAAACCAATTGCATTGCAAAGCCATTCCAAAGGGTACGTGAGTGCAACATCCCACCAATTTTTTTATATATTCGTGTTAGATTTCAAGTAAAATTATTTATAAATAAATTTAATTATGAACAATAAGTCATAAACAAAACCTAGTATCTTTAATGGTAAATGATACCATTGATTTCTAGTTGCCCAATAGTGTGTGAGAATGTCCAATCTGATGAACCCTACCACTAACATTTTCAAATAGCATGCAAAACAACAACTTGAACGGTTCAATTGTGGTTGTTCTACGAAACAACAACTTAAAATAGATGATCACACAACTTAAATTGGTAATCATTGTCTTAAAATTTAAAATTCTAAATGGTATAAGTACAACCATCTTTAAGCTTAGACTTCCATGTTGGTGTATCATCCTTGGTGATAATAACTTGCATATTAGAACACTGCGCAACATCATAAAATTGAAGTGAATACAACAATTGGTTTGAAGTTAAATTTCATCAATATTATCAACCAACAATGAATTAATCAATATAACTTAACATACTTCCTTGTCCATGAAGATGAGTTCTAGATGTTCGAGTTTCCCTATATTAACAACCATAAATTTATGACTCAAACAGCAAGTTTTTACACATCTTTGGAGTCATCAATGAGTTTGATTGCTTCAATCAGTCTTTTTATATCCATTTTAGTATAGATTTAACAAATGAAAATCAAGTTTGAAAAAGAAATTATATTTAAAAAGAAATTATATTTATTAGTAACTTATTTGAGTTGACAGACAAGTGTCATACGAGTATCGTACGAGTGTCGGACACGGCAACACACATAATAACAGAGGATGTTAACAGTGAAGAGTTTGTTTGGGCTAGCGGATGCTCAATCTGGTTTTGTTAAAAATGTCAAGGCTGGAATGATTTTGTTCCTTTTCAAATTTGAAGAAAGAAAACTTTAGAGTTTTTAAAGCGATATCAGATGGTGGCATGAACATTGTTCCTCATGCATATGTTTCATCAGGAAAGAAGTTCCCTGTACAGGTTGTAATATTTGTTTTCATATTATGCTTTCCTTATTCCAACTTACAGTCCAAAGATGAAAGTGATCATTTGAATTCCCTTCTCTCAAAGGATATGTGTTCTGATGAGCCCAAAAAAGGAGCATTGTGTTTTCTCGCTTAAATTTTTCTTCAAAGGATATTGCTACAAAGAATTAGAATGATGGCAGTGGAAATGAGTTGGTGAATATGTCAAGAGAGAAGCATCAATGTCAATATGAATATGAAAACCTGGAAAAAGTTGCACAACAGACTGAAGATTGTACAATGTATTAAAGAGCTAGCGTGTTTCTGCGTTTGACCTGTGCTTCAGATGTTGTTTCTCCACATATCCATTGTATGACAGGAGTGAAGGAGGGAACTGATGGATGGAAGAAGGGTTAGTAGAAAAGTACATTTTCAGAAAGTAAGGCATCGTGCCGCACCATGGCTAGAACTCACCTATAAGCATTATAAATGCGTAAATAAATTGCAAAACTTAATTTAATTTGAAGTTTTATAGTCTTTCATCTTTCTTTTTTCTCAACTGTCTTTTTTATGTCCTAAGTAAGATATGAATACAGTTTTATAGGCTTTCACTGCTCTATCCATGCCATAATCATGCAATATCACAAAACTGGTCTTGCTGCATAAATTGTAAAATGAATTGACACGTTTTCCTTTTTAGATTTCAGGTGGTTGAATTTATGCAATATGAATTTAGCCTTGGTTGTATGGGTGTGTAGGAGGAAAGATGGATGCTTGAGTTGAAGCCTCAGTTGCATTATTAGATGATAGATAAATGTTAGGTGTTATTTGTGTTGTTCACAAATTATAACATGGGTTGAATTTTTCAGTTAAATTTAAAATTGTTATGTTTATAGTCTATGTGTTGATTTGTGATTGGAGAGTGGTAAATACAATACCCAGAATTGCATCTGACAATGGTAATAAATTTATAATGCATCATGAAGTTGGCAATTTTAGTTCACTCTTGACACTTGCTTAATTCTTCTATGCATTTTGCAATTTCTCCTGTTATGTACTTCTCTTCACAATCCATGGTTATGCAATCAATGCCACTAATAGCTACTTCTACATATCTGCATATCCAAATATATGATGATATATAAATTTTCCAAATAACTTTAGTGACCTTTCATGCCCCTCTACACTTAAATATATGTATGATGGTAAAACAATGATGGAAACAAAAGTGGTTTAACACAAAACATTACAATCTTACTATTCAAAATCTTTGAGCAACAAAGAGCAAACTTGAAATTTACTGTAAAATTTCACCCTCCTCTTCATCAAACTCATCAATTCCATCTTCATTATCACCTTCTCCTTGCACCAAGGAAGGTACATTAGAGTTGTCATCATCACTCTCATCACTTTCTTCATCTTCATTATCATGGCCATTATCACTATCCTTTATCACATGTTTTTGAACTGTTTCTTTGTTACCACCATGTTCAAGAGCATCTTTTCCACTTTGCAATTGTTTTTTACCACCATAAACTTCAGAACCCGTTTCTTTAACCACAGCCGATGGATATATCAGTGGCTTATCAGGATAGTTTTTGAAGAACGAATTCACCGCCATGAACCTGAAAACCTGAAACAGGTGGCTTTTATCCCTCTTTATATCTGCACTCAAGAGTTTCTGTAATAAAGTTGGCTTCTTCTTGTTTTCTGAAAAACTTCTGTCTGCAAGCTTCTGCTTCTTGTTACCCCGGTTTCTTTTGTCTGGATTCCTCCTCCTTGCCTTGTTTTTTAATTTTCTTTGGTCATTAAATGTGTTGTTCCCTTCACTCTGAATGCCTTGATTTTCAGCATTCTTCAGGTAGTATGAAGGTATTTCAGCAACTTCAATTCCTAACTCAGCTTGCTTTGCTAAAACCTCTTTGAGCTGCAAGGATAAAAATATATACTAAGTTTCAAGATTTGCATTACTACTTGCCTGTGTAGCCCTACACTTCAGATTGAAGGAGCCTCGATGTTTAACATGTATTAGTGTCTGACATCGACACGACACCTACACATTCAATTATATCTATTCTCTCAAAACATTACCAGTGTCAGTATCGTGTTCGATGTCTACGTCTGTGTAAGTGCTTCATAGCTACTCGTCATTAGTTCATGGGAGATTTATTTATTATCACTTATGTATTATATGTATATCATCCTAAAAAATTACTTGCTTAGTGCTAAATTGAATAATAAAATCAAATGTGGCAATATAAGAATATCATACTGGAAAGTACTATATATAGTATATACTAAAAAAACATCACTCTAATAAGTATATACCTCTTTTTGTAAGACCTCTCTATCGATGACCTTGGAGTCTTTCAATCGCTCACTCGGCTTCTGCGAGTAGTAATTCAGTTATTAATTATTAGAATGTAACATTTCAATAAACACAAGCAGATAGAGAAGTTTGTTTGAAACCTTCTCAATGTTGTCTCTGAAAGGGTGATTCTTCCTCCGTGCTTCACGCCATTGTTGAATTTCTTGCTCAGAATAAGTCACAGAAAAGGATCTAACCATCCAAAAAATAAATTAAGTGCATAAGTGTTAAGATATGGTCGGTGCAAAGGGAGAATTTGCCAAATTAAGTTCAAGAAAAGTAATCTACTAGATAAAAGATGAGGAAATAATACATGATTTCTAAAATTAGCACCACAAAAGAGATCTATGTTTCATTTGGATGGTTATTTAAAATCTTAGTTCGATACCAAAACCATGAAAGCTGCCAACAAGTGAAACATAATTCACTTCTCCCACCTTCAAACTGCAAATTGGTTCTGTGTACCAATTGGCAGAACTTTTGGGAATCGGTTCTTGCCAATTCACGATGTAATTCTTAGAAGTGCCCGGCGACACTGGGCCTTGGGTTTCGATTTGGGCTGTTGAGGGGAGATAAAGCATCCATTTCACATTGTATACTAAAAAGAAAGATCAAAGGGATTTTCAAGTGTACTCTATTTTCTGTAAGTTGATTAATTAAATTCTTAATAGTAGTGTACCAATTAATATATTTATAATGTACCATACAACCATATAACATACCAACTATGTATACCCTAACGTACCAATATTCCGTAAGGTCACGTACCGCAAAAACATACCATGGACAAGATCTTGAGACAGGGTGTGTTAATAGATTATCAAATGGTTTTACTATACAGCAATTTACATGTCAATCAATATATGTTGCTAATTTAAATTTATTGGGTGGGACAGTTGGCACTCCCCTAGTAATATTTGAATTTTTTAAGTATCCTTAGTGGATATTTATCACTTTTTACATGTCAAACTTTTCTCAAGCTAATTCATCATGAATTTTTCATTCCAATTCCTACTTATCTACATTTAGAAAAGATAAATAAGTAACTTACTAACACAAGTTTTGGGAGCTGGTAACAAATTAAGGGCAAAACATAATGTAGATTTAGCCACAGAATACGAGGAAGTAAACATAGTGATTAGCGACAGAATAAAAAATTGGATATTTGGCCACAGCATCGAGGATTATATGTCAAAACCTCAAACAGATAGGCAGAAACGTTCTACAAACTTGCTTCAACTTTCCTATTTACATCATGCTATTCAAAAAAATTAGTGCATTAAGTCATTAACCTTTTAAAATTTTGAAGAAAAATATTACATCTGAATTATATCTACTAGGAGCAGATTCAAGACTTCTTTTCTTGTTCAAAGGGGAACTAGTTCGTTGACAGCAAATATTAAAGTAGTTGAATGCAAGCAGTCTTGTCAATTGCGGATCGCGGAAATGGTTTGTTTAGATTCTGCTATGCTACAGTGCTATAGCGCCACAATAGCGGCTATATGGAAACACTTTCTACTAAACAACGTATTGCGGAGCAATAGCGATTTGTTCAAATTCCGGTATGCTATAGTGCTATAGCGGCTATTTGATAACACTGAACGCAAGGCACTGATAACAAGTAAAAGATTGGTAATAAATTATTGGAAAGTCGAACAATGTTAAAGCTACCTTTTCGGTTCGTGCTGAAGTTCCTCAGAATTTAAACCAAAATTTCCTGCTCTCTCATTGTTGGGACCTGTTTTTTATCACAAGCATTAGTCTAACAGCAGAAAAATGTTTTCATCTCGGTACCAAGCAGGATAGTTCAAACCTTTTCCCTTATGTTCTTTCTGAAACCTCGTTCTCCTATTTCCTTTGTTATCATGAGATTTAGACTTCTGAAACCTACATGGATCGGACAGTGATTGTAAATCACAGGAAAATATGTAAGTCATCAAATTGTCTACACAATAAACCAATAGTGATAAAAGAGAGAAGAAAATAACATACCCTCCTTGAATTCCTCCTTTATTTGGTTTTTTGTTGAAGTTTTTGTTTGGTGATCCTTTCCAGTTAGAGTTTGCAAAATTAGTCTTGATATTGCTGTTGGGATTTTCCTGCAGCAATAATTCAGAGTTGCATCAAACAAAATTCTTTTACATTTATAGGTATCAAACAGATCTAGCTAATACACATTAAAGAGACAGAAACACATTTAGCATACGTTTGGATATGCCTTAGTACTGTGTTCCAATGCAATTTGGCTGCAAATTTCCAGAAGCTACAATTTGTAGCTTTAAGTTTAATGTTTGTTTTGATGTCCACTCACCATGGAAACAAACAGGCTATTAGACTATGTTTGGTTCCATATTTGTAACTCCCAGAATCACATTGGCATTAGTTTTGGGTTAGTCACACGTAATTTGATCATAAATTGTTATGTTTGGTTTCTGGCTTTAGAATTGACTTCAGTCCCAAAATCAATTATACCTAAAAGCTAATCGATATGTTTGGAAATGTGTTTGTAGCCAAGTGACTGTAAGTTTGTGTTGAAGCTACAACCTGACGCATCCACCGCACGTTTGTGGTTAATCTACCGCAGAAACAAACACTAGCAATACTTCTAGCTTCTTAGCTAACATAGAGTCAATTCTAAAATTTATTAACATATAAACACACACAAAAACAATTCTAATCCAAACTATACAAACATAAATTGATAAAAATAATTTTTCTCGTGAATCTATCCAAAACATAAATCACTTTTCAACCAAAATCAATTTCACAAAAATCAATTATGTCAAAATCAATTTGTCACCAAAGAACCAAACACACAATTTCAAAAGACAAAAATACCTGTGAGTGTGACTTCCTAAATGCAGAACTTTGAGCATTATTTGTATTATGTGGTGCAGATATATTCCCTTGTAACTGCTGAGAAGGAAAAGGTCCTCCTGATACAAAAGCATTAGTGTTCCCATTGGTCGGAACCCAGTTCTTTTCATTTGGGTCAATCTGTGGCCTAACTTGATTTCCAGGCACAACACCAAACTGAGAATTTCCAGAAAACATTGGATTTTGAGGGACCATAGCATGTTGCATTTGGTTAGGAAACCCATACATAGGATGAGCACCAGGTTGCATAGTACCACCATATGGAACAACCTGAGAAAGGTTTGGTCTCTGCATAGGTAACTGTTGATTCATATTCTGCATTGGATAAGGAGCACAAAACTGTCCATTTGGCACATTCATATTCATATTCATATTAGGTTGCTGAAGTAAATTCATAATACTTTGTGCTAAAATTTGTTGAGACAAATTCATTTGAGCTGGTGAATTATGCATGAGTTGTTGACCATGAACAGGAAACATTGGATTGTTGTAATTTGAACTATTTTGAGGACCCATATGAGACATTGGAACATTCGTGAAAGGGGGTTGTGGTGGTTGTTGCATGTTTGGGATAAAGGGTTGCATCAAGTTTTGATTTTGATAATTTCCAACAACACCCATTTGGGGATGGTGGTTGTTGGTAGAATTTGAGAAATTGGGCGGTGGTGTATTTGAGTTTGAGGGGGTGTTATTAGTTTTGGACATGGTGTGTATAGAAAATTAAAATTGTTTTGATTGAAAGAGTGTGATTTCAATAAGTTAGTGATAATAACTCACAAGATGGTTAAACAGCAACATGGAGGGCGCGGATAGTGGGTGGTGGAAGCGGTGGAGTGGACGGTGATGCTGCGGTGGTCAGAGATGGTCGAGCGAATGAAAGAATATTAGGGCAGAGGTTTTGGTTTTGTCCATATAGGAAGGGTTTCAAACGAAAAGGGTTTTGTACAAGGGTTTTCTTTTCTCGATCCAAAGATAAATATGAAAAGTGAAGGTTTTTCTTATTTATATAAGGACAAATGTGGAATTTCACTATATTTGTGGGGTAGGGGTAAAATTGTAGACTTGCTGGGTACTCTTTCTCTCTCACAAGTCACAACACAACTAAAAAACGCCCAGCTTAACAGAAGCCAACTCTCTCTCTCTCTCTCAGGTTAGTTCTCTCTCCCTAGAAATTGTCCTTTGTTTTCTCATTTATTTTCCTTTCCTCTCTCTCGATCATTCAACACAACAATTACTAGAAGAGAGAGTGGGAAATCACGCAAATCAGCACGAAACGCACGAATTTTTTTTTTTTTTTTGGTTTAACTGCAGAACTATCATTGTCGCTTGTGTAGGTTATTGTAAGGTTTATTTATCATGGGCGATAGTCAATACTCGTTTTCTCTTACAACATTTAGGTATTATTACTCTCAATCAATATCTGATTTTTGTTTACGAAGGAAGATGAATAAATGGAAGATATGATGTATGTGTGTTTAAATTAAATTGATTGTGTTGTGTTTTGTAATAACAGCCCTTCTGGTAAGCTTGTTCAAATTGAGCATGCTTTGACTGCTGTTGCTTCTGGACAAACTTCTCTTGGAATTAAAGGTCAGTCTTAACATTTATGTTTTTATTTCATTTTTTTCTTATTAGATTTTCAATTGTATTGTTGATTGTTGATTGGCTTCAACTTTTGTTATTTGTTACTAAATATTTGGTTCTTGCAGCTTCAAATGGAGTTGTCGTTGCAACAGAGAAGAAACTGCCATCTATATTGGTTGATGAAGCATCAGTAAGTTGCTTTTTCTTTGGATCCATTTCTTTACATTATTAATTATTAATGGGACAAACTTATAAAATTGTCCTCTTCAAGGTTGTATTTAATTTGGTTATATTATCTTTTTCTTTGAAAAGTATTTGCCTAGTGGAATACTACCTCTGTCCCTAATTATCCTAATTATAAACTAACTGTAGAAAAAATATTTGTCCCTATATATAAGTCCCTTTACAATTTACTAGATGCAGTTATTGTTCCCTTTTCAAATATACCTCTTATTAATTGTATCAATTTGTCTTGGAAGATGAAAAATCACATTGAATACATTTATATACAAAGGGTAATTTAATAATTATCATACACATTAATTACATTACTAATTTTTCTTAATATATGTGAAATATGCAATGAGTGCTTATAAGAAGGGACGGAAGTAGTATGTTCTTACTATATCTTGTCTTGATAAATAAGGATAATTGCAAGTATGGCCATTGATAAAACAATCTTTTGCATATTTTCTGCAAGCTGTTTGTGAATTTACTTTTTATTTTTTGAAGATATTTGGTTTTTGACTTCATTAATTTGAGATTTGACACATTCTAGGTCTTCCTGTTTTGTCATATGATTGCAGGTTCAGAAAATTCAGTTATTAACACCAAATATAGGTGTTGTATACAGGTTTGTGTCTCCGTATATGTTTTAATTATTTTAAGTGAAACATGCTTGTATGGCATTATTATTTTGTTGTACAGTGGTAGCTGCTTTACATTATGGCAGTTGATGATTGAGTTTTGATCGTGTTCTTAAAGAGATTCCGTCAAAGTTACTGTTAGAAACTCAAAGAAATTGAAACGAAAGAACGATAGAAAGAATCAAAAGAATAGAAGTGTATTATTGAAAACTAAATATATAACAGAGAACTCTATCCAAGGGATTTTCCTTCACAAAAAATATGTCCTTTTGTTTACAAACTATCAGAAGTACTTGATGAATACCCATAAACTGAATCCTCCCTATTTATCTAACCTATCCCCTTCTAATCCCTTCCAACTAGCTAACAAATCATATTAATGGACTAACTGACTAATGCAACAATTGTCCTGATTCTAACCCAACATACATCCTAACAGTTTCCTAGATACAGTATAAATTGAGGTGACTGGAAAGGCAGCCTGAGGGAAGTAACTCAATTTTTTTGGAAAAAAGTTTTTTCTTACACATGTATTATGTTTATAATGGAAATAGTTGTGGCATGCTTAAAGCTGATTAAAGAATTTACAGAAGGAAAATAGATATTACAGTCAAAACATTATAAAAGGGGTTGTTGTTGGCAAAGTGTAAAATGTTGCTTTTATACTTATAGGATTTAGCGTTTTGATATATTGATAGATCGTTACTGGCTGGTTGGGTTCTCTCATTAAAAACAATCTACTGGCTTTAGCGTACAACATGCTTGACTATTGACCTTACTTTTTTGGGAGTATCTCTGAACAACTCCTTGAACCAGTTTCTCACAGAAATAAATACCAGATGACTTTGATAGCTATATTTAATGTTTTTCTCTGTTTTCTTTTTATACTTTGTAAGAGATAAACTGTTGAAAGAACTTATTTTTTTATGTTTGCTTTGTGTTTGAAACTTATATATAGTCTATTAGCCTACTTTTTCTATTGCTGTTCAGCTTTAGATATATTACAGTGGTTATTTTCCTTAAATTGTTTTCAAATATTGTGTTTAATGGATTTCAATTTTGTCGTTGTTGTTCAGTGGCATGGGTCCTGATTTCCGAGTTTTGGTCCGAAAAAGCAGGAAACAAGCTGAGCAGTATCACCGATTATATAAAGTACAGTATATTATTTTATATTGCAATATCCTTTCTTCCTGTTCTTCCTCTATTAGGGCAATGTGTTTTAGTTATAACATGTTCATATGTAGTTCTGCCTATTCTTTTATTATTTCCTATCGCTTGGAATGAATTAGAACATATTTCCTTTTCAACCATGGGACCTTAGTTATTCTTGTTGCAGCGTTGTGGGATGTATTCTGAGTGTTGTTGTTATACATTGATTACATGTTCCTTAGAGCATTTCTTTTTCTTTTATTGATAGTACTGAGTACTTTTTAATTGTGTTTGTTAAAAAATACAAAATTATTATGCTACTGATAATTTTTATCTTTAAGAATATACATTTTATTGTCCAGTTGGCTTTTCTGTTTTATCTTTTGGTTTTCTATTATGGATCTTTTGTTAAAAATAGGCTATCTCATATGGTAAGCGAAAATTTCAGGAACCAATCCCTGTCACTCAACTTGTAAGGGAAGTTGCTGCCGTTATGCAGGAATTTACTCAGTCCGGGTAATTATTAATTTCTTTGTAATGTCTGCACTTTCTGAAATGTTTTGAAACCTGAACTTTACATTATATAGTCCTAGGTCATAGCATATAAGTTCATTTTATTCACATACGTCACTCCTCCCACTACCAAAAAAAGGAAGATAGAGAGAAAAATAATGTGTGAACTTTGAGTTTTTGGTAAATTGATCCTTCAACTTCTACCTGTGTCCTGTTTTCTCATTTTGTCTTCCTTATTATCATCCCCTGACTAGAATTTTCCAACTACAGTTTCACCCCTTTAATTTTACAACAGAAAATCATTTATTTTTATTAGAAAATAAAATTGCTAAAATCATCTACTCAAATCAACATGAAGTACCCATTGTGATGCTTTTCAAAGTGGATGGATATTAATTGTTGTAATTAAATTAAGTTAAATGTTGAGGAATTGTTAGGCAATAAACACCTATTATCTTTAAATGTTGAGGGAATTTTGGAATGAGTCTAAAAGGTGGCTGAAACTTGGGACACTTTCCTTGGTGAAAGAATCAGTATTTGTGGATCCAATATCAGCATGCGTTAATTTTGATTCAACTGTTTAGATAAACATTTTGGTTACAATTGGAATTCCACAATGAACCCCTAAATCTAAATTATCGTGAACTGAATTGGACCTCCTTACTTTTTTTATACTTGTCTGCATTTTCCCCTATTTTATCTTTGAATTTAATATTTCTTTTTTTGTCCTAATAGTGGTGTTAGGCCTTTTGGAGTGTCCCTGCTGGTTGCAGGGTTTGATGATAATGGACCACAATTATATCAGGTATGACATATGCTGTACATGTAAAAAGTCTAGACAGCATTCACCTCGTTGGTGAAATTTACGGTGTTATTTGTATTGTGTCTATTGAGTTTGTACTGTAATATTTTTTCTTCTTGCACTTGAAATTGTTTAAAGTTACTGCAGATTTTGGAGAAAGAGAGGAAAAAATTGAAGGGTTGTTTTTGCCGCAATTTGTTTTTTTCTGTAGGTGGATCCATCAGGTTCTTATTTTTCTTGGAAAGCTTCTGCTATGGGGAAAAATGTTTCTAATGCTAAGACATTTCTCGAGAAGAGGTATGCTTTCACATTAATGATGACAATGTTGTAGGCTAATTGTGGTTTGAAACTTTATTTTAGATATTATTATGACTATATGTTTCTGAGTGATGTTAGTATCGTTCATTACGGTTATATCTCAGCATTTCTATCAATTCAATTTATTTTCTCTTGATTGTCCAATTCTAGGTACACGGATGATATGGAGCTTGATGACGCAGTACACACAGCAATATTGACACTGAAGGAAGGGTAGGAGAGTGCCATTAAAATTTTATGCATTAAATAAAACCTTAATGAAAATATCATATTTAATTTAATTATCACTGTCAGTTAGGAAGCTTATTGTTTTGTTTCCTTTTCCATTTTTAAGCAAAATATATCTCCTCTTGCCATAAATAGAGTATGGTAGCTTATGTGTTCCAGAATTTTAAATTGGAAAAAGAAGTGCATCTAAGATTGGCTTATTGGATACAATGAAAAATATTGAGGCTAATCATATGTAGGGTCTTATAGTAAATTTTGTATTAGTGATCTTGACATGTGCAAAGGCACATCTCTCCCAAATCATCATGAGCAGACTTTAGAGTTGCAAGGTTCCAAGCTTGTTAGATTGGAAAATTTGAAAATGATAGGGAGTGATAACTGTTCATATTTCCCTTCACTGACAATATTTATGTTATCTATTTTGTTTTTTTTCTCCTTATCAGCTACTGTATTTTGCAACCTATCTGGTCTTTGTTAATCTTTGAAACCATTCCCTTTTGTTGGCGTTTTCTAGGTTTGAAGGACAGATCTCAGGAAAAAACATTGAAATTGGCATAATTGGTGCAGACAAAAAGTTCAGGTGCATATCTTTGTTCACTAAAATATACTTTGGCTTACTGTTCTGTTTTGCTTTTTCTCTTTTCAGTATTTATTTATTTGAACCTTTCTTCATCTGGTTTCTGTCATCCGTCAAATTGAGCTAAATTTTGGGTTCTGAATTAATAAAAGGTATATTTATGCTTGAGGCATATGAGTTGGGACTGGGAAATAAAATGTAGCAACTTAAATGAAGACCTTGGTCTGCTTGTTTTTCATTTGCTCCAAGGTCAAAACTTAGATCAAGTGCATTTGGGACTTCCACAGTTTGGTTTTGTTTTCTAGTTTTAAAATTTTTAAAAAACAAAGCCATATTCAGTTGTGGTTTTCACTTTCAAAAATTGTTGTGAAGTTATTAATTCTTGGGCAGTTGCCGCTTGAATCCACCGTGCCCAACACTTTGCTGTTGCCCGACACATTATTGTCACCACCTAACGTCCTCCTCTGCCACTAAACACCCTCAACTGTCACCATGTGGCATTCTCCATCGTCGCTGTGTGGTATCCTCCATTGTTGTCAAGCACCCCTCTATCTTTGCCCAACACTCTCCCCAACTTCCCTCCAAGTTACTCTCCACCCCCACCACTGTCTCCATCGCCACCAAACACCTCTTTACAGTCACAGGAACACTCCACAGTTGTTGCTTTGAGGTATGTCCCCACCGCAGCTGCCATTGTCGCCACTCATGACTCTCCATGTCACTGCCACGTGAACTTACAACAACCACGGTTACGAAAATGGGGATTAGGGTAAAAAGAGGAAATGCATGAAAACAGTTGGGGTGGAGCCATGGAGGTGTGACGTGTCCTTTAAAAAAAACAATAATAAAAACTCTTTATTTTAAATAGTAAGGTAACAATTTTAAACTTGAGTTAAAAACTAATTTAACTCCATTTTAGACAAACACATTTCTTCATCCAAATTTTAGACAAACATTTTGTTTTAAAATTTATACTTCCAAGTCAAAATACTGAAAACTCGCAACCAACAAAACAAGTCTGGGATTTGTTGTTTCTTGTCACCAACATTAAAATCAATTATATCTATATTTCTTTTTTCTTCAAACTCTGCAATATGTCTTTTTAATGGAGGCTATTTGACATTGGTAAAGATATTCACATGTCATTGTTTGACAAACTTGATTACAAAAATATATAGAACCTGATTTAAGTTTTATCATTTTATCAATGCAAATGAAAAACTTCCCAATACATGTAGCTAGTTTCTTTTCTTATATTTTGTTGGTGGGAAGGTATTGGTGCAAAAAATGACAAGTAAGCTAAAGTTATATGCTTTGTAATGCCTGATTGGGCAACTTAATAGTTTGTTGATTAACTATATTGCAGGGTATTGACACCAGCCGAAATTGATGATTATTTGGGTGAAGTAGAATAATCTGCAATGGGAAATCCATCCTTATGTTCCCAAAGTTGGTGTTTCTTTCATAGTTGAGTTTAATTGAATTTCAAGATGGCACTGGCAAATTTGTGAGCTACTCTTGTTGGCCAACAAGCCTTCTGAAAAACTTTTCTCCAAAGCCATCAGAATTTCCATACAAACCTTACCTTGTTTAAATTTATGATATGACAATAACTTTTACTCAACAATTCTAATTTATTATTTTCCTTTTATTATCTGATTGCACCTTATGTTTATGTTCGATTATGCAAAAAGCACATTTTAGTATACCCCGACTTAATAATGTATAATGTGACCTTGTCTTTTCTAAAAAAAATATGTGACCTTGTTTTTACCATTTTGACTGAGGATAATGAAGACCTGCCTGGTGGCATATACATGATCACATTACCGGCAGAAAATTTCGATTATCTAGTACTGTTAAGAACATATTCGGGTGGGGGATTTTGTATAATGTCAGCTAAAATCCGTCAAAGACTATTTTTCCACTCCAAACATTAGTTTGTAAGTGTACATTCAGAAAAATTACCACTTTGGATACATACTTAACATAGATCCATTTGCAGAATGAGATAAGTATGTTTTTTATTATATCTTTCTCAAAAAAAAAATTGTACCGCAACATATAAATGTAAGCTAATTTTATGGTATATAAGTGAGGTCAGTCTTACTTTAAAGGCAAACTTATTTCCATCAGATTAATAAAAGTTTCATCATTAAATCGAATGTGATATGATAGAACTTATTGATTCAATAGGGAAAAACAAACTTATGCATGGTTCAAAAGTATTTTGCTTGTGCATACCAGACAAAGCCACAAATGTATACTAAAGATTAATGAACTCCAAAATTATATATGAATAGTATCAAATATGCAATATATTGGAAGGTGATTCCCAGTAGTCATGCAATCATTGCATTAGAAACCATTGGATTGAAATTGAATAATTCAAATTTAAAGTTCAACAAATTAATAAACAAAATATTATAAATAAGTAACTAAATTGGATAATTGAGATGCTCTTGTACTATTTGACCGTAGAGATTCCATTTATCGACATACTTAGTGTAAAAAAGTCGATAGATCTAGTGTTGTTCCTAAAAATGCAAGGTATAAATTTGGTCGGTCGTTTATTTTTATTTCAATTTCAAGTTAGTCAATTATTTATGTTTTAGTTTCAATTTAGTCAGATATGTGCTATAAAATATTAATTATCAGGCATTATTGGATCATTTGCAACAACAATAAACTGAAATGTGTCGCATGCACAATCTGATGCATCAATTGTGACAAATCAGAATCCAAAAACTTCTGTAGAAAATAAAAAATAAATAAATAAATAAATAAGCCAATTAAAGTAAATTATTAACATTTTTAACCATGTGAAACTAAATTAAAAAAGAAAAGATAAAGGACTAACATAAAATTGAAAGGAAAAAAAATAGAGTATTTCTCCTTAATTAAAATTGGGTATAAGAATTAGAGGACATAATTGCCCCTTTCTTAGTCACTACAATGATACACAACGTAGGCATATGACAGACATGTTCATAACATGTCTTCTAAAAATAGTCATACATTAGTCTAGCACCCTAGCTGATTCACAAAATCAGTCACATTGATTCACATAAAGACAACCAGGGAAGTGACGTTAACTCTATCGATTCTATGAGAGGATATAAATTTGACTTGATAGTTGAGGTAGAAGAGTTAAAAAATGGAAGGACAAGGATATAGAAGGTTCTATCCCCAACATAACACCCACTATCATTTGCCAAAAAAAAAATCTACATCTGTTCTCTGCTCTTTACACCTTTTCTTTTTGGGGCGATGAACAACCGACAATCGGAATTTGATGCATGTGTGCAATTTATACAGATAAAATAACATTTATATTTTTACCGAGTTTCAAGTCAGTTGTTACTGTTAGAAAGGAAATCTAAACAAAGGCTCTATAGAGATTGGATCAAAATGACTGCTCATTTAACTGATCTACTTTTTTATCTTCCAGTTATGGGATGTGCGTGGCGCGGTTGCAATGCCTTCATAATAATTCGATTCAAGCTTTCCTCTATTCCAAGCTTTGACAAATTCTGAAAACAACTCACGTGCTGACTCAGATAATAGATCAGAGAAAAACACATTCTTCTCTTCTTTCAGCCAGGTAGCAAATTCATTATTCTTAGCAAAATAATCATCCCTGGACAATTCTTGGAATTCCTACATTTCAGAGATATAAACCATAAGTACAAATGAAGTATGAACCACTACATAAATCACCTCAACAATCACAATTTTGGAATAAATTTAAATAACAGGAATCAGGATGGTAACATGTCATAGTCAACAAGAAATCATTTTCAGCTTTGGAGAGGTATGCCATGAGTAGACATGAGGGATGGACCATCTCAAAAGTTTTAAATTATTAATAGAATTTGTTGGAATATAAAAAGGTATCTCTTAGGATTAGTTTTTATATTAAATATAGATATTATTATGATTTGTTTCTTTCTATTTTATTTTATTTTTATATCGTCGCCAGGATTTGAACCCTGGTCCTTGTAGTAATAAACCTAATTAAACTATTAGCTCAAACCAATTGAGCTACCCATCCCCCCTATTATGATTTGTTTCTTGATTTCCCTTTTTATTTAGGATTACGAGTCTTGTATCCTTATATATAGGGGTATTGCTTAGTCTTTTGTATTAAGTCACTATCAAGTAATTATCAAGAATATTCAAACTATTATTATTTATCTCCTTTTACCTAAAACCCATAACTTCAACAAAATTAAAGTAGCTAGCAACCATTTGAATCTTCAGAATAAGAGAAACGAATACTCTTGAAATGTTAGACATTGAAGCATGAAGACATGAACTAATTCAGTGTTATTTATCTATATTGTTCTTTCTTTACAATAAACTAAAAGCTTTTCCAGTCTACCCATATAGATAAACTCAGCACCTGGTAAAACAGGATGCAAGAATTGAATTAAAATTCATAAAAGAAAGTGTAACGGCACCAAAAGAGGATCTGATACCATGATACCAGTCACTAGATATCCAGCATGTTAAGAAGTGACAAAAAAGATTCTTCTTCTAGATGAAAAATATTAGTAAATTGGGAACACAACTCACCATACTGCCTTCACCTTTGCTGCGTTTACTTTTGTGCTTGTCTTTTAACTTCTTCTCTGAAATAACAATAGAATGCCAATTTAAAAATAAAGTATTATAACAACTTAAAATAAAATCTTTCAAAAAAAGATTTTCTACTTTGTTTTCCTGCCATATATGATTAGATTACATTAGCCCTCAGTGCAGTGTTCAAGATACAAAATTTGAAAGTTTTTTATTCAGAAATAAAACATTTTTACATCAAAAGTATAAAAAAATGTTTTCTTCTGGAATAAAAACTTTCCACCATTTTTTTTTGCTATTCACCGGAGAATCAATTGTGTTATGGAAAACAAAACAAGGAGAGAAATTCATCAAAGAAAGTATTTTTCTTAAAAACTGAAGCATTTGCAAGGAAGAAAGGGAAGCACTACAAAAGCAATCTCCCGTGGCAGTAATAAAACCAATTAGACAGCCAATGTTGGCCACAGTTGTAGGCAATTGTAGTAGATAAAATGTGTTTTTAGTTTGTATTTATCTTGTATCTTCAAGAGGTTATCCAATAATAAGGGAATTGAAAACTTCAGTTCAGATACACATTTATTCATCTAGTACAAACCAAACATAATATGGAACAAAGATGAATTTGGGAGAGATTTGAGAGGTAAGAAAGAATATAGAACAGGAGCAGAGGGGGGTTGACAAGGGGAGTAAAAGGAGAACCAATGAAATTTCAATTCTAAATTGAAGACTGAACAATTAAAAAGAAAATTGAGATCGATAGCTAAGAATCCTAATTACTAAAAATCACTATTACCTCAAATATTGGGAAGAAAACCTACCAAACAGAAATTGTCACCACAATTAAAATATATCCCTGACCCATACAAATATCATTCTATAATCCAGAATAATTTAATGCCTATGACTAAATACTCTGTTGAGATCTCACATTAGTGATGTGGCCAAAGTAATCTTTATAAGGTTTGGCCAATCCACACCCCTCAAACTAACTATTGAGGTTGGGTTAGGGCCTAGTTCAAATTCGAAGATGGTACCAAAGTTCACATTCTGGGAGATTCTACTTCGACATCAAAATCCTTGCCACCTTCGCCGTACTAAGTCCTAGATTTCCTTCACCCCATTTAACTGAAGCCTATCCTAGATTTGTTACCGGGCCACCTATTTATGTCTAGTCTAGCAAACTTTCCACTCCAAGAGTCCTATAGGACCTATCCTAGGTGTGAATGGGCATGCCGAGCTTGAGGTCAACTAGTGATATGACCAAAGTAGCCTTTATAATACTTGGAGAATCATCACTCCTTGAGCTTTTTGGGGTTGAGTATTCTATGATACTCAATGCATTCAATCAAACATACATCATCAATACTTCCAAAGGGAAAGATAGGAATACGTAACAAGTTGAATCTTCTATGAAATGGAGAAGAACAAGGATGTTAGTTTAGGAAATCTATGTTATAAACATGTTGCAGTTTAGCATGACCATAAGCTTTCCTTTCATGTTTTTCCTTGCCCAAAACCACAACCAGTTAGCCTAAATGAATTAAACATTGCTTAATGATTTGCGATACTGACACCTCCTTTCCACCCATCTATTTATAGAAAGGAAGATGCCTAAAATTCATTATACATTAAAATTTACACCATATTATCGGCATGGCTTTGGACTAGGTCATTGAAGATTTCAAAGAGAACCACAGCCTCTGGAGTCAGTCTACGATACCTACCGTCTTGCTTGATAGTAAAACTAGCTCACCCTTACAAACCTCCTATGAACCCTACATGTCAATTAACTAAGGATAAAGCATCTTTTTCCTTGTTCCTCAGTTTAAAATGATTCAGTTAAGTAGGGACATATGATCCTTATATAAACAATCACAACCTAAACCACTTCGAAAACAACATTACTTACAAATCAATACAAGGAATTTTGAAGTTACCATTTTAACATATTCAAGACTTAATATAAACAATCCTGCCAACATTGACCATTGTTGTCCATATCAGACAACCAACACAAACCCTAAGTAACTATATATCCAAGTCCCATAATAAAAATGAATCAATGACTTCTTAGTCATCCAACTACTACATAGAAAGAAAAAGGAAAAAAGTACAGTTTAATGCTAAAAAAATTGACTAATCAATCATTACTAAGCTCTGTTTGCATAAACAACTTAATTCACCACTTATTATATAAATGTTTATGTATAAACTATTTCTGCAACAAAAAACAAAATAAAGTCAAACTATTTTCAAATAAGATATAAGCTTTTATCGGAAAAAGCTATCCGGGAGAGCTTATGGACATGTCATAGGCCATTTCTATAAACTTTCCCAAATAGACTCACAAGTGTGTGTGCAAGCAGATTAGCTCAAATAAGTCAATCCAAATGCACTGAACCAAATCTAACTCGATAAAATTAAAAAAAATAATAATAAAAAAAATAATAATAATAAAAAAAACATGTACCCTTATCAGATTTATCTTTGGAATGCTTCCTTTTCTCTTTCTTTTCCCTCTTCCGGTTCTTCTTTTCCTCATCATCTACTGTTCTCTTCCTCTTACTTTTCTTCTCATCTGTGAATTAACACTAACATTAACAATCAGTAATCATAATAATAATTAAAAAAAATTTAAAACATCTTAATTTGATTTCCCTATTTTGAAGAACCATTTTATTTGCAACCCTAAACCTTTTTATTTTGTTATAAATAAAGAGCAAGAAGCTGCACAAAGGATGAAAGGAAAAGTGAAGTACCTTCAGATTCAGAAGGCGAAGAATAACTATTTCTCTTCGATTTTCGATCGCTTCCCATGATCGGTTTTTGCTTCAGTGACAGAATTTAAATGTAAGGGCTCACAGCTCACAAATGATTGAAGTAACAGATTTTTTTGTATCGATAAGATTAATTTTCAAATGAATTGATTTTTAAAAGGCTTAAATGCAATTTTAGTCTCCTATTTCAACTGATTTGTAATTTTAGTCCCCTATTTTTAATTTCGCAATTTTGGTCTCTTTATTTTTAACTAATTCGTAATTTTGGTCCCTCTATTTCTAATTTCGTAATTCTGGTCCCCTTATTTTAACTGATTTTTAATTTTGGTCCCTCTATTTTTAATTTCTCAATTTTGATCCCTCTATTTCTTAAAATTGAGACATTTTGTAAATCTAATGGATCACATATTTTTTTTTAATAAAATTTAATAGATTACATTTAAAATTATATATAACATTAAAAAAAACATTGGGATATTTATTTAAAACAATATTTTTTATTATAAAAAAAAACTTAAAAAATAGTTTTTATTTATTTTAAAACTAATTAAATCTAAAAATGATTTATTTATTATTTTTTAAAAACTGATTTCAAATTTATTATTTTAAAAACTGTTTTTAAAAGAATTTTTAATTATTATTGTTATTAATTCAAATATGTTTTTAAAATAATGTTTAATAATTAATAAATTTTTTTTTAAATAATGAAAACTATTTAAGTTCTATTTTTTATTTAAAA
>JBBPBQ010000003.1:40932903-41018109 GCA_037974755.1 Cicer yamashitae
CGTAATTTTTATTATATTTTTAATATATTAAAAACAGGATTACATTTATTTTTAATATATTTTTATCATATTTAAAAGAAAACATAATTTAAATAAAAATTTAATTTTATCATAAAACAGAATTTTACTAAAAAAATAAGATATTTTCTAAAGAAAAAAACATATTTTTTTAAATAAAAAATAGAACTTAAATTTTTATCATTATTTAAAAAAAATAATTTAATTAATTATTAATCATGATTTTAAAAATATATTTGAATTAATAACAATAATAATTAAAAATTCTTTTAAAAACAGTTTTTAATAAATTTTGAAATCAGTTTTAAAAAAATAATAAATAAACATTTTTAGATTTAATTAGTTTTAAAATAATTAAAAACTATTTTTTAAGTATTTTTTGAAAATAAATATCTAACGTTTTTTAATGTTATATATTTTTTTAAATGTAATCCATTAAATTTTGTTAAAAAAAATATGTGATCCATTAGATTTACAAAATGTCTCAATTTTATGAAATAGAGGGACCAAAATTGAGAAATTAAAAATAGGGGACCAAAATTGCGAAATTAGAAATAGAGGGACCAAAATTACGAATCAGTTAAAATAGGGGACCAAAATTACGAAATTAGAAATAGGGGACCAAAATTACGAAATTAGAAATAGGGGGACCAAAATTACGAATCAGTTAAAATAGGGGGACTAAAACTGCATTTAAGCCTTTTTAAAATCGATTTCGAGTAGAATTATTATTTATGTTTTCATGTAAAAAAAGATAGTACAACAATAAACTTTATTATAAAGATTACGTTTAGACTCAATTATAAATTAAAAATAAATTAAACAAGCAAAATAAGTTGTATTTTTTAATAAATAAATAAATTATATTCGATGTTATTTAAATATGTCAGTATCAATAATGGAAGCAAATAGTATTTTAATATAATTTTTAGATAATCCCAATCCAAATATTCTTTAATTTACTTTATTTCTTTTATTTTTATTTTTATTTTTTTTTATTTAGATTAAAAGTTTATATTATAAATATTTAAAGTTTTACACAATTCTAAAATCATTTGATTTTGATGTGTTATGGTGATACATTAAAATTAACGTTTTATTCACTTTTATTGAACACAACTAATCTTTATCTGTTTCAATAATATATCAAATGATTTTAAATTTGTGTAAAAATTTATTTGCATGATCTATAACATATAAACTTTCAATTCAATGAATTTTTTTTTAAAAAAAAGTAAAATTAAAAACAATAAATAAGATTGATAGTAATTTGGATTGAGAGGATCGAAACTCGTAAAAGTAATACTAAATAGGAAAATTGCATTACAATCGTTTATCCATGTGATGCACAAATCAATTAAAAAAATCTACAGTAAAAAATTAATAATAACATTAAAACAAAATACAACTTTATAAAATGAAAACAACTTTTATATAATTGTACTTTATTTTAGGCTTTGAAACAATTTTTTAAAACAAAATACAACTTTATAAAATGAACACAACTTTTATAGAATTACACTTTATTTTAGACTTTTAAATATTTTTTTAATAAACTATAATAGAAGTGATGTTTATTTCTTGATGTTGATCCTCAACTATCAATATCAAATTGGTTCTTGATGTTACCTTTTAAAAGGCAACATTGTACATGTAAGAACATTGATTATAGTAGATAGACTCTTATATGTTTCAAAGATTGTCATTATCTTTTATTTATAGTCATTGCAAATAAAACAATCAAAGAAAACTGATTTCGTTGAAATTGGAATGAAATTCTTAGATCAAAAGGTGTAAATGATATAGATATATATGTTAAGACAAAATCTCTAATTAATTGTTTTGATGATAATTAAACAAAAGGTTAATTAAGAATTATAATTATGATTATAAGTGTTTTGGTATTTAACTTGTGTATTTGAGTGTGTTAAACAAGATAGGTACCAAGCAATTCAAAACAAATATCATTAAAATCAAAGCAAGCAAAAATAGCAGATCGAAGATCAATCCTACCATACTTCTGCAAAACGAAGATTGATCTTCACTTCCATCAGAATCAAGAATGATCAATCCTGTGTAGAAGATTGCATTCTAGAAGATGTATCAATCTTATCTCTTTATCAAAAATAAACAAGGAAAAGTTTAAAACAGAATCAGCCCAGAATTTGAAGAATCAAGACAAGCTTCATGAAGGAATATAAGAAGCAAGATCATTCTTCATTTGGTACAAATGCAAGTACAAAAGTACAGGCTGTAAAAGTACATCACAGTTGTACTATCAAATCAAGACTGCACACTGACTCAAAGCAAGCAAGCAACCTCAGAAAAGGTACTGGATCAAGTACAAGTCAGATCACACTTAACTAATCTGAGGATCGATCCTGGACTACAAGAATGCTCATGGATTCAACTTCTTCACTCTTGCTTTTGGCCTGCTTCAGTACACTTACTGTCATATGACAGCTGTCTTCATGTCAACGGCTATGTGAGCTGTCCTAACCTCTATTGAAGCTTATAAATACAACATCAAGATGAAGAACAAAACACAACTCAAAGTGCCAAGCAAAGCATCAATCTTACATTCATATTCGAGCTCTCTCAAATATCATTCTTTAGCTTGCAAATCTTTTTCTTTGTGTTGTGTTGCAATCAGTAACAACTAAGTCATAAGTTACAGAATCTATTTCTCAAACAAGAGTTGAGTAATATTCAGATTCTAAACATCTTCATTATCATTACTTTGTAACTCAAAGCTAGTGTATCATCATAGCTTGAGAAGTGTGTAGAAATCATTTTATGTTGTAAAAGGTAATTTGTGAAAACCTTACTGGAATAGGCTAAGGTAAATCTGGAAATCCTTTCTAAGGTAGAAAGGTCGAAGTTGTATAAAGATCAAGATTGATCTACGAAAGTTGTGTAACAACCAAGAACAATCTTGCCTTGAGCACTTAGTAGAATATCTCACATTTGTGAGGACTGGACGTAGCCCAAGTTGGGTGAACCAGGATATATGCTTAAGTAATCTCTCTATCTCTATCTCTATTTACTACATGCTTTGCAATCAGTTTTTTCATTGATAAAATCAATATTGTTGTTTTTACACTAACCAAGATCGTTCTTCGTATTACCATGATCAATCTTGAGTAAAATTTTTAGTTTCAAACAAGAAATTTTAAAAGGGGCAATTATAATTCAAACCCCCTTTCTTATAATTGACATTGTTACTTCAATTGGCATCAGTGTCAGTCTCTAAAGAGTTAAAACACTCAAAAAGTGTTAGAGCAAAAGATTCAGGAAGATAATGTCAAAAGCTAAATACATTGTTGAAGGAGGGTCTTCAAACAGACCACCATACTTTGATGGATCAGATTATTACTTATGGAAAGGCAAAATGCAATTGTTCCTAAAGTCACAAGACACTGGTATGTGGAGAATCATCACAGATGGAGACTTCATACCAAGAGTGGATCAAAACGACTTAACATCGGCTGAAAAGAAAGAAGCCGAATGGACAGCAGATGAAAAATCTAAGGTACTCCTAAACTCAAAAGCTCAATTATTTTTATCATGTGCTTTAAGCAGGGAAGAAAGTGAAAGAGTAGATGAATGCGATACAGCCAAAAAAGTATGGGACACATTGCAAACTCATCATAAGGGAACAAGTCATGTGAAGGAAACAAGAATCGATATTGGCATTTGAAAATTTGAATTGTTTGAAATGAATGATGGAGAAACAATTGATGAAATGTATTCAAGATTCACAACCATAGTGAATGAAATGCGCTCACTTGGCAAAGCCTATTCAATACAAGACAGGGTACGAAAAATCATGAGATGTCTTCCAATCATATGGAGACCAATGGTGACAGCCATAAGCCAAGCAAAGAATCTTGAAGTTCTGGGATTGGAAGAACTGATTGGTACACTAAGGGCGCATGAGGTACTGTTGCTGGAAGATAAACCAATAAAGAAAGGCAAGGTAATAGCCTTAAAAGCATTTCAAAGCTTATTAAGTGTTCAACAAACAATTGAGAAAAGTGATTCAAAAGATGGTCAAGAAGATGCTGATGAAGAGATTGCTCTTCTCACAAGAAAGATACAAAGAATGATGAGGAAAAGAGATCAGATCAAAAGAGGATCCCCAGACAAAAAGGATTTCAAGCTGAAATAGATAAAAGCAAAATCACTTGCTTTGGATGCAACAAGCAAGGACATTACAAAACTGAATGTCCATTAAACAAGAAGGTGCCAAAGAAATTCCCTTTCAAGAAAAAATCAATGATGGCAACCTGGGATGATTCCGATGAATCAGATGCGGATGAACCTGAAGAAGCAAACCTGTGTTTAATGGCCAACAATGAAGATACAGAGGTAACAGATTCTGAACCATGTCTTGTATGCAAACAAATGGAAATCGAATTTGATAATTTGCTAAATGATTCAAACTTTCTCGTTCAAAAATGTAGTTCCTTTAAAGAAAAATTTCATAAAGAAAAAGAAGAAAAAGAGAAAGTACAGGTTATGAATGATGAACTTAAAGAAATCATTCAAAACTTGAAAAAATCTCAATTCAAAGGTTCTGAATCTGAAGGTTCTGAAAACCAGGATCAATCTTCATCTCAAACGAAGAACGATCTTCTCAAGGCTGAAATTGAAATTCTTAAAAATGATTTAATGAATTTCATTCAAGCTACTGAGACATTTCAGAAAATCATGGGATCTCAAGTATGGATATTTGATAAAGCTGGGATTGGTTTTGATAAAACTCAAAAATAAAAAATGTATGAAAATTTCTTTGTTCCTGAAAGAAAAGAGGGAAATTGCAAAATTAAATGTTCATACTGTAACAAAATTGAACACTTGGAATTTGCATGCTATTTTAAAAAAAGGGATGAAAAAATCAGGAACAAAAAGAATTTTTAAAAAAGAACAGTTTAGAGCAAAGGCAAAATTTTCTCAAAATATGAAAAAACAGGATCAATCTTCAACTGATGTTAAAAACGAAGATCAATCTGAAGCTTTATCAAAACCAGCTGAAACTCGTTTTTCCAAATCCTTTCAAAAACAAGCAACTAATCATTCATCCTGGTCCAAGATAAGTCACTCCAAGACTACTTTAAACACCAAGAAAGAATCAGATTTTAAAACTAACTCCTCAGGACCCAAAATCAAGTGGGTACCTAAAAACGATACAAAACATCATGCAGGATGGATCTCAAGATGTCAAGAAAAGGCCATGGTTTTGGACAGTGGTTGTTCAAGGCATATGACGGGTGACAAGAACTGCTTCATGTCATTCATCAAAAAAGATGGAGGATCCGTAACCTTTGGAAACAATGATCAAGCCAAAATCAAAGGAAATGAAACTATAGGTAAAATAAATTCTGCCAAAATCAATGATGTTCAATATGTTGAAGGATTAAAACATAACCTTCTCAGCATTAGTCAGCTATGTGATAATGGCTTTGAAGTTGTTTTTAAACCCAACATATGTAAAGTGAGAATGGCAACTTCTCGAGAAATCAATTTTTCTGCATCTAGAAAGAAAAATCTTTACATTTTATACATTGAAGAATTACCAGTTGAATCTTGCCTCATGTCCATGAATAAAGACAAATGGATATGGCATAAAAGAACTGGACATATAAGTATGAAAACAATTTCAAATCTGTCAAAATTAGATCTTGTTAGAGGACTTCCGAAAATCAGTTTTGAAAAAGATAAAGTATGTGAAGCATGTGCAAAAGTAAAACAAGTCAAGAGTAGTTTTCATTCAAAAGAATTTATATCAACTATAAAACCTCTTGAATTACTTCACATTGATCTTTTTGGTCCCATCAAAACCACTAGCTTGGGAGGCATGAAATATGGATTTGTAATTGTTGATGATTTTTGTAGATACACATGGGTGTTATTTTTAAAACAAAAAGACGATGCATTTGATGCCTTCAAAATTTTTTGTAAAAAGGTTCAAAATGAAAAAGAATCAAATATAATCATTGTGAGAAGTGATCATGGAGGTGAATTTATAAATGCATCTTTCAAAACATATTTTGAAGAACTTGGCATCTCTCACAATCTATCTTGTGCAAGAACCCCTCAACAAAATGGGGTTGTGGAAAGAAAAAATAGAACATTGCAAGAGATAGCAATAACGATCTTGGAAGAATCCAATGTGGAAAAATATTTTTGGGCTGAAGCCATAAACACCTCTTGTTACATTTTGAATCGTGTTTCAATTAGAAAAATTAAAAATAAAACACCCTATGAAATCTGGAAAAATAGAAAACCAAACATTTCATATTTTCATATCTTTGGTTGTTATTGCTACATTTTAACAATAAAGACAACTTGGGAAAATTTGATGCAAAATCGGACAAAGCCATATTTTTAGGATACTCAACGGAATCTAAAGGATATCGTGTCTTTAATTTGAGAACTAAAATTGTTGAAATCAGTATGCACATTTTATTTGATGAGTTTGATGATCTTGAGCTGGAAAAGAAAGATGAGGATGAGAAGATCAATCTGGGCCAACGCAGAAAATTGATCTTCAGGAAAACGAGATCGATAAACAGTCTCCTTTTCAAACTCCTCCCAAAAGCTGGAGACTTGTAGATGATCATCCTCCAAATCAAATAATTGGGGATACAGCTGATGGCATTAGAACTAGGAGATCATTCAAAGACGATGCAAACAGCAACATGGCAATGATTTCTCAAGTTGAGCCAAAATCAATCAAAGAAGCAATAATTGATCAATCTTGGATTGATGCGATGAAGGAAGAACTTCTTCAGTTTGAGAAGAATGAAGTCTGGACTCTTGTCCCTGATCCACAAGATCAAACAATTATTGGAACACGATGGGTCTTTAGTTCATTCTTGATCAAAAATAATTTTTTCCTGTGGAAACATTGACACAACACTTTTTAAGAAAACATGTAAAAATGATTTACTAATTGTTCAAGTGTATGTTGATGTTATTATTTTTGGATCAACGAATGAAAAAATGTGTAAGGATTTTTTAAATCTCATGCAAAGTGAATTTGAAATGAGCATGATGGGTGATTTGAGATATTTTATTGGTTTACAAATAAAACAATATAAAAATGGCATTTTCATTTGTCAAGAAAAATATGTCAAAGATCTTTTAAAGAAATATAAAATGAATGAAGCCAAGATCATGACAACTCCCATGCATCCATCATCCTCATTAGATAAAGATGAAAAAGGACAATCAATTTCTGAAAAAGAATATCGAGGAATGATTGGCTCTTTACTTTATCTAACTGCAAGTAGGCCTGACATTGTTTTTGCAGTAGGCTTATGTGCTAGGTTTCAATCATCACCTAAAGAGTCTCATTTAACTGCAGTTAAAAGAATATTTCGCTATCTAGCAGGTACTGCTGATCTTGGCCTTTGGTACAGCAAAGGTTCTCACTTTGATTTTGTAGCTTACTGCGATGCCGACTATGCTGGTGACAAGATAGAAAGAAAAAGCACAAGTGGTGCGTGTCAATTCCTAGGAGAAGCATTAATCAGTTGGTCATGTAGGAAGCAAAACACGATCGTCCTATCAACAACTGAAGTCGAATATGTCTCAGCAGCAAACTGTTGCTCTCAAGTATTATGGATCAAGAATCAACTTGAAGACTATTCAGTAAGGTACTCTCATATCCCAATATACTGTGATAATACCAGTGCTATTAATCTCTCAAAAAACCCTATTCAACATTCAAGGTCCAAACATATTAAGATTAAGCACCATTTCATTAGGGGAGCATTACATGAGGCGCTAGGTACTAAGTTGAGATTGAGTTCAGCCTATCACCCTCAAACTGATGGAAAAATAGAAAGGACTATTTAGACCTTGGAGGATTTACTAAGAGCGTGTGTGCTGGATGAGCGAGGAAGTTGGATAATATGTTGCCTCTCGTTGAGTTCACCTATAACAACAGCTATCATGCGAGCATTGGGATGGCACCATACGAGGCCCTATATGGGCGTAAGTGCCAAACTCCCTTGTGTTGGTATCAAGATGGTGAGAACCTAATTGTGGGGCCAGAATTAGTACAACAGACCACAGATAAAGTTCGTCTAATCCAAGAAAGAATGAAGACAGCACAAATCAGACAAAAGAGTTATGCCGACCAACGGAGGAAACCGCTGGAGTTTCAAGAAGGTGAACATGTGTTTTTGAGAGTGACGCCCACTACTGGAGTTGGTAGGGCACTGAAGTCTAAGAAGCTCACTCCTAAATTCATTGGCCCATATCAGATCCTCCGACGTGTGGGTCCCGTGGCCTATCAGATTGCCTTGCCTCCGAGTCTGGCCAAACTGCACGACGTATTCCATGTGTCACAGCTGAGGAAGTACATGGTTGATCCTTCCCATATTATCACGCCAGATGATATCCAGTTGAAGGAGAACCTTTCCTTTGTAATTCCACCACTAAGCATTGGAGATAGGACTACTAAGCACCTACGAGGTAAGGAGATCGCCTTGGTCAAGGTGATTTGGGACCAAACGACTGGAGATGCAACTTGGGAATTAGAGGAAAAGATGAGAGAACTCTACCCTAATCTATTTATGTCTACCTAGTTTCGAGGACGAAACTATTTTTAAGGGGGTGAGTATTGTAACATCCTCTAAATTATTATTTAAAAATAATTAGAACCTATCAATATTATTCAATATTAAATTATGTGTGATAATTATTTGCCTTGTTCGATTTTTGTAGTTGATAAAGTTATTAGTAAGAATTATTTAAATGGGGAGTTTAAATATAATATATATATATATATATATATAAATATATATATATAAATATATATATATATATATTTAAGTAGAGATATATTATATGTAGATGTGTTTTTCCTAGTGCAAGAAGAATTTGGGCTAAGGGTTTGAGGCTTAGTGTGACCCAACCCACTTGAATGAGTATAAATTTGGGCTATGTGTTTGTGGCTTGGTTTTTATGATCAAGGTAAAAAAAAAAGTGACATTTTATCCCTCTTATTCTTCATTTAGGCGCAACATTATCTAACCAACAATTTCCACTTTAAATTTCCCTAAGTCCACAATTTCTGTATTCTCACTAATAAGAAACAAAAAGAATTCCGAAACCCTAGCCACCATCACCTTCACACCTCATTTTCTTCGTGTATCCAAGCTTGGAACTTCTTTTCCTTGTGAACAACTCCGTGGGGCTTAAAGCTTTGTACTAGGAAGAAAAGCGGCCAAGGTAAGGGCTTTTCCCCACACAAATCATAGTTAGGCCGTTGGTTGGATGACATGGAATAAATAATCGTGATTACTTTGATTTTAGAAGGAATAAATGTAGACTAATGGATTAAAATAATAAAACCCCAATTTTTGTTGAGATTGAATTGTAATATATGACTTCTATGGAGTAAAGTATGAAATTTTATGCTATGTGTGATAAAATTGTAGTTTTACGATGAATATGAAATAAAATTTGAATTTTTACCTTATATGTGATAAAGTTTTAACTTTTATTTTGTATATGAATTGGAGTTTGAATTTTCTTGTCATATATGTTAAAGTGTTAATTTTTATGGCCTATATGATATAAAGTTTCTATTTTGATGTGTATGTGGTGAAAGTCATAATTTTTATAATTATTTGTCTATGATTATGTGATACTCATGATAAGAATGTGTTGTATGTGTCCTTAGTGATATGTGAATAAGAGATGATTTTGAAAAGTAACTTTGAATGCATATGACATGATTCTTAGTGGGCTGTGTGAGAATATATATGTTTGATACTATATCATCATGTCATGGCATATGCATCTTCGTGGGAGTTGCCTTAGTGACAGGTTTGATTTCCCCATTGGTATGGGTGACCTTTCTGTGTGGAAGTTGCCCTAGTGGCAGGTTGATATCCGGATCATATAGTTTTAGGAGCATGCATTATGCATATGTTTGATATACAAATTACCGGCTTGCGCATTTTTTTCTTTTAAATTGGAAGTTTTTACTTTTATATGTTTTGCGTTATTCTTTCATATGTTTAGCTTTGGTTTGATGTGGATGATGGAATAAAACTGACCCTTACAACAACATTTTAGGTACTAATGAGTTCGAGGAGATTCAAGAGTAGTTAATGAGTATTGATGTGCGGCGAACGTGGGGTAAAAATGAGTTTTTCGAGACAATTTTGTAATAATAGAGTTGTCGCAATATTTCTAAGTTCTTTTAAATCTTTTGTCACAAACTTTTAAATTGTACTAGAATTTTAGAAATACGGAAGTGGTTCCCTTCCGTTAGGAATAATTGTCTTTACTTTGTTTTAAATTTTGAATAACTATTTTCTTAATGATATTAAATCACGTGTTTTTTACTAATTATTTAAATGAATAAATGCTAAGTATACAAAAAAAAATTCGTAAACTTTTCTAAACAATAAGTAATTTTTTAGTAACGCTTTGGATTAAAAAATCTGGGGCGTTACATTATGGTATCAGAGCAATAATTCACGGACTTTGGGGTGGGACGCTTCGAGTATGTTGCATATATTTTAATGTTTCTTGTGTTAATTGTTTGTTTTTTTTCTTTCTAATTATTGGATTTTATTAACTACTTAAATTCCTATTATGTGTCATTATTTGTGTAACCTCATGAATTTTTGTGATTAAATATATGCCTTAAATTCCTACCAATTGAAAATAGTTTTAATTTGATTCAATGCAATAATTGCTTTTGATTTTAATGACGTTATGAATTTAATATTATGACGTTACGAAATTACTACTCATGAATTGAATATTTTTTGTTTTATATGTTATGAATTTAATACTCGTTATTTAATGACATTATGAATTTATTACTCTTGATGTGAAGTTTTTAAAATAATTGTTTGTATGTTATGAATTTAATACTTGTCATTTAATAACGCTATGAATTTAATATTGTGATGTTACGAATTTACTAATCATGATTTGAATTTTTATTGTTTGTATGTTATTAATTTAATTTTCGTGATTTAATGAAATTATGAATTTATTACTCTTGATTGGAATTTTTAAAATAATTGTTTGTATGTTATGAATTTAATACTTGTCATCTAATAATGCTATGAGTTTAATATTGTAACGTTACGAATTTACTAATCATGATTTGAATTTTTATTGTTTGTATGTTATTTATTTAATTTTCGCGATTTAATGAAATTATTAATTTATTACTCGTGATTTGAATTTTTAATAATTTACTAATCATGATTTAATTTGACGTTATGTAATAATTGTTTGTACATTTATGACATTATCAATTAATTGTCACAAATTCAATTTTTTTTTTTAATTTTAGAATCGTAAAATGATAAGTTTTATTTTGCTATAAGGTGAAATTATTGTGTATTGATTTGGAGTGACTTGTTTGAAAATATTCAATAATTAATTGGTCTCCACTTTAATGACGTTATTAATTAGATCAATTGAATTATGATAATTATGAATATTCCTTAATTATTTAATTTTTGTGTGATAATTTAAATTTTTATGACAATGTTTTAAACATTTAACCTTATAGGATTTTAGGATCCCCATAATAGAAAGGAAGGGTAATACCGTAAAAAGTTGTATTAGCGGGATTCTGGCTAAGGAAAGACTTGGTTATTAAGTGGTCCATTGACCCACCTCTCTTTCCTGGGAATCCCTCTAGTACACGACTTACTGTGTGACCCAAACCTATTGTCCCCATAATAGAAGGGAAAGGTAATACCGTAAAAAGTTGCACTAGGGGGATTCTGGTAATGAAAGACTTGGTTATTAAGTGGTCCGTTGACCCACATCTCTTTCCTGAGAAACCCTCTAGTGCACGACTTGCAATTATAATGCACAATAGAAAATATATATTTTAATATTGACATCAACATTAGGCAAAAGCGGCTGGAATATATAGAGTTATATCAAGAGAATGAAATCATGAAACCAAAAAAATGTCACTATTATTCTCATGAACAATAGCAAATTAGTGTTACAAAAAATGGACAAATAATAGTGACTTACTATGAATTATTAGTTATTTATTTGTTTTAATATTGAAATATATTACCACTATTGCTACTTTCAATCATTAAATGACAAAGAAAATTTAAAGACGTCAAATTTGGTTTTCTAAATGGATCACAAAAAATGTAAATGGTGTAAATAAATAATAATTCAGAAAGCTACGGGTTATATATATTTCAAAAATTTCTTCAACTAGAGTTTGTGGTTTTTTAATTAGTCTCGATAGATTTTTCATTTATTCCCTTTCATACATAATATAACTCAAACTTAATATAATATAAAGTAAGCATATTTTTGTATTTTTTTAACTCGGTTGATAGGACATCCCACTCACCCCACTTTATTTTTTAACGGGTTAAATGAGATGATTCAACTTAGATGATTGAGTTCAAAATATTAACTTGACCCGTTTAAAATGGCAGATTAGATAGACTGGTCAAACAGATTCAATCCATTTTGCATCACTACTCATTCTCGGTTTTATAGATCTTACCTAATATCCGATGTTGATAATATCAATCATCATTAAAGAAGAAGAACATTTGAGTTTTTTAAATTTTAATTTAAGCTTAATCGTCTAATTAATAAAGAATAAAAAATAAATCATTTAATTATATTCTAATGGTGCTAGAACTATGGTAGAACTTATTACCTATAAATGATATGATTAATCATTTAACTATTATTTGAAGGTATAGATTAATCATAGAGAAATTAAGTCATTTCCCCATAGTAAAAATCACCATTGGAGCAAATTTTTTAATATTGTCTTCCTTAAATTTGGCCTCAAGGCCGCAAATAGGGTTGCTAAGGGGACAGAGACAAATATCTTGCAACTTTCATTAAAATTGCAATGTAAAAGATGACATCAAAGAAGAAAAAAAATTAATTTAAAGTGGTAAATGACTACAACAAATTTTTAAAAGATGGTATGAAAAATTTGAAGTGCATAATCTCATTCATTTTATACTTTCCCTAACCCCAATTAAAGTCATTTGTATATCTCTTTGGACTATTATCTCAAAATTTGAAGTGCATTAATATTATATATGATATGATTAGATAATAATAACTATTTAAATATAATTAAATTCATTTTAGAGTTTTTTTAAGGTACTTTTTTTAATTTGTTAAAGAACACAAACTAAAATAATTTCTGTCAAACTTTAATAAAACTTTGAATCATCAGTGTTTCGTTTTCTTAAAAATAGATAATTAAAAAATAATTTAGTTGGAAGGAAATAAATTTAATTATAGTTTTGAAGAGATTAAAATAGAATAGTTTTGAAATGTATGGTTTGGGTTAGAGGGTAGGAAAGAAAGTAGAGAAGAAAGAGAGGGCCCACAATGCAAGAAGTGACAGGCATGCATTCTCTCTATCTCCTCATCCATCACTCCCCAATCCAGAACACACTCCCAAGATCTCAATACGATTATTCATCCAATAATAATAATAATTCAATAATTCAATTTCGCTAATATTTCACAACCTTTAACCCTATTTCTTCTTCTTCTTCTTCTAACCAAAATGTGCTCTGCCTCTGCAACAACAACACCATTGTTTTCAACCGATAACCACATTCCCAAATCCTTCACTCGTCTCTGTAAGCCCTTTCATTCTAGGGTTCCCACTTCCCTTTCATTCCATTCCTCACGACCTTCCTTCTTCGTCAGAGCTACGGTTAGCCTCTTTTCTCTCTTTTTTAATGCCTCAGTTCTTCCTAATAATCTTCAAGTTCTCATTTTTCTTATTGGGTTATGTCTGATTTATAATGCTCAAGTTTTGGTTTTTCATACTGGGTCTCTGCTTAATTACGCTCTAGTTTAGATTTTTCTTAGTGGGTCTCGGCTTAATTATGTTCTAGCATAAAATTGGTTCTCTACTTAATAGTGTTCTAGTTTAGATTTTTCTAATTGTGAGTTGTCCTTGGCAATGTTTGATTTGAAGATATTAAATATCTTCGATTTTATATGCAGAATAAATTAATTTTTGTTTATGGCTCTTGCCCTTTATTGCTGAATTCTATGATGTTGTTTGCCCCCAGAAAGATATAGTTTTTTCTATTTTTGGGGGTTGATCGTATGATAGGGTTGTCAATTGCAGATAGAAAAAAAAAAATACCTGTTTGTTCAAATTCCGCTACAAAACATCTATAGCTGCTATTTGACAACACTTTTTACTAATTAGTGTATTGCGCATCAATAGCAATTTGTTCAAATTCCATGGTGCTATAGTGCCACCGTTTGACACGACTGTAAAATGAGAGTTCTTCAATCCAATGATAGTTGGTGGCAATTTCATTGAAGTTCAAAATGGTATTCAGCAGAGGAATTATTTTTTTTATAAAATTCGGTTATATTTTAATTAGAAAATTAGTTGAAGCTGTTAAATGGTTGTATCTTCGACAAAGTTGCTACTTACTACCTTAAAATTCTTGAAGTACTGTCCTGAGTCTCGCCTGCCATCTATTTTATATGCATTTGATAATTGTTGTGAAAGACATTCTCATTTTTAAATGCTTAATGATTCCTTGGCTTCAGGATAGTTTACATGGTACATAACACTTGACCTTTTGCTAATTTAGATTATGTTATGGTGTGTTTGGTTAAGCTTTTAACTGACCTATAGATTAGATTGGATTTCTGGTGAACTTTTCATGCATTTAGATAGTGTTTATATAGGGAGTTTATTCCTCCTTTTGCTCAACTTTCCTTGGAATTGAACAGCATCGGAATTTTCATTCATATATGCAAACCATCAAGGGTTTGACAAAAGAACTAATTTTAATGACAGGATTATAATAGCAGTGACAAATTGTTAATTGTCCTTGTGATAATTTGTTCTCGCATAAATTTCATGTTTTAGCAACACAATTGACTATTCGTGTGCATGCTGAATTGCTGACTAATGAATTAATTATCATCGGCTTGAAATTTCCTGTGCTTCTGATGTACTGCAGGTTGTAAAGTGGCGATGTCCAAACCAAACTCTCCCTCCCAATTGCGATTCCGGTTTCGAAAAAAAGGCTCTGTATCTGGAGTCTATCGGTATCGACTCTTTCTCACTTATTGAAAATCATCCAATGCTGATCACCGCCTCACTTGAGGATATACAATCCACCGTGGAATACATTACCGCTATGGATTTCACTGCAATCGAGTTTCGACGTATGGTTGGCATGTGCCCTGAGATTCTAACTACCAAAGTCTCGGACATTATACCCGTCTTCACATTCCTTCACCGCGAAGTTCATGTAAGTGGCAAAAATATCAAGCACGTGATAAATCGTCGTCCTCGGTTGATAATATGCAATGTTGATAAGCAACTACGTCCTACCATGTACTTCCTCCAAAGTATCGGCATCGAAGAGGTAAACAAGCACACCCATTTGCTGTCATGTAGTGTCGAAGAAAAATTTATACCCCGAATCGATTACTTTGAGAATATCGGGTTCTCTCGCCGCGACACTACTTCAATGTTTCGACGATTTCCTCAGCTGTTTTGTTATAGTATTAAGAATAATTTGGAGCCTAAATACAATTACTTTGTGGTGGAGATGGGGAGAGATTTGAAGGAGGTGAAAGAGTTTCCACATTATTTCTCATTTAGCTTAGAGAATAGGATTAAGCCTAGACATAAAAGGTGTGTAGAAATGGGGGTGTGTTTTCCTCTACCTTTGTTATTAAAGACTAGTGAAGTGACATTTCAGAGTAGATTAGAAGCATTTGTAAATTCTTCAACACCCTTGAAAACATCTCCTCTATGGAGTGCTGGTTGTGATATTATTAATCAAGTATAGACAAAGCAATTGCATTGTATATTTACATTGCTTCTGTGATTTTTTTTTTTTTTTTATGAAACTAAATTTATATTAGGGGAGACACATCCCATGAAAGATCACGGAGAACTACTAATCTCATTGAGATTTATAATGAAATTTGAAATTTACGTATAACCTACTAATCGTAGAATTTTGGACTTGAACTCAAGTCATAGTGAGTGTGAGCAAAATGTCAAACTATGTGTCAATTGCAACAATTGGTACATTTGTGACTTTCTGAATAGGCTTTAAGTCCTCTTGTCGGCCATCAAGCAAGGAAGTTCGGATTTTTTTCCTTCTAACAAATTGACTATTGTTAGGAGAGTAAATATCCAATTTGGTCTCTTAAATTGAACACTTGTATTTATTTATTTTATCAATATTTCAAAATAGTCTATAATTTATCAAACAATTGATCAGGTTAGTCCATTCGTTAGTTTCATTTAACCATACGATGGTGTGTCACATTAAGTGGCATGTTGACAAAATTTACCGACCAAATTGATAGGAATAGGTTTTCAAATTGATAAATCTCCGATCTGTGTTTCCGGTTGTCTCTTCTTGTCTAAAATCGAAAGAAATTTCTATAGAAGGCTTGGTGTGGAGTTCAAAGAGAATATCAATAAATCCAACACCATTGATGAAGATGAAGTGCCCCAATATTTCAAAAAACAAAACTGACAACATAACCATTAATAAAAGATGTGTTTGGTTTGATTAGCAAATATGGAAGAAAGCATCTACACTAATGATTTTACCTGTCATAATTTTACTAGTAACAATGAACCAAACTCATTTCATAAGACTAATTTGCAAATAGACAAGTATCATTTTATGAGTATGGTAGCTATAGAGTATAAATGGATAATATGGCATAGCTTAAGGATGGAAGTTGCTTTATTTATTCAAGCTTGATATAGAGAGGAAAAGAGTGGGACAAAACTAGATATGAAATTGGTCCCTGATTTTTGCCGACGCGTCCTTTAACGTGACACATTATCACTTAATAGAGTAAAACTAATAGAAAGACTAACTTATAATTTCGATAAAATGAGGGATTAAGTTGATACGAGTATCCAATTTGAGTGACTAAATCTGAGTATTTACTCTTCGTTAGTAATTGAAACTTGGATGTTCAACTTGAAATCTTGAATAGGAGTTTTCTTAACAATTGTTTCAAAACAATACCCTATGTGATCCCATATAGAGGTCGATGTGCTTGCACTAACATGAGCTATGTTTATTTGCTATTCGTTCTTAGATATGGATGACCATGACCTGTTGTAGATATTCGTCCTACGATTTTAAATAAATGACTGAGATCCTTTAAAATTAATTTATTGATTGTATAATTTGAACCATCCTATCTCAAATTAATGCCAGCACTCTTACCATATTTATCGTAGAGATTCCGAGTCCTTGATTCTCTTACCATGGTACATTTGAGACTTTGAGGAAACAGGTTAATCATTTTTTCTAATAAGAAAATCTTATATTATTTACAAATCTGTACTATATATAAAAAGACAATACATGATTTTGATGTAACTTTTTCCTTTTAATTTTACCTTTAATTTTAACTACTTATTTACAATTTTATATCTTTCTTGATTTAATTAAATAATTAATTTTTTCTTAAATATCGAATTTCAATTTGCCCCATAACATATTTATATGAAATCTAATTTTAAATTTCCTCTTCATTAACCCTTGGTTCTAGACATGGGTATCTTTCAAAAAACATAACAACTATCCCTATTTCTCATGTGGCCAAATTGAATTTCTTCACCAACTCAACAATATTTTCTTTAAAATATATTAGTTGAATGTTCAATTATTCCATCCATTGTGAAAGATATCAAGATATATCTTCTCAGTAAAATTATAAATACTTTAATATTACATTACAGTTAAAGTATAAACGGGTTTCGTGGTGTAGTTGGTTATCACGTCAGTCTAACACACTGAAGGTCTCCGGTTCGAGTCCGGGCGAAGCTATTTTCTTTTACCAAATTTTTATCTACAGTTATCACAACAGAACTCATTCTCACGGAAGCATATAAATTATTCAAAATTGTGATTTTTTTAAATAACTAGAATATAATTGTGATTATATTTATTTAATAAAATAATATTGACTCAGAGATATTCAAATTACATATCTAGTGATTCATTTAACTGACCACTGTTAAATTATTCATAGTTTTTCTTTTTGTGACTAGGTTAATTATTCATAGCTATGAGTATTTGTTTTTTACATTTGCATAAATTATGAATTATTGTTGGGTAGAATTAGTAGTTAATTATTTTGAGTAAAATATTTGTTATTTAAAAGATGTCATTAAAAAAATATTTCGACGATGTTGAAATTAGAGAAATGTTGGAAAAGTTAATGAAAGACAACTACAAGATTCGTGAAGACGATTAACGAAACACATATGATGTTCGAAAAAAGGTAAAGAACAACTTTTTTTAGTCGAAAATGAATTATCAAGCAATGCACAATATAAATTTTCCAATTGGATATAGAGGAAACATAAGACCATCCACAATGAGAGGTGATTCCCTTAATAAACATTATGTCAGATAAGCACCTCCATTGTGGCATCCAAAAATTCGGTGATTGTGGAGATGAGTGCTTCTATAGTCACCACCTCTCATCACTTTTCATGAGTCTCAAACAATAAATTATATTAAAATAAATTAATGTTGCATATGAAGAGTGTTACACTGCGAAGTCTTTAAAGTCGTATATTCAAATTAAGACTTCATTTGAAGTCTCACATAAGACTTCCTTTAAAGTCTCACATGGGGAAGTCAGACTTGTTTTGAATTTTCGTATAGAAAGTTAGACTTCCCTTGTAGTCTCATACATATACATAGTGCACAACCAGGGCCGACCCAACATATTATGAGGCCTAAAGCGAAATTATCAGAGGGGGCCTTTTCAAAGTTAATAAATAAATTATTAATATTTTTATTTAAAATTGATCTTTCGTACTTTTTTTGATACAAAATCATTTATCAAATTATTGTAATTGATTTCGTTTAACAATTCTTTTTCGATCGATAATAAAGCTAGTTCATTTAATCTTTCTTGTGACATCGTTGATCTTAAATAAGATTTAATTAATTTGAGTTTCGAAAAGCTTCTTTCTACTAAAGCGACAGTTACAGGAATTATGAACATTATTCTATAAGCAATATATGCATTTGAAAAAGAATCTAACATTCTTATATAATTAAGTATGTCAATTGGTGTATCATTTTCTACTTGTATTATCTCTCTTAGAATTTTAAGTTCTACAAATAAATCTAATCCATCAATGTCTGAGTTGTCCTTATGTTTTAAAGATTGTTCAAGGTTAATGCAATTTTCTTTTAATTTTTCATTATCCAATGATTTTAATTTCTCAATATTAAATAGAAAACCAAAAATATTTGCATACAATTTAACTTGTTCAAATCTACTTTGAAATGAAGTAATTGATCTATCAATTATGTACATGAAGTAATCAATTTTAAAGGACTCTTCAGAAGATTGTACAATGTCATTATCAACACTTTCATCAAATTGTTTCTTTCTACGAATAATACGTTTTTCTCGAAACTTAGGTTCTATGTCCATTTCGATAGAAATTTCTTTGGCAGAAATCATGGATTTTCAAATCAATTTTCTCTATATTTTTCAAAAAATGAAATGAGACCTTTCAACTGTTCTATAGCAACATCAATACGCATATCTTTTGATAGGAAAGTTTCAGACGAACGATTCTAAGAGACATTTTTAGTAAAAAACAATGTCTTTAATATAAGATGGTTTTTAGTGAAAATGAATGCATTTAATATTAAAAGATTCTTCCAACGGTATAGTATCCTCGTCCTCATAAATAGTTGCATCGATTTTAATTGGCTAATAGTACAATCAACACACAACATGTATCAATTCAAATGATGATTACACCAAAAATTGAAAATTAAAAATTTTTTAGAGGCCTTTTTTGTTTCTGCATATGGCTAAAGAGTTTTGATAATATATTATCGGGCCTTTATACCGTATAAAAATTAAAGTAAAAATTATTTTTTGGCGAGGCCTAAAGTAAGGGCTTTAGGCGCCTCTCCCTTGGGCTGGCTCTGTGTACAACTTTCTCTAATGTGAATATTATTCTTTGGAAAATTCGCAACAGATGGCTAAATTGCATTTCCATCACACGCCATAGATTTTTCATTGCTCTCGTATATTCTGGAGTTTGTTGCCCCTGACTTATTTTGAAATAGATTAAGTCTCCTTAACTACATATTTGATTAGTCTTAGTTGGATTGGGGTTTTCTTGCGCTGCACTCCTTTTTCCTTCTTCATGGTTTTATCCATAAGGTTTTCATGGGGAAGATTTTTAATTAGTCAATGACTTTATTTATGTTATTTTCTCGTTAGTTTTGGCCTAGTCTCCCAAGCTTTTGATACTTCTTTTTCCTTTTTTTAATTTAAAATATTAAAATACTACAAGTAATAGTAATAGTGTTGAAGTGTCAACCTAATTGAGATGTCAATTCTATCATGTGATGTCTTAATACCTTAATATTTTTTTTTTAAAAATACACGATACACGACTTCAATACATTTTAAAAAAATAATATCATAATGTCTATTTGATTAGTTTCACTATAAAAAATAGCTTATTTTTTCACCTACACAATATTAGTAATCATTGTTTCAAACTACACTAAATCTAAATGGAAACCTCGGCACCAAATACCTTGTACACTCTTTTCACCTCTCTATCTTTCTCATCAAATCTTTTTCTCTCTCTTGTTTTTTTTATTTAATATTTTTTAAATGAATTGATAGCGAAGTGGAGATAGCTTGAGTACGAGATGCTTGGGGGTAGAGAATCCACATCCCACTAAACTAATAAAAGTTCTGCACATTCTCTTATTAATGTTTATATCACACTTACACTTATTTATTTATTTTTTTTATAACTTTTATACATAACATTTTAAATTTTCGTACATTCAACACGTTATTTTATCTTTATTTTAAGTTTTCATACACTAATTCAACACGTTATTTTATCTTTATTTCTATTTCTTCCAAGGAATAAAATCGGTATCAACCAATCTTTTTCCTACTTTTTCCTGTAGTCTCAAGACTCTAGCATCACAAGAATAGAGTTGCATAAAAAAAAAAATTTCATATTGTAAGTAGTCAAAATTGCACACCTAAGTATGTTATGAGATGTTTAAACTCTATATTATTTCTAGGCACACTTTGAGCTTAGATTAGATGCAAATTTTATTATTATGATTAAATTTAAAAGTACAGACATAATATCTAAATCGTCCAATTTTCATTAAATAATTATAAATATATTGACTCCAGAATTACATGCATTCCAATTCCTTTAAAAAATCTCTTTTAAGTGATAAATGATATTCTATATATCAGAGGATTAGAGCATCAATACGCCAACAAACTAAATAACCATAATCAGTTAAAACAAAATCAGTAAAAATAACGATAATAATGACAAAAGCATATTCATGATTATAGTGATTAGTGAGTTAATATAACAACTAAACCAACTTTCCATCCTAACAACTCCTTCCCGCTTGTTTCTTCATCATCTTCTCTTTCTCAATCCATCATCAAGAAAATGCAGAGCTTCTTCAACGCTTGGATAGTGCTTGCACTCGTTATACTCCTTCCCGTACTTCTCTCTCTTAGAAACCCTCGTGGCGAACCACAAAACACTTCTTCTTCTTCTTCTTTCTCTGACACTTCCTTTGGTTCTGTCAAGTTAGCCAATACTTTTCCCTTTGAATTCAATCAGAGGATTAGAGATGGTTCCAATCTTGAATATGATTTCTATAGAGATACATGTCCACAAGCAGAAGACATTGTTCGTTCTGCTGTTACTAATATCTACTTTGATCATAGAGATCTTTCGCCTTCTCTTCTTCGTCTTTTCTTTCATGATTGCTTCATTCAGGTTCGGTTTTCTTTTCTTTTGAACTAATGGGGTGTTTTTGTTTCTCTATGTTTTCGTTCTTAGATTGTAAATTTTGTCTTTTTAGTATCTGTGTCTAATTGGGTTTTCATTGTTCTTCAATTATATCCAAATGGGGTGTTTTTGTTTTTCTCTGGTTTGGTTCTTTGATTGTAAATTTTTGTCTTTTTAGTATATGAATTCAAATGGGTCTTCATTGTTCTTCAATTCAATGGAAATGGGGTGTTTTTGGTTCTGTGTTTTTGCTTCTGAGATTGTAAATGTAGTCTTTTTATTATCTGAATCCAAATGGGTCTTTATTGTTCTTCAATTCTATAGAAATGGGGTGTTTTTATTTTTCATTGTTTTGCATCCAAGATCACAATTTTGGTCTTTTTATTTTGTGAATTTAAATGGGTCTTGATTGGTTTTTCTTAGGGGTGTTTTTGTCATTTTTGTTTTCTTTTTAGTTTGATATCTCTTTTCTTCAGATGTTTCTTTTCCATTTGTTAAGCATTTTTTGCTATTCCCCCCTCAATTTTACAAGCTCTATGGACTTGGAATTGGGTCATTATTTCAATTATATGGAATAGTAAATAATGGATATCCTAAATTTTGTCCTTATTATGTTATATTTACTATATGAATCTCTTTCTTATTACTTTTATTTTCATCAAAAAAAAAAATAATGGAACTCTTATCTATGGTATTGCTGCTATGTTTACTAAAGCTTCTTGTTGCTTTGATCATGGTTTTGTTTTGCTGTTCTAATTGCTTGGGATATTGCTGAATCAGGGGTGTGATGCTTCATTGCTGTTGGAGGACAATGGTGATAGAAACAGTTCCTTTGAGAAGCAAGCTATTCCAAATCAGACATTGAAAGGTTTTGACAAAATTGACTTGATTAAGGAGGAGGTGGAACAAGCGTGTCCTGGTGTTGTGTCTTGTGCTGACATACTTGCTCTTGCAGCAAGAGATTCTGTTCTTTTGGTTTGTTCCCAACTCCTTATAACATTTTATTCTGTTGAAAGGTCTCAATTCTGATGCATTTTGGCTTTAAATGATATTTGGAAAATGTAATACATGGCTGCTTTGATAAATAAGGTTCTGTTTCTTTGTCATGGGAATTACTAGTTTGCAAGTTAAGGCCGGTTTACTTCTTGTGTTTTTTTGTTTCCATTTTCACTGATAAAGTAAACATTAGAGAGAATGCATTGTAGAAGTTTTTGAAAATGCATTTTAGAAATAGATCGAGTATTTCTGAAAATGCATTTTCTCTAGTTAGCTTCTAGCTTCTCTCCATCACAGTTAAAAGGAAAATCTATAACCAAATGTAATTTCAGCCACACACATACGAAATAATTGAAAAAGAAATTTAAATTTAAAATTTTTGTTAGAAAGTAATCCGGCCCTAATATATTTAAAAAGTGGAACTATTATGATGTTATGGTATATTGATGCCAAGTTCTTTTCATGTTGTCTTTGCTCACTTTGTTGTTTCCATTGGGAAAACTAGCTATATATATATAAAACTGCTGACCAAGTCATTTGACTTTAACTTTGTTTTGATTGACTTTTCAACAATCGCTTGTTCATCTCTGCCTCATATTGTTTTGAGATACTTCTCATGTTCAACCATCTGTCTATTATCCAAGTCCTTAACTTTTACATATCCTGATTTAAGGGTAGCAATGTTTTAGAAAGTTAATCATTATTGCACCTTTAATTTGTTGTATGGACATGTCCATGGCAGGCTGGTGGACCTTTCTATCCAGTTTTAACAGGCAGACGAGATAGCCATCAATCGTTTTTCGAGGACGCAACTGATCAAATTCCAAGACCTGATGATAACATTACGCGCACACTTCACCTCTTCAATCTTAGAGGATTTAATACAAGAGAAACAGTCAGTCTTCTTGGTAAATTACTTAGCATTTATATATATATATATATATATTTCTTTTTCTCCCATTTCTATTGGTTTTAAATCGTGGCCGTGTTGTAATCTTGATAATGCGAACCATGTTGGCTGATGCAGCCTTTATTGCATTCACAAAGACATAAAAAACCACGATGTCGCAGCTCAGGTCGCGGTCGTGCACTTATTTTAAAACCTTGAAATGACTAATAAGGTCTATTTTTTCTTGATAATATGAAGGAGGACACAACATTGGCAGAATCGGTTGCGATTTCATTCAGCAAAGGCTATACAACTTTCAAGGAACAGGGCAACCAGACCCGAGTATACCTCTCGATTTTCTTAGTCAGATGAGGCAAAACTGTCCAGACGACATCAAGAATATCAGCAGCACCGACAAGTTTTCAACGTTTGTGATTTCGAAGCCGAAGCATGTTCACTCTAACAACAAAGGGATGTCATACATGCAAGCATTGTCGTCTGCAGTATCATCTGGAGCGGCATTCGACGCTCACTACTACCAAAGCTTGTTGAGAGGAAGAGGGCTACTGTTTGCTGATCAACAACTGATGGCTGAGGAGAAGACTGCTAGATTGGTTTCGGCTTACGCTTCGGATGATGGATCGACTTTTCGGATGGATTTCGCAAGGGTTATGTTGAAATTGTCTAATCTTGATGTTTTGACTGGAACTCAAGGTCAGGTTCGTCTGAATTGTTCGCAACTTATAGGTTCTTAACCGAGTAGTTTCATTCTTTAAGCATTCTTTGTTGTACAATTTGGTATATAGAAAATTTGTTCTCTTTTATGTAAATGTCTCATACACATTTGAGTATAGTTTTGGCTCTGTAAAGGGAAAATTTGTTACAGAATTTTTAGATTTTGGTGGCACTATTCAATGTTTAGTCTATGGCTACAAGGCTGCAATAAATAAATATCATGATTTAAGATCAGTTTTGCATAGAACTCTTTCTGAATAGAGTGATTGCCCAACATGAAGAAATCAAATTATTTAACTTGGATCCCAAGGTATTGAAGTATAAAATCAAAGTGTTTATTATCAGCTCCCTATTCAACTCTTAGAATTACAATGAAGGAATAATTCTTAGATATTATGATATCACAAGCCACATCTGTTTAATAATACATACTAGTAAACAGTGAATCAACTTTCACATTAATTATATTGATCAAATATAATACATAATTAAATAAGAAATATTCAATTATATTATACATAAATAACAAAATTTGACACAAGTAATCACACATTATAATGGATGACTATAATCCAATAGTTGGATTAATAATTGGTTATAAGTTGATATTTTCTCACATATCAATGTTGTACTTTTCTTCATCACTTGCTTGGTTTGTGTGGAAAGCTCCTAACGAGGAGTTATTATTTTCTACCAAAACACCTCTCAAACATTATATGACATGAAAGACATCTCAATTATGTTGGCAGCTCTTTCGTGTCACTCATCATCTGCAGCATCCTAATAAGAAGTATTATTAAAAAAATGAAAAGGAGAAAGGAGTACAACTTTGGGGCTAGGCCAATACCCAAAAGAATCAATGTAAGAGAGCGGCTGCCTCATTAAAAATCTTGCTCGGAAAATCCCATAAGATAAAACCGAAGCAAAGGGAAAAAGAGTGCAACAAACAAAGTCAACTAAAGAGTAGTTAGATCACAACCAAAACATTAAAAAGAAAATACACATCAACAAAAACGATAGTCAAGTAACCCTACTCTATTGCGAAAGAAAAGCTTAGAATACAATATGGAATGGTATCCCACCACACTAAACCATTGCTATACAATCCAAGAGATGCAATTTTGTCGGCGCACTTATTTCCTTCACGGTAAATATGAGAAATAATGCATTTAGTTAATTCGATATAATTTAACCATCTAACTCGAAGCATCCATGGAATAATATTTGGAGAAAACCAACCTTTACAGGGCCGGCTACTAGACTATGCAAGCAGCTGAATAGCACAAACCCCAATTAGTGAGGGCCCCAAATTAGAGTGAATATTTTTTGGTTAAAAATATTTTTAATCTCTATAAAATTACGACCTTTTACGTTTAGTCTTTAAAAGTGAATAAAAAAATTTTAGGGACTAAAAATTTGAGAATTTTTTATAGGGATTAAAATTGATTTTAATTATTAAAATTGCAAATTTTTTTAAACGAAGTTCAATTTTTAAGATTAAAACAGAGCCTCCAAAATATGTAAGACGGTCTTAAATCTTTATTAACGTAGGTTGTTTCAATGGCGCTATCATGACACCATGCAACTCTGCATGCAATGCGGTAGTGATACCATTTATACCAAGATTCTTAGCAAACGAACCCATCGTGGCTGCACTACTATCACGAAAAATGCCTCCACAAGAAACGTGACCTGGGCTATCACGTGTCATGCCATCAGTATTCCATTTAATCCAAGAGACTATGGGAGGCGATCAAACAACCTCTTTAATCGGAGGAGCCATAGGAGGGTGTCATTTTACGTTAAAAGCCTCGAAGATGGCAAATTCTTGGATGGAGTTTGAACCAACAGCCGAGGAGACCAATTCCGAGAGGTGATATAGAATAAGCTCTGTACATAAGTAATATCAATGGCCATCTGTATAATGGGCTGCAACCAATTTCCTTTTTTTACTCATGACACACATTAGCGGAAGCATTTTGGGTTGAATATATATTTGTTTAAAAACGCCTTATATACAACAAGCCTAGTTGGAGTATAATTGAGCATAAAAAGGAAGAGTGTTATGTGCACTTGATTATTTGTTGGATTTTGGACTTACAATTTCCACCTTGAAGACAATGTGTTTCTGCAAGATTGGTGAGATGTTATGACTCAAATATGTAAAACATTAAAGCCTAAATTTCATGACTCAAATATGTAAAACATTAAGCCTAAATTTCATTAGGTGTTTTATATAATGAGTCACTTATTCTAGAAGGATCTAGATAGATCTGTTGGGGTGAACCATTAGTTAGTTTGTTAGAATATGTTTTCTCTTATGTTGTAAATAGAGAAATAGTGTTTGTAATGGTTACCAAGAAAATGAATGAATAAGTAGTTTTTACAATAACTTAGTATTAATCTCGTAGTATATTTTAGTGTATTTCCTCCTCTTCTAATGTATCTCTAAAAAGTGCTACATTAGGTTTTCCTTATTTCTCCCTTTTTTCAAAAGTTTCTCCTCGCGTCCAAACTCTCAAACAGGATTTTAAGTTTTGTTTGAGAGTTAAAGAGAAAAAAAAGAGGTTTTGAAGGGAATAAAAGAAATGGAAAGATAGAGAGATTTGCTTCATATTTTTTGAGAGTGGTTTTGAAGGGAATGAGATGAAAATATTATTTTTATTTTGAAAGTATTATGATAGGAAGTAATAAATTTGAAAATTTATTCAAAATACTCCAAAATCTTCGCCCAATGCATATTTTAGTTCCCTCACATAGGTGGTTTTTCGTCCAATAAGAAAAAAAATACAATTTTATGTAAAGTATTAGGACTAACCACCCTTATTCTCTATCTTCAAAACCCGCCCTCCATTTTCCTCCAAACTCCCATACATAGGCTAAGTAGAGGATAAGGAAGTTCCTTCTCCGATCCTCTTGTGTTTTCAAATATTCGTATGGATTGAGTCAATCCAAACAAATATTGGAGATTTTTATAAAACATAAAAAGAAGAAGCTCGCAAATGATAATGTAAGCCCACTTATTGGGTTTATGAACACCTCTCTTGGGCCTATATCATGAATTATCTTCTTTCTCAATTATGGGCTCCATACTACCTAGTTGGCCCACATATGTCCATTACATATTCTGACTCCAATTCATGGTGCAACAGTGACATAGTCCAGCCCAAGATCTGAGGCCAACGAAAGAACCTCCTTCAAGCCCAAAACCTCTTCCACCCGCAAGATCCAGAAAGTCCAAGTGGACTTAGTTTCCACAAATCTGAAAAATATAATATACTGTAGGGATTAAAACAGATTAATGAGAACTAGCGCAATGTTAGAAAAAAAAAACTAGAGAAACTAAAATAAAATTTGATCAATTTCTATTCATAAGCATATTTTATATGAAATTTAAAGCATATTTTTTATAGATTGGTAAAAATTATATTTGACTTTAATTTGCTAATGTACTTTTTCTTTTTTTTAAAATGTAAAAGTTTTACATAGTCCTCCTATCACAAACTATTTTACACATGACACCTTTTTGTTGTTAACCCACCCTAACTCAAATTAATTTTTGTGCTTTTACATAAACTAACCTTTTGAAGAGGCAAATGTCCTTTGTCAGAGTGGTTTGTGAACAAAAATAAGTGACTACTACTCTAATAACTATTATTTACAAAAGATAATTTGTTTTGAATTATTAAATCTTATTATGCTTAATATACTATTTACTTTTGTCTGAAAAAAAGTATATTTTTTCTTTAATTTAAAAATGTTTAATACAGACGTTGAAAATATGATATTAAAAATGAACAATTTAATAAATTTAAATTATATTTTATATATTGTATTTAACTTAATTTTTTAATAATCGTGAAATTATTTTTTTATAATAGTAATTGAAAGGAGTATTTTCCCTCTCTTTCTATACCAACTTATATGTGATAACAAAGAGAGTAAAAGTGGGCAGTAACTTTCATCTAAGGGTACAATGATCACAAATGCTTGGAGCCTATGATAGGTTTGTTCAAATTAATAAACGCTTTACTTCTAAGATTTGTAAATGAATATGAAACATGTATATAGTACTATACATTAAGTAATGAAGTTCACTTCTCACCCTTTTAGATTGAGAACGGCACTCAACTTAATTGAAATATTCTACATCCCTTGTTGGTACACAAAATCAACGTGAAAGCATTGAATGATGACCTCACCCTTTAGGTAGCTATAGTTTGGTAAGATCTTGTCCTAATCATTACCAAGTCCAAATGCATGTAACCACTAATTCACTTTTTTTCTTCTTCTTCTTCTTTCAATTGATGACTTATATAGATTAAATTTCATTTTTTTAATAATTATTTTTTCATGGTTTTGGTTTCTTAGTTTTGAATTATTCAATAGTTGAAAATTGGTGTGTAACTTTAAACATGCTATGACGCCATAGTGTTGTACTTGCAAAGGTAGTTTCAATTCTTCAAAAGGATGTGTGGGAACGTGAAGAAATTGTGTCACATTAGTGGCAGTAAGTGGAAAAATATTACCTACCCACTTGCAAAGTATATATATGATAATTCTAGTTTACCAACAATTTATTTAATATTATATATTACTAATTTTACATATATTAAAAATAATAGTTAATTACATTTAATAATTTGTTATGAATTTGTTATGTTGAAATATATTTTGTTAATAATAGTACATCCTCTGTTTACAAAGAATGTCATATTTGACCATTTTTTATAGATAAAAAAATATATAAATAAGAAAAAATGATAAATAAAAGAACGAGAATGATGATTTTATTTATTTATTCATCTTTAAAGAGATGATAAATTCTAATATAATTAATTCACACAACCAGTTGAGTTAGAGTTTAAGAACAAAAAATGATGATTTTATTCCATTAATCTTATTAACCATTGGTGTATGTATATTATCATAAATGAAAAGTCAAGAATAATAACTTGGAAGTTATACACAATTTATTAATTAGAGAGTAAAATTAGAAAATAATAATAATTAAAGTTACATTAAAAGCATAGAGTATTTAATAAAGAATAAAACAATTTATTTGTTTTGCAAGTACAACTTATATGATAAAAAGTTGTAGACACATACATGTGTTGAAGTGTGAGTTTCCTAGTTAGACTCTTAAAAAAATTAATATTAAAAAAAACAATTTATTTAATAGTATATATGATTGCATACTTCATATTTGTGCTTCAAGCTACAATCTATTCTAACATAATTTTCAAAAGTATACATGAAATCCATCATACATCAAATTCACCTAATAACCTTAGATTAATTTCCCATTGTCAGTATACCTATACTGATTAAATCACAAATTGATGAATCACATAAAAACTTTTTTATCCCCCAAGTTATTATTTTGAGGCAAAGAGGGCCACAATTGAATGTTACCAAAGTCTAATTCAGATTCTTGCATTGTGATATCATTGAAATCAAATGCATGAGGGTCAATTTCTGGCTCAACTGCATCATAATTCTTTGGTAGGACCCCATCACCTTTGTTTGACTCCAATTTTTCACCAACTCCAAACTCATTCTCAAATTCATGGGACCACTTTTTTGCTTCAACAACATCTTGAACATTTCCTTCACCAAAATTAATAATATTTTCATCACTAGCTTGAAACCCCTCTAATTGTACTTGATCATTTGATTGATAAGTTCCAATATTCTCTATAAAATTCCAAAGATCATAATCTGATTCCCATGGTATTTCAATCAAATTGTTTGGTTTTTCAACTTCTTGTAATATATTGTCAACATCATAAGATCCTAAATAGCTTAATGGAGAAGCCATGTCACCAATTTGGCTTGTGTTCAATATGTTAGACTCAATTGAAGATAATGAAATAATTGATGAATCTTTTGGATCCTTAACAAGTTCAATATTGGAGAATAATTGTTTTTCATAATCTTTCTCAATTTCATTTGTCATTGTCACTTGTGAAGTTTGCTCATTAAATTCACTAGTTGGAGGAGTAGTACTCTTTGGTACCTCATTTGATGATAAAAATGATTCTGATGAAGAGGATGAGGTTATTGATGATTCTAACTTGGATTCTGAGGCACTTGACTCTGAATTTTTTACGATCAATTTTTTCTTTAAATGTGTGTTCCACACATTCTTGATCTCATTATCTGTTCTACCAGGCATATAGGATGCAATCTTTGACCATCTGAAACAAATTTGTTTTAAATCATATTTAGATATATAATAGAGTAACAAACACAAGATAAACAATTAATAAGTTATGAATAAAGTTGAATTCATCCATAATATCGAATTTGAATCCTAATTGAAATAATATTTAGTCAGATTATTTTACTTTCTGACCGAATATCAAATTACTAAGTCCTAATTATATATAGAAATCAGAGTTTTGATTAAAAAAAATCACAAATTTGAATTAAGTCTAACTCAAAACAATCACGAATTTGAATATCAAAGTATCCTCACTTATAAACATATGTTGCGTTGAACTCTTTTAACAATATGCGTAATTTTTTCATCACTAAGTTTACCAAGTATATTTATCTTACTAAAAACCATTTTATAAAAATAATAATAGATTTCAACAAATATGGATGTGGTGATATATGATTGAAGGACTGAGCAAACAAAATATATAAATAATAATTAAATCCAAATAACATTACCAAAATTATTTTATAAATTAAGACTTACTTGTTTCCCATGGCCTTATGTAGCTTTATTATGGTTTCCTCTTCCTCTGCTGTAAAATTGCCTCTCTTTAAATCAGGCCTCAAATAATTGATCCATCTCAAACGACAACTTTTGCCACATCGCTGAAGACCTTAGTAACATATAAAAATAAAAATAAATTAATACATCATCACTAAATTTAAAACTTTTTTATTTACAACCACTAAATTTACCACTTAGAAGGCATGCAAATTGCATGCTGTTTTACACACTCTTCTTTTTATAATCCAATTTGTTTCGAATAATAATTATAATGTTACGGTCTAATTATATTACTAAAGTACTTGTTGCATACGATGTTGATACTAATTTTTATTTTCATAAAGGAAGAATCTCCAAGGCAATAAAGGAAAGATTCAAATCCTCTTGACATGAAAGTGTGAATCTTTCGTGGGATTCCCTACCGTCACAACACTATAATAGAGGTTGATGGTAGGGGAAATGAGTGATTGAGAGAAGGTCGAGACTATAAAAAATGATTTTAGTAATAATTGATGAATCGCTACTCTTTTAATAATTTTTTGATACGTAATATCATTAATTCTATGTAAATACAATAATGTATTAGTGGCAAATAATTTATAAAAATAGAGATTAAAATTAATCATTTTAAATATATTTTGTAGACACAATATTTTAGAGATTAAAAATAAAAAAATCTACTTTATTTTAATCGAGATTAAAAACATATTTAATTTAAGATACTAACATTCAATGAACAATACTGAAGAGGATTAATCAATCTTATCCCAAAAATACAAAACATGAAATTTGAAATGTTGTGTTGGAATTCCTTTAAGGAAAATTATTAATATTAAAGATTTTATACATGCACTATGGCACCTTAAAAAGGGAGGTCTATATGTATAGTCTTTAATGTGTATTTATGGACATGATAGACTAATAAAAGGTAATTTTTTCATATATGGAAAAACATTAAGCTAGATGGAACTCATATATGGTAGGTGGGATATGCACTATCAGAAAATTAGCCATGTAAATGTATCTAATTTCCTCTAACTATGATTTGAAATGTCTGTTATAGGTAGAAGCAGGGCCCACATTCACTAATTACTAACAAGAGGGAAGTCATATGTCACCAACACTTGCCAAACTATTGTTTTGTCTAATATTTTTATTTTTATTTTTATTTTTACTTTTACTTTTACGATAGTGAATAAATTGACGATAACAACATATCAGGTAACAACTCTTGATTACTGTACAAATTAAGATTTTAGTTATAATTTTTAGATTCAAATTAGTGGTTTGCGTTTTTCTTCCTTTATAATTAAAGATCACATATAATTAATGACATAATTTAAATCATTTAATTGAATTTATCATTTGTAATTAAATGTTTTCAATTTTCAAAATAACTAAAGTTTTTCTTTTAACTAGATAAATATTAAAGCTTCGCGCACGATAAACTCTCTAAATTGATATAGTTGTTTTTTTAAAACAAAATCGGAGAAGGAGAAATTATAGATAATGACGGTAATATTAATTTTACAACTGTCTCGAATAAAATTTGAACTATGTCGTTTGAAGTTATATTATCAAATCTTAACAACTAAGTAATTTAGGAAGAAAAATACAGAGGAAGGTCTGATGCATATGATATGAAATGCAAATGCAGAAACTTGAAGTTTAATTTATCACAAACTATAGGTTCCTTTTGAAGCAATAAAATAATGCAAATGCAAATTGAAACATAGTAAATAAATTTTCAAATATTTCTTAGTTTTTGAAAATGAATGAGATCAAACACAAACAACATGAAACTTATGTCACTCTGCTAGAAAATTTTCTCAAACAAAATTCATTTCACAACAAGAGAGAAAGAGAGATTTAATATATATGTAAAAAATTTATATATACCTGCTTGTTTAGGGAGAGCTCTCCAATTTTCATGACCATATTTCTGAACAAAAGCAATAAGCTTAAGATCTTCATCAGGGCTCCAAGGTCCTCTCTTCACTTGACTCTTATCACAACATGGTGCTCTTCCTTTTCCCATAATGATTTCTTATATCAAACTCTAATTAAGGCTATCTAATTTCTCTCTCATACTATACTATATACTATTGAATTGAATTATATCATTTCTTATATGCTTCACACATGTGTTCTCCCTCTTCCTATATATACTAATTGGTGTTGAAAAAAGCTAGACTCTAAAATGAATCCACAAGAGTCATGCCACATGTTAGTTTATTAGTGTCCTATGCAATAAATAGAATGAAATCCACGAATATATAGTTATTAATTATAATATCTACATAATAGGAACTTAAGTGTAACATAAAATACATATATTTGGTCAAAAATACATATATCCTTTTGCTTATATTTAACTTTAGATGTAGTATCTATCATGTATACATTTGTAATTCATTATTTTATGTGTATCTATTTATAATGAAATCTACATAACTTAAAAGGTAAATTTTTAAAAAAGTAAATAACCAAATAATTCTGTCTCCGACAAAAAACATGAAGATCCATTAAAAAAAACCAAAATCAATGAACTTGTTTATTATTGAAATATTTTCCTAAGTATACCATAAAAAAACGATAAAACATTAAATACAGCCACTAATGTTATAAAAACTTACACAAATTTATTTGAGGGTACAAAATTATTTAAAGAATAATACATCTCAAAAATGTTTTTTTTTTCTTCTAATAAATGTAATAAGCGAATTCTTCTAAAATTCTATTATAATAAGGACAAAGAGAGAGTAATTATTATTGATGAATTAGTTCTTCTAAAACTCTATCCTAAAAATATTAATTTAATCATATTTCACATCTTTGTAGACTAAATTGATATTTTATATGTTACCAATTTTATTTATATTTTTTATTTTTCGATGAGTAAATAAATAAGTTTTCCAATTTCTTATTGTAGATTAATTTTTAGTAGTTACTCTTTTCTTATAATACTAATATTGTTGACAATTTCTTATAATAGTAATTAGTCTTTTAAAAAGTGTCTTGCAGTTATACCATTGCTTTTAATGTTGGAGTTGTCTATGTTTAGGAGGTTATCGGTACTGTATAAACCTGGAAGACATATGGGAGAGCCACCAACTTTATGAATATTGATATCTCTTCTTTATGATGTCAACATTCTCTTGGCAGGCCCATCTATAAGGCTGGTTGACCATAAGACTATTTTTTTATTTTTATGATGATTTGTGAAATTTAATTTCTATCAATTATTAATTTATGTCTTTCGTTTGGTTAATTCATGGCAATACATGCAATTGCATGTATAGATCACATATTTCAGCTGCCCAATTAGTGTTGGATAATCAATTATTCTTGTTAAAATATATATAGTTAATATATATATATATATATATATATATATATATATATATATATATATATATATATATATTTCCTAAAAACATTCATATTAGTTGAATGTAATCATGTTTTTTGTACTTATTATAAATACTTATTTAGTGGTAGTTATAAATACTTAGTATATATAAATTATACATGGAATGATAAAAATATAAAATGAAACTTTTTAGAAAACTAAAAGTGTTATGCACAAATTATTTACTTTATATTTTAAAGTTTAAATGTTAAAATTAAATTAAGTGCTCAAAATTAATCAACATCTAATATAGAAAAGGTTCAAAGGTGCACCTTTACTATTTTTAGTAAATTTTAATAAAATATTATATCTCCTTTTCATTTATTATTATTATTATAATTTTTTTAATTAAAAATGGTAAGGGTCTAGAGCTTCATATTAGACAAACTCTTATTTAAAGTCATTCACTTGTACTAATATTTCCTAATTAAAATGACATAAAATTTAGGAGAAGAAAACATATATTACATTAATTTTATTATTATATTTATGTTTAGCATTTGCCTTAAAGTATAATGGACATGCATGAACTATATATAAAAAGCTTTATACACCTTCAATCATATAATTTTTTTATAGAACCTTCAATCATATTTTACAATGTAGATATTTATTAAAATACTTTAGAAATTGTTCTATGAGTCTTGAAAAATGTCGAAATTGTTAGATTGTACATTATATCTTGAGTTTAAATATGAGATTTCGCAGTTGTGTGTGTGAGTTTTTAGTGGTATTTATTATCTTGTTTATAAACAAAAGAAAAACTTTAAAAATTAATATAACAAAGTGATACAATTCGAGTTAATGGCCAAATAATTTTTTTATATATCAATATATATCTATTAAACTCTTATAAGTTTTATACAAAAGTTATGTTTTATATGTTCAACTACTCCTTTAACTTCTTAATTTTGAATGGTAAAACAACTTTATTTCTTATTTTAATTAAATTTGATGTATGGGTGTTGTTACTTAATTTTCAATTGATCATATGTATATGTATGAGATTTAGTATTTTATAATTATATGTGTACTTTAACTATATGTATGATGAATGATATTTTTCAATAGTTGAATTTTAATTTAAGATTAAAGAAAAAAAATGCTATATGTACCAAAACGTAAGTTTGCGATGATTCCTCGCGTCGTGAAAATTATACATAAGCGTTTTTAAAATGTTGCAAAATTGTATGAAGTAAAAAAGTGACGCTTAACGAAGATTATAAACAGTCGCAAATTACGTTTTGCGACAGTTTGGAACCATCACGATGTTGTCTGAATAAAAAATGACACTTAACAATGGTTATGAATTGTCGCGATAATTAGGGACGGAGTTAGACCTAAGAGTATGCAGGGGCCAAATGTAGATGTATTTTTATCTTTATATTTGATAATTATGATTCTGATCTTGTTATCTATTAATTTTTGATTTTGAATGTATTCATTTAGACAAAAAAATCATAACAAGTTTATTCATGATATGTTGAAGCATACATATTCACGCAAAATCATGTGGTCATTTTCGAATAATCAAGAATGACTTCACCATCAATTTTAGACTCATTGCATGTACACAACAAGACAAGAACACACTTTTATGAAGTATATAACGATTCGGAAGAATCCTCAAATGAATGTCAAACAAGAGATTGATGACATTAATGATTGAAGAACATTTTGGTTGTCTTATGAAAAGACAAGAGACAAAATTGGTCAGTTTGGAGAAACTAAATGCATGTCCAAGGATGATAAAATTCGCACATGGGCCATCCAAAAATTAATGAGCCTTTAGAAGACAAAGATTGAAGGTCCACTAGCAAAAATACACATACAGATTAATCTGGATATCAATCTCCAAATTTATGACATGGAAGCAAATGCAAAAAGAACTCAAATTAATGCACTGAAAATGCATTGTTGATGTAACAGTTGCACATGCTTTTGACTCATTATTGTTCCAACAAACATATTACTGACCAACTCATCCTTCATACCTAACTTTCCTTCAAAGACTCAAGGAAGAACGTTCTAGTTTGAACAAGAATGTTCCAGACAATTGTGCAAGCAAAAAGATTGTTTCAAAGATAACAATTGACACTTGGCAAGAATGACCAATGGCTATATTCAACATAAATTGAATATACAAAGCATCTCGTCAGCTATAAGTCGAAGATAAAATAGAAGATGAAGAAAAGAGTTCAGTTAGCAATTAATCTACAATTGTTCATCTAAGCATAAGTTCTGAAATTCTTCTCTCAAGAAAAACTCCAAACTCTCTTCACTATATCGAAGATCATTCTTATTGAGTTCTTGCTTTCAGTTAATCTCAAACAAAGATTTGAGAATCATTAGATCCCAAACACTTTTTTTTTTATCATACACACGTTTATAACTTAAGTCTTTCTTTTATGTTAGATGGAGTATGAATGTAAAAATCATTTCTAATTTGAAAGGTGGTTGTAAAAATCATTCATGGATTGAAAGGTGAAGTTTGTATCTGATCAAGAAAGAAAGTGCAAAACTAGAACATTCTATACTGAGCATATTAGAAGGAATCTCACAGATTGTGAGGACTGGACATAGCCTGTGTTGGGTGAACCAATCTAAACTTAACCCATCCATAACGTTTTGGTCATTCAAGTCTTATTACCAAGATCATTCTTGAGTTTATAAAACTAAGTGCATGGACTAAAAAAAATAAGAAGAGGTCACAATTCAAAACCCTTATTTCTTGTGATTTTTATTGCTATATGTGTTTCATTCATATGATTTGTTTTGCACTTTAGGTTGAGATATAATTTGAATTATTGTATCTTTTTAATTTTTACTTATTAAAATATAAAATATAGTAGAATTCATAATTACTTACTAATGTAGAACAAAAAGTTTTTCCAACATATGCTAATTTAGATCTGTTTTAAATTTTGTGATACTCTTTCGTGCCATATATGTTTTGAATATGTATGACAACGGGACATGTTTTGTCTTAACCACCCCACCATATGTTTTCGAGAAAAATCCGAGCTCCGCTCTTGTTTTTATTTTTTTGGGGTTGAAATTTGGAATCTTATACCTACCTCTGACTAGGTTAGGATTTTCTTTTATTCCTTGTTCATATATATAAAATAATAAATTTGAAATTTATAGTTATTATATTAAAATTATATTTATAGAGATGAGATTAAAATTTATAATATACATCTTTTAAAATATAAAATTAATAAGTTCATTTATGTAAATTTTTTAAAATAAATATTTTAATTAGTGGTGTGGGTTCGGAGGCGGGTAAAAACATCCTCAACTCCCACTCTCGAATTTCAGTGAAGCCTTGAACCGACACCAACTCAAAGCAAGTTTTCCTAAATAATATTGGAATTTATTCAGATGTCTATTCACGGATGCATGTTGTGTTGTTATGTTTAGCCTTAGACTTCATTTTGATTTGCTCTAATTATTTACTCAACTCTTTTTATTTTATTATATATTTTTTCATATATTTACTAACTAATCAATGGTAAATATTGATATTCCAACACCTTCTTTTTTTAGAAGTGAGATTCATGAGAAATTTAATTCTTGTGTACGAACCCTCCATCATTTGATGATCACTGGAACTTGGATGGAGCTCAAAAGTAGCTATAGAAAATTGAGAAGTGTTGAGGTTAAAGCCTTTTAGATATATGTTTTAATGACAACAAACCTTATGAAATAAATGATTACGTTTTATGAATGTTGATCTACTAATGATTGCACTTGAGTTTTATTTAAGGAACATGAATTGCATAAGTGTACAAGCAAGAAGTCATTCACATCAACAAGTGCATAAGTATCTACTCAATAATGAAAAAATCTCAAAAGGAATATATCATATATCATATATCAATCATTCAAGATAATGATTATTGCATCTTTAAGATAACATCTTCATGAATAAAGTGTCTAATACATTCATAGTTACACTAAAGTTTCTCAGTGATACTTGATAGACAAGTCACAACATTAGCAACACCAAGAGAAATTTTAGAAAGTATTGCTTCAACAAAAGAATGATGGAAGAACATTCACTAGAAAGTTTTGGTTACTATATTAAAGAACAATTGACAATAAAAATCTTTTTGGAAGGGAAACATGCAGTAAATTAGTTAGCATTTCACACATGAACTATCCAACATTTAATGAGCAATTAAAAGTCAAGATTTGATGGCCTACTTGCAAAAACAAACATGCAAAATGTTATGCAGATTAATCTCCAAATTGATGAGAGATTTATCAAGATCATTCTGTTTTATCAAAAGATCATTCTAGTTTATCAAAATATATTTCTGGTTTATCACATGATCATTCTGGTTTATCAAATGATCATTTTGGTTTATCAAAAGATCATTTTGGTTTATTAAAAGATTATTCGGGTTTATCAAAAGACCTTTCTGGTTTGTTAAAAGATTATTTTGGTTTATTAAAAGATCATTCTGGTTTATCAAGATTATTTTGGTTTTTTCAAGATCATTCTGGTTAGTTCGTTTTAAGGACATGAGTAAAATGAATCATTCCCTATAGTCTAGACCTTAAGATAAACAAATATCAAGACTACTCAAAACAACACTCAAGCCCAAAAGTCTAGCTAAAGGCCCAAATAAGCAAACAATATCAAGATCAATAACTAGATCAATCTCCAGATTGATGAGTTATGAGCAAGGACAACCAAGACAACAAGGTACACTATTGCTGCACTTTTTGCAGAAAGCTCAAATGCTTCTAAAACAAAGGACTAACACTTCACAAGCATTCAATCACTCATCCACGTTTTCCATACAACACAAAACCAAGAACGTTCTTGTTTTACAAAATAACATTCTGATTATTCTCTTTTTAAGACATAATTAAAATAGACAATTTTCCACAGTTCAAACCATAAAGTTAAAGAATATCAAGACTACTCAAATCAATGGTGAAGCCCAGAACTCGACTTGCACTTTTTGCAGAAAGCTTAGCATGCTTCTAAGACAAAGGACTGACACTTCACAGCCGTTCAATCACTCATCCATGTTTTCCATACAACACAAAACCTTGAACTTTCTTGTTTTACAAAAAGAACATTCTGGTTATTCTCTTTTAAAAACAAAATTAAAATAGACAATTTTCCACAGTCTAAATCACAAGTTAAAGAATATCAAGACTGCTCAAATCAATGGTGAAGCCTAAAACTCGAGCTGAATGCCCAAATGAGGAAAACAACCTCCAGATTGATGACAAGATTGATCTCCAAATTGATGAGTTGTGAGCAAGGACGCAAGTACATTGTACTTACATTATTCTGCATAAAGATCTACATAATTCTGATTTGGAACAATACCAACTGACATTTCACAGCCTATTCACTCACTCATTCACGTTTTCCATCATATCCAAAAGTAAGAACATTTTGCGTTTGTCAAGAACGTTCTGGACATCAATATAAACATGTGTTTAATTGTTTTAAAATATATTTGACACTTGGGATATGTGTCCAACAACTATATTTAGTTTAAAATGAATATTCAAAGGCTTTTATCATCTATAAATTGAAGACCAATTGAAAGATTAAGGAAAATAGTTCAATTTACAAATCTACCAACACTTGTTCAAGTAATAACAAGTCAAAAAATCTTCAAGCAAACTCCAGTTCTCTTCACTATATATGTGGATCATCATTTACTGAGTTTGTCTTTATTTATCTCAAAAAAATGTTGAGAAGTTTCAAGATCCCAAACATTTTTATCATACACATCATTTGTAATTGAAGTCTATATTTTATGTTAGATTGAGTGCGTTTGTAAAAATCCATTTTAGATTGAAAGGTGACTGTAAAGATCATTTCTAGAGTGAAAGGTCAAGATTGTAGTTGATCAATGTGTGATCAAATGAAAAGGTACGAAAGAGAACATTCTGGTTCTGAAGCACATAGTGAAAATCTTACAGTTGTGAGGACTGGACTAACCCAAGTTGGATGAACCAATATACTTTTTGTGTGTGATCTTTCTATCCATTATCTTTAATTATTTGCACACACAAATCACACTTCATTATAAACTAATTTGTTTTATTTACTTCTAACATATCCAGAATATTCTGGACATTCTATTTCAACCAAGATTGATCTTGAATTAATTTAAATTAAACACATGAATCAAAATTTTAAAAGGATCACAATTCAAACTCCCTTTCTTGTGATTGACATTGCTACTTCAAGAAGATCTTTTGTGGATTTGCTTGTCCAAAAGACGAACAAGTGCATTTAGGTACATTCATGTTGACTTAGGAGACAGAGCATTCTTGGACAACGCTAGCCAACGTTTGGAGATGATATAAACAAAAATCACTTGGACAGTGTTTAAGAGAATGTCTCTGGTGAAATACTTTTCCGAAGACATCTGAAATAGTAAGGTTGGAATTTGTAAAACTTGAGGAAGGCGACATGATCATGGTCAAGTATGCCGCACGATTTAAAGAGTCGAACTGTATCAAGTTTCGAGATGGGCCTAAGGCGAAGATCAAGAAGCATGTGAGGATGCAAGAAATCCAATACTTCCCAACTCTAGTGAACAAAAGTATATTCTAAGATGAGAAACCTGCACATCAAGAGATAGAAAAACCCTACTATTATCCGTCATGAAGGTTGGGAACTATAAAGTGTTAGCTATGAGAAAATATTAGCTATATTAATCAAATTTTAGCTATGAGAAAATATTAGCTATATTAATCAAATTTTTGTTCAATCTATTATTGTATTAAACAATAATATCTTATGAGTTTAATTGTCATGCATTGTCTATATATAAAGTTTTATACTGTCAGCAAATCACAACTATTTATAAACATGACTTCTAAGTTAATAATAATAAAAATCAAATATTTTTAATGAACTAACGACTGTGATTGAATAATAATAAAAAACTCGTTACACCAACACTATATATATATATATATATATATATTAATTCATCTCTTATATCTTATACGGTAGGTCTTATTTATATTTGTTTTAGCATAATCTGATCTTCACCTTTGCGTCATCTTCATCATCAACATTTTTTAAGTTTAATTTCTAGCTTTTTCGAATCAATAATAAATTACCCAATTTCTATAAACTACCCAATTTCTATAAACTTCAAGATGAAGCCACCCAATTTCTAGTTTAACATTTTTTAAGTTCACTATTGATTAATGATGTCATGATGATATTATTATATAGTATGCGTGGCTTTAATTGACATATGTTATTAGTGTGTTAGTGTGTGAATCTTTTTTGACATCGGCAACGATCATAAATCATTAAAAAAAATTCACTTTTAACAATAGTTTTTTTGTAAAAAAGTCTAAAAGTTAAACAGGTTCAAACTTTCACCTTAAATGTATAAAATATTATTGCAGTTATTATATTTATTGTATTATTATGAGATTAAAATAATTTTCTTAAATGTCGCATATAAAACTGATATAATTGGTTGAAAATATTTTATTCAACATTAACGGTGAATTAACGTTTAACTCTTATATGTGAGCATTTTTAACCCTATGCGACCCTGCTAGTCTATTGAGATTAATTAAGAAGTTAGTTAGTGCTTTGGTCAATTTTGACATACAATACTCAATGTAAGATTGTAAGACAAATTTTCTTGTATTTGTTTCTCCTATTTCCTTTAAAAAATATAATTAGATTTAATAATTTTCAGTGTGATACTATATAATGATTTTTTTTTAAGGAGAATTCGAGTTCAAATACTGAATAGAATAATTTTTAATTAAATTTTATTTATTTACTAACCGAACTCTAGATTATTAAAATTTCATTTCTCTGAAAACCACACGGTTAAACTAAAAAAATATTACGTTGATTTATTTAGTTGAATTTTAAATTATTTGTATATATATGTTTTTGTTTGGTCATTTTGTACAAAGCAGTAGCACAAAGTTTTTTGACGGAACAAAGTGATGGCAATAAACACAAAGCACCAAGTTAATTAAAACAAGTAAAGATTTTCCTGGGCTCAATTTTAAAAAATGGGAAATAATTTTCTTTTCATGCATGGTTGAGAAAAAAAATGGTTGTCATAAATTTCCAATTATATTTTCAATTATTTATATCCAAATAAAGGCCAATAATAACTATAAAATATTATACAAAGTTTAGATTATCTATTCTTTGATTACTTATTTTTCTTTTATAACACACACAAGAAAATCATTTTATATTAACTTCTATCTCTTAATAATTTTATATAATTGTCCAATATATTATCAAAATATATTTATAGTTAATTGATCAATTGAAATTACAGTATATATCTTAGGTCTATAACTTGATCAATTGACAATATATTTATATTTCATTAACCACTAAAAAGTAAGTAAATGAAGTACTCTAAGTAGTTAATGATTTGAAATTTAGTGGTTAATAGAGTAGTTTAACTGGTTAATGTGATATCTATACGCTTGAGTCATTTTATATATAACTATATATTTAACAAATGGTTAATGATGTATATTTTAATGGCCAGTAAAATTGTTAAAGTGTTTGTTTTAATGGAAAATTTGTTAAAGTGGTTAATGAGATACATCCATACAAAAATTTCTCCATGCTTATTAGAAAAATTTAAAAAAATTTCCTCCTTAAGTGTGAGTATGTTCCATTTTAAGTAATGTGAGATTTTTAACTTCCACTTGCTACACAACACTTAATGGTAAAATATTAAGATTGTTCGCTTCCCAAGTGGGACAACCTTAATGTCAAATTGTGAGGAACAAAGTAGGTATGAAAGAAAACATGAGATAATAGAAAGGTTGACACAAGAGAAGAAGAAAAATTAGTTTCAGTGAGGATGATTGTGCAACAAGCTTCCTTTGTTTTTGTTCTAATTTTAGTATGTTATTTCTACCATGCATTGAGTTTGTTTTATTGATAATACATTTTTATTGTTGTTTTGTCTTCTCTTTGAGTTAGTTTGGTACACCACTTTTGTGGCGGTTTTTTTGTTATGGTTTAGTTTTCACCTTTGGTTGATGTTTGTTTGATAATTAATGTTCACTTGTGTTATTAAGAAGATTCAAATGTACTCATTATTTACATAGTGGAAGATTTTGCTAGACTAAATGTCGTGATTTTTATTCTATCACTTTGAGGAAAGTTTTTAACGTCAAAAATTATGGTGTGTTGATATTTATTTTTATTGTCATTGCGTTATGGAATTGCATATTTTGGCTTGCTTATTTTTTTGCACAAGTGAGGGAAATATTTTGCATTATTGAGATTGTTATCTCTAGTTGGTTTGATTTGTGCATTTAAATAGAAGAGAAAATGAAGGACTACATATGATTAAACTTAATTCTACTAAATCATACAGTTTAGAAGACTCTTATGGAAGACATTGTTGGAACCAAGTCGGTCCCTTGAATATTTCCACTTTGTGGTTTTGATGTTAACAACAAAAGTACTTTGTGAGAACAATTTATTGTACTAATGATTTTATTAAGCATGCATAAATTAGAATAGGAAAATCGGAGGATACCACCAGAGGAAGTAAAAAGGTCAGAGAAAACAAAATCAAATCAGTCAATGAAATCCTCAGAATTCGAAAAAATGCACGCGTTGAAAAAGTACGCGCATCTGCCTCTAATAGCGTGCTTCTGGTAGTTCAGTGTGTTTCTGCATCTGCTTCTAAAGATTGAAGCATGCTTCTGGTTAGCATGCCTCCGATGAATCTGTGCATCTGTCTTTGAAGAATTATGTGCCTCTGAAGATTCAACGTGTTTTTGGAGTTTTCCATGCATATGATTAACAGTAACTGTAGGATGTCTCTGATGAACAGTAAATGTAGGATGCCTCTGATCAACGGTATTTTTGAGCATGTCTCTAAAGTCTGAAACAACTATTCAAGTCTACATCTGAAACTTGTATTCCGCAGACTCTAAAGATTGCAACTCGTTCCAGAGTGCTACCTCTGATATGTAGCACACTCTGAAGTTGCATTGATTCTGATAATGCAACAAAGGTGAAGTTGCTCATGCCACAAATTCTAAGTCACGCAGCTTTGCATTTGCCTATGACTATGATTATTCAAGCATCACAACATCTTATTCCAGCCCCTGAAGAATTCTGTCCCTCTGAAGATTCATTGTGTTTTTAGAGTTTTCCATGCATTTGATTAACAGTAACTGTAGGATGCCTATGATGAACGATAATTGTAGGATGCCTCTAATGAACAGTATTTTTGAGCATGCCTCTGAAGTCTGAAGCCACTATTTTAGTATGCATCTGAAGCATGTAATACGTTGACTTTGAAGACTACAACTCATTCTAGAGTGCTACCTCTGATACGTAGCACACTCTGAAGTTGCACTGACTCTGATAATGCAACAAAGGTGAAGTTACCCATGCCACTAATTCTAAGTCACGTAGCTTTGCATTTGGCTCTGACTATGGTTATTCAAGCATCATAGCGTTTGATTCCAAAAATCAAGTCAATGACTATGAAGAATAAAAGTCAACGATTCTAATGGAGAAAAGTCAATGCCTGCACAAACCAAATCAAGCATATGAAGGAAGACTCAAGTGAATCAATTTGCAAACGTAATCTAAAAAAATAAGCATAATATCTTTTTAGAAGGATTGCTCATATCATATTGGGAAATAAAAAATTGCCTAACGGCCATATTATCAAGATCATATCAATCAAAACTATATTTGGAGAAAATCTTTGTTGACCAAGGTAAATTTGAGATACGATTCATAAACTCAACAATAAATTCACAAACCCTAATTTCATCTATAAATAGTGGATCAAGGCTGAAGAAGAAAAACAACATGAACCAAAAAATCAGAAATCCTAAAAACCAAAGTTATTTAGAAAAATCTCAAGAACTCAATTTTCTAAGTATTCAGGGTTTAAAGGTTTTAAGTTCTAGCAAAAGCATTAGTTCAACTTTATATTATTTAGCGCTTTTTGCTTCACTATAGGTGTGTAATCATTGTAATAACACTGCTTAGAAGAGACAAAATAGAAACAATTTCACCTTTTTGTAACCCAGCTCGATAGTGACATTAGTTTGCCTCTAACAATCTGTAGGTTCCAGGTTGTGTAGAGAAGACTTGACTTGTAGAGTCGAGATGTGGTTTGCCTCAAAAAGTTTGTAGGTTTTGGTTGTTTTGAGAAGACTGACTTGTTGGGTTAGGTGCTGTTGTAATTCAAGTTTTGAATTAGTGGATAAATCCTTATGTGTGAGGGGACTAAACGTAGCTACCAAGTTGGTGGTGAACCAGGACAAAATCTGGTGTGTTATTTTTACCTTTGCTCTATTTGTTTACTGCAATCTCTTATTAGCCCAAACAATTAAGTCACCAAACCAAAATCATAATTAAAATTAAGAAAATAATTTTAAAATTAGACAAACATAATTCAACCCCCCTTCTTGTGTTTGCACCCCTTCAGACATGTTATACAATAAAGACTTGTATGATCCCATTGAAGGGGCAACCGCTAAACCAAATGATAAATCTAAAAGTTTCTCAAAGAAGATGGATAGCAGTGACCTTGATCAGGCAGTAGTTGAATTTGAGTGTATGTTGAAACAAAAATAGATGCTAAGAAAATGTGGAAGAAATTAAAATAGTTGTACCAGCAGAAAAATGTACAAAGTAAAACATGCTTCATTCGAAAATTAGTGAATATGAAATATAAAGATGGAAAAGCAATGACGGAGCATATTTATAATTTTCATAATACAGGGAATCAGTTGGCAGCTATTAAATTGGATGATGAGTTACAAGTATTGTTATTAGTGTGTCCTTGTTTGACAATCGAGGAGTCCTTATTGTGACATCGATCAATCCATGTAGCTTGGTCACCATATCTTATCAAAATGACTTTCTCATTGTGTCTCCTAACATTGCTTCAACACACAATTGGCTTGTAGACTTCAATTTTAGGATTTTGAAATGTGTTTGGCCGCACAATAGGGCACTTGGGTGCACATGTACTAGAAGAAAAACAATAATTTTATTCTTTTAAGCTCCTCCTCAATGTTTGTGCACTCAAAATTCAAGATATTAAAAAAATTCACAGCTTCAAATTACAACACACCAATATGAGATAAAGTACATTTTATAGCTCAATTCCATGAAAATGTCTTTAGCTCACTAACAAATTATTCAATTTAAAACCCTGAATTCTTGATGTAATGAAGATTCATCACCAAACAATACAATGATTACATAAAATAAATAAAAATTACAATGTACTAATACTACTACGACATGTTGATAACTCTTCAACATTTGCATCCATATTGTCGACATCACCTACCAACTCATCATTTACTCGTGTAATTGACACAAAATTAAAATAGCGAGGAAAGTTTATAATAGAAAAGACAAAATATGTTGCTAATGCCATCGCTAAATTGACAAAAAAATTAAAATAGCAACGAAAGTTTACCTATAGAAAAGACAAAATATGTTGCTAATGACATCGCTAAGTGTTATAGATAAAAAATTTAGTGACCATATTGTTTTTAAAAAAGATGCCTTTTAATTCTACACATAACTCCACGAAGCCTTAACTAGCAAAAGGAAACTTTAATTGAAATTAAATTCATCTTCTAATTAATTACTTTCCCACCTTATAAACCTATAGATGGTTTGAGAGTCATTCAAAATCTTTATGACCCCAAATACAAATAAGAATCTCCTCGCCCAAAACTTCACAATGTGTATTGAGTTTGGAGTACCCTTGTACTTCTATAATTAATTTTGTTTATGTAGAAAACCCAAAGATCCCACCCTCTCCCCTTTGCTCGATTCCCAAACCCTTTATTGTGATATGATGCAAAAATGCAATCAGTGAAAATCATAATAATATAAATTTTTGTATTGAGAGATGGAGTTATTGACTTGTATGCTCTAATTAATAGAAAATGATGTGATATCAAAACTTCATTAGAGATTGATTTAAATATGGACGATTCCATTCACATTCACAAAGTAATTATTGTTTTTTTTTTTTGACAAAACAATTATTACAAATTATTGTGTTTTAAAATTCTATTTAGAGATCAATTATATAACCCGTCACTGAAATATTTTTATGATCAATTTAAAGATTAATTTATATTTAATAAATAATTATAAATATCCGATCTCTAAATTAATCTCTAGACTGATCAATTATTTTTTATCTCTAAATTAATTTTTAAATGACGAATTTCTAGTAGGATACATAAATTATAGTTTATGATAGGTATTATAGATAAATAAATTATAAATTTGAATGTTACCACAAGTTGAACATTAATGTCGTAACTTTGATGTGTGTTTGCATGTCAAACACAATGCGGCAAAACCCTCAACTTCTATATACGATTTAGGTGACCAGCCCTTATTAGTGCCTTTTGAATATATAAAATATAATTATGATGACTCACACTCATTACAAAACAATTTTCAATTAAATAAATATATATGCCAAAACTTATATACCCCATGCAATCTTACATATCAGTCTAATAATTCTACCTACATGAAAACGACAATAAGAAAGCGACGTTTCAAAAAAAAAAAAACAGAAAATGGCATTAGTCTCTGTTAGGGAAACTAACATTACAAGGCTTTTGTATCATGGTACCTAATTTTTGACATGTTTCTATTGGAGTTAGTAAGGTTTTACTTACCACTAATAATGACTTTAAATGACTACCAAACCGAACAAATCTAAGGATAAAGTGCCATAATTAAAAACTGAATATTATAGAAAATAAATTTTAATTATTTTTTAATTAATTAAGTATATTGCATATGGGTGACGCATGAACGATGTGTTAGCGAGGCATTGTCTCATGAGGGATATACTAAGGTTGTGTTTGACGTTTTTTCAGTTTGGTAGTTTGAACACAAGCCAGCAAAGGTCTATTTCTTAAACGTGCTCTTCGATTTTTCAGGCAAGAGTAAGATTTCAATTTTGACAAATTTTTATTGAGCATATTAAATTATTTTTTATTAAAAAATATATTATTGAGAATATGAGTACAACAATCTAAAATGTAATTTTGGTCCATTCATTTTATCAAATCCGAAATTTTGATCCTCTTTTTTAAATTGTTTTTCTCAATTTAAATTTAAATTTCGTGATTTGAGAATCATTTAGTGATGTGTACATTATGATGTGAAAAATTATAATGACGTGAAATTTAAATTTAATAATATCACTTTAATTATTTTAAAAATTAAAAGAATCAACTTTTTAAAAAAATTGAAAATAAAAAGTCATAAAAAATTCGTTACTTTCTTTTTGAAATTTTTAAAACAAAAAAAGTAATTTTAAAAAATCATATTTTTAATTTTCAGAAAATTTTATAGTAAAAAAGAAAAGAAATTTTAATTTTCTTAAAATTATTAAAGTGGTATTATTTAATTTTAAACTCCATGTCACAATTATTTTCCACATCATCATGTATACAACACTAAAATAATTGTTACATAACCCAAATTGAAATTCAAATTGAGAAGAGGGACAAAATGACAACAATTTTGAAAATGAGAAGACCAAAATTGCAGGAAAAAAATAGAGTCGAAATCGCAGATTTTGATAAAATGGAGGAACCAAAACTAAAGGTAAATAAAGTATAGCAAAATAAACACAAAGGGGAAGAAATAATAGAGATGAGAGAATATAAGAGTATTGTATTATATCAATCAATCTGCATTCTTACGAGATCACGCAAATCCTATTTAAAGTATACAATTCTTGTAACTTACAAATATACATTGAAAGTCTACTATTAAGTGCACTTATATAATGAAGTGAGTCCTATTTAAAGTATACAATTCTTGTAACTTACAAATATACATTGAAAGTCTACTATTAAGTGCACTTATATAATGAAGTGAGTGAACTTTAATTATAAAAGTTATATGAAGTAAAAAGATGGATATCAACCATGTAGTTATTCACAACACTTCAACTTTTATTTCTACATCATCTCTATATTAAAGTTCTTTTGAAAAAATTTCTTATTATTCTTTGTAAGACGTTATCAATTAATTTTTTAACTGCATTAACTGTTTCTTTAAAAATTTATCTTTGATTATATTATATTCTTTTTATAATCTATAATAAACACTACAATAAAATCATTAACTATCTCTCTCTCTTAAAAAACAAACTAATAAAATTATTTACATTATGAACAAAGTCAATATTGCAATCAATTTTAAAAAATGATAACTAATAATGCTATAGTTAGGTTATCAATTGATAAGAAGAAATCAATATTCTAAAGATAAATGACATATATCTAATACCAAAGTGACACGTGGTGTATTAACAAAAATAATGCCCTATGAAAATTGTTGCAATTGAAACAGACCGTATCTTGCACAAGTTGGGAGTGTTGAAGTTAACAGCGTGCTGCATGCAACACCTAACTTGCTTTAAACGATGGCGATACTGTGGCATCGAAAATTCATGACTTTAAAATAGTTTCATAATATTTGTAAAAACAAAATATTTTCATAATCAAGCATTGACAAAAAGAGAGGCATGAGCATAATAAAGTGAGAGAGAAAATGGATAAGAATGAGCGTAAGAGAGGTTTTTTTTTTTTTGGAAGGAATATATACGAAATACTTTCTCTATCTAAATTTTATCCTATATCTTATATTTATACTATTACCTCCCTATTTAATAAAATTTTAATTTTAATTTTATTTTATTTTTAAAAAATTTAATTATGCAATTGATCTTTGCAAATACAGATATTTTGATTTTAGTTATTGGAATTTTTGTTTTTATTTTATATTCATATAAAATAAAAATATAATAAAAAATTGTTGACGTGACTAATTTGATAGTGATAATTCATTATTTATGATAAATAACTCGGTTACAATTATTTAAAACAAATAAATTCAAGAAACACCAGATAATTATACACTCATCTTCAACCACAAACTAGAAATTCATCTTCAACAACCTAACTCTATCATCTTCAAAACCTACCAAAATCCACAAACCCAAAAATTAATTTTAATTGACAAACATATAAACTCAAACTCATAACCCAAAACCAAAAAATTAATCTTTGAAAAACACCCATAAAACTAACTTCTCTCATGCATCAAACTCTTTCCCTTTCACCTCCATTTCTCACACCTCAAACTCATTCTCCTCTCCCTCTCCTTTTAGATCTGCAACAACCATCTCATTCTTAGATTAACAATTCTTTCTCACGTTCAACCCAAAAAAACCAAACAAAGAAGAAACAAAAGAAAATAAATTTGTCATTTTTTATGTTAAATAACCTAAGATGTGCCATTTTTGGTAAGAAGTGGATGGTTGTTAGCTTGTTGCTTTATTAGTAGTTTCCAGTTTCATAAAAACATGGCAAATGCAAATAGAAAGGAAAGAAAAATGATTGGTTGAACGACAAGATCATATTTGGGATTGTTGATGATGTTGGTTCTTCTATTGAGTTGTTTTATGAAAAATGAAAAATTAGGCATTGAGTGAGAGATTTGTGGAAAGAAAACGGTAGTGTGAATGAAATTGAAAGGTTAGGCTTTGGTGTTAATAGGAAGGGAGAGTTTTAAAAAAAAGTGTTTGTTAGGAAGATGGCATAGATTTTGGACAAATGAATTTTTGTAGGTTTTAAAGATGTGAGTTGAGATGTTGAAGATGAATTTTTGGATTTGTGGTTGAAGATGAGTTTGTAGTTGTTTGATTTTTGGAATTTATTTTTGAAAAATAACTTAAAAAACTATAGTTGTGGTAATTAATCATAAATAATGCATCACTCTTAAATTAACTATGTCATCCACTTTTCATTGCGCCACATCAACAAATATATGCCAAATCATATTTTTTAACTTCAAATTTTATTGAGGAACTTAATTAAAAGTATTTTTAATTTATAGGGTATAAAATCAAAAAACAATTTTGTAGAACTTAATTCAATAATTAAGTCTTTAAAAAAAATTTAAATATTTATATTTTTTGATATACGTTTATGTTCTAGAAAACTCGAAAAAAAATTTTAAAAATAAAGTTTGAATTTTCTCAAAATATTTATATTTTAGAAAAGTTGAAAAAAAATTCAATATTATAAATTTCGAATTTTCAAAAACACAGTAGTGTTCCAAATAAAAAGTTTTTTGAAACATGTTTATGTTCCGAAAAACTTGTTTTATGAAATACAAATCTCAATTTTTTTGAAACATATTTATGTTTTGGAATTTTCTTAAAGTTTTCAAGTAGGACATAAATGTGTTCTAAAAAAAACACATATGTGTTCCGAAAAACTTTTTCAGGTTTTTCGATATGCAAAATTTGAATTTTTTAAAACACACGTATTTCATAATTTTTTTTAAGTTTTTCGAAACCAAAGTTAAATGAAGTAAGGTAGAATTTTAATACAACATTACTTAATTTTTTTTATTACGCACGAATGTTTTTCAAGAACAGATTAATAATAATAAAATATTTGGTTGAAAGTCAAACAAAATAAGATTGAAATAATAGGTAAGATACTTTTGAAATAAATAAATAGGTATTTATATTTTTTATTAGACAAAAAAAAAGTAGGAATCGAATTGCATCCAATGGCTCGCAAAGCACACATACCACCAGGTTAACATCATAGTTTGTTTTCTATTTGTCAAATTGATATCTATTGATTACCTTCTTATTATAAACTAATAGTGTTTTTTTTTTTTTCAATAGTCTAATGACTTGACTCACACTTTAATAGTAGAGAAATGGAAATTCCAAATCCAAATTCTGACCTTTGTTTGTCAACCTCCTTGCATAACAATTGTTCTTTACTTGTACATGACAATTTTTTCTTTTACTGGTATTAGTTGTATATTAGAATCCAAATTGTAAGCAAATAATGATATATACTGCTATATAATATGCTATAAATTAATATTAAGATTCACTTTTATATAAAATAAATTATTATCTTAAATCTTTTAGAATTATAAAATAAAAAATAAATTGAGTAACATAAACTTTCAAATATTAAAATTATATATTATGGTTTTTAAAATATTGACCGAGTCAAGAGTCATGTGATTGGACTAGTCTTCCATTGATCAAATATCTTAACTAGATCGATCAGCAATTTAGATTTTAAATCACTGATTCCGTAAAAAATAACTTACAATGCATCTGTTTGTCACTCTTTGACACAAGTTTAACACACTAATTGTCATAAGTCCATTCCAACAAATGCTGAATGGTGCAAACATTTTTTTGGCACATTACAGCAAATGTTGAATTAATTGTGTGACTATATTTTTTGACGTAAATATTATCCATTATTTTTGTCCGTTTTTGTATGTCTTACATACAATTTTTAGATATATTAAAAAAAATAGATTGTGTGTTCAATTGTATATAGATGTGCTTAAAATATTCTTTTATATAAAGTAATAGGTTCTAACTTCTCATCTTCGAAGAAACTAAGTAATATCAATTAGATGCATATTTAGAAAATATTAATGTTTAAAGTGATCACAAACTACTCCTTAAACTACTCCTTCATAAGTCGGTTTGTAATCATGGTGACACTCCACCATCACTATTAACCATATTGCCTTAGAAGTCTACATTGCAAAACTCAAAAGAACTTGCGATATAAAATGTAACATCCTAAATTTTATAATAAATTATTTTATTAATTAAATAAAATTTTAAATAGTTAATTTGACTTTAAAATTATTTTAAAATATATGTTGATAAATTTTGTGATTAATTTTCGTTATATGGATGTTTTATATGATGTGTTAGTTTGATACATATTATATTAAATAAGTGATATAAATAATAAATATTTTATTTTATTATTTTATTATTTTATTATTTTATTATTTTATATATTTTTCTAAAAATAATAGTATTTTAGTGTAATATTTTAAAGGAAAAGATTTTATGGGATTTTACGTGTATATACACGTACCCAATTAATGTAATACTTTTCTATGCGTTTGACTGATGTTAAGTATGCACGTAGTTATATTTCAATTATTTATAACTATTTTTCTATTTTTAGTTATTTATTTTATAAATAATTATCTTGGAATAGTAGTGATATTGTGTTTAATTTCCTTTATTTTTATATTCTTGTTATGACATTGTGATTTTATATATATTTATTATGATTTAGTAATTAATATAAAGTTTTGATGTTATATTTATTTATCTTATAATTTTGACTATTCTCTAATGATAGTAATATTTTAATTTGAGTATTTGAAAAAATAAGTATTATTATAGTGATTATTTGGAATATGAGAATTTTGATTATTAAGGTATTTTAAAAGATTAATTACTTTAGTTATTTTATTTTATATAATATTAGTTTTGAAATATTAGTAATATTTTAGAAATTAAATTGTGTTTAAAAAATATATATATTAATAAAAATTAGTTTTGGTAATTGTTGGTTTTATTTTAAAAATAAAAAACAAAAGAAAGGAGTAAAATGTGTTTTATAGGTTAGCCCCAACTAAAATCTAATTAATAATAATAATAATTAAAAAAAAAAAAAGGAAAAAGAGAACAAAAGGACCGAGAGCAAACACATTTCCATCTTCTTCTCCCTTTACGCCGCCGCCTCCACAACCATTTTCTTCTCGTCGACCATGACCATTATAGTGGGTGTCGTGCAAAACCGAGACCACATTTGTGATCGTTGTGATATCCTCTTTCATTTCTAACCTGAAGTCTAAATTGAAACGCACTATTTCTCTTTGTCAAAAATCACACCTCCACCTTTTGATCAAGATTCCGGCCATCACGATTATCACCAACAAAAACCGAGATCATATTTGGACTCCACTAAACACTCTCTTCCATTACCTATGCTTGAAATCGCCAACCGTTATACTTCAAAAAATGGGTTTTCACCCTTGTCGCGGCTGTACTGTCGAATTTCGGCCAACACGTTCATCGTCTTGAAAAACTGACAACATTTTTTGATTCCTCTCGTCGAAACTTTCAAGAAGCACTACTCATTTGCGTGTTTAGATGAAGTTGACGTCGGACCCTGTCGGCGCTAAAGCACGTCGGTGAGACCTTTTCTAATAACTTGTTTCATGACATTTTGAATATGTTTCTTCGCCTAATATTTTTATTAATTATGTAAAGTTGATTTTTATGCCCCGCGTAAATTATCAGCCCTGTTTCATTGACTCTGCAAATCCGTCGATGCTTTTGGACTTGTTCGTTGTACGTTGTTGACATCTCATGGTTGCTGAAAATTATTCTGGTCCTTATATCTTATGAAAGTGTTAGATTGAGGTAAGGAGTGAGAGAGCGTTTGAACTCATTAGTATAATATATTGTGAGATGAACGGGAAAACCGTATTTCCCAACGATTCATCCGGGACTCGCTACGTACGACAATACCCCTTTGAGAGACAAATTAATGAATGTGAAAATATGAGAATTGTGAGGTTAAAATGTTAAATAGAAATGTTTATAAGGTGTTAATTGATTTAATTTTTCGATAATTGTGTGGTATTTGATATTATTGTAATGTTGAATGTCAAATGAAATTCTGTGCATATGTTTGATTAAACGAATTAATGTGATGTGATAATAAAAGATGGATGCATTGTATGATATATTTTTTGTGATAATAATTGTTGATATATGTTTTGTGATAATAATGATGATTTTTGATTGATGATGGTGATGTTATAAATTTTGTATGATTAATGATATTATAAAATTGTGATGAGAATATTGAAGTACCCCATAATCGATGAAATAATGATGATTGCAACTTGTGCTAAAGACGATGCTCTTAATGGAGTATTTTTGAAGTGAATAGATTATTTGAAGTTGATGTGAATTTTTGAAGTGGAGATTATTTTGTCATCATATAGGTAGGGCTTGACAAGCCTAGTGATTCTGGGGAAGTACAACTGAATGAGTCTGATTGTGGCGGTCTGCTGTTGAACCTTAAGACAAGATTGTTAGACCTTGGAGATATTCGGGTGGGAAATTCTTAGGTGATTTGGAGGTAGCACTCCAAATATCAGGAGTTACCATGCAACACACATTTACCTCGATTGTCGCGTATATGTGTCTCGGGTTGCATTGAGGGGATCTATGAGGACATGACCAATTTGAATTGTCTGTCCATGGAGATGGTGGCATAGTATCAAGCCTCCTAACCAAGTACTTCAGAGTTAGAATGGTACCAAATTGTGAAGTAGAGTATAAGCTCATGCATAATATTGCATTTTTTTGAGATTGTTTTGTTGTGATTAATGTGTTTCAAAAGTGATAATAATTTTTCTTGGATGATGTGATGATATGTCGATATATTTATTTTACTTAGTGATTTTTACATTATAATATGATATTATTTTTCTTGAGTATTTTGATATATCACGATGTGTTATGATACGGTCTATTATGATTGTTTGTGTGTTCTTCTTACTTATATTACACTATCAACATGATTTCAAAACTCACCTCCTTCGTTGTTTGTGTTTGACTGGATTGGCCCCGCGTTTGCGAAATCGCAGTTATTATAGGTTAATGAGTCTAGAAGTTCAAGTTTGGGAGAAACTCCACTCTGATAGGTGATATTGGGAATAAAAGTTGTAATTTGTATTTTGCTTTTATTTATTTAATTAGAAGCGACTTTATGTATGAAAATCTTATAAGTACTAGTAAGTTTTTGAAATTAAATTGAGAAATGTGATATCCTAAATAACTTGTAAACATTTATTTTTCCTCTAAAAGAGTTTTTATCTACCTGCTGCAAAAGTGTTATGTAAATATGTTACAAGTTATTAAGTTATTATATATTATTTTGGGGTTTAGGGTGTCACATAAAACACTTGACATTTCATCCTAAAGACTATAAAGTTCACCATAGTAATTGTGTTAGAGAAAATATGATCATTACCAGCCCTCTAGATTTATCCAAACCAACCACAAAACCAAAATGCCAATTCATAGTACTATATTGAACTTGCCCTACAACATAAAAATAAACCATGAGGTAAAATCAAGATTCCATAAATCAGAGGAAAGATGGTTACTTGAAAATAAGATCCAAACATCAGAAGCACGTCTACAGTCTCATAATACACGCATAAGACTCTCACAAGAATCTCCATAGATAAGGCATGTGGCATCAAGTCTTATCCTTTTGTGGACACGTTGTTCATTTGTTAACAAGCATCGATGAGGAACCTTTAAAAGAAAACTACACTAGCACTTAGGACCTAGCTAAGTCCACACCCAATGATACATATCAAACCTAACCCCGTAAATCAATCGTTAAACAACGTCATATGTGGAACTAGAGATGAAGATTCTATTTGGTTCTCTCATCCAAATTATTCTATCATCATCAGAACTAGAGGTAGGAACACACACAGCTCGAATGCAATTCGGGATTTCCACTAGAATAAAAGTTGTGAGGCCCTACAATAATATATTGCATAATACTATTCAAAATATCCCTAGTACGTACCTAAATAAAGATATTATCCAAGCTATGACCTAAGCCAAGAATCCAAGAATCAAACCAAAAAATTGTATGTAGTATATTTCCAAACCTTCAACCAATATTAAAATTTAACACATCCCATCTAACGCAAAGACTTGCCAACAATTAGAACCCAAATATGAGGCCAATACTTTGGGCACGGTAAAAACACCACGTTTATACTTATTTTGAATCACATGTTCCCAAAGACCATTAGATCTATTGCCCATAGTTCATAAAAAATCACGTCTTAGCATGCATAAACTTAGTTGCATGTTCATATAATATTGGCACATTAAAACTTATTAATAACATTTTAAGTGATTTTTAACTTTGAATGTTGACTTACAAGCTGATGAATCAATTCACAAATGTTAAGAACTCTAGTTTTGATGTTCCAAACTTGTGAATTGACTCACAAGACTTGTGAATCGACTTACCACAAAACATGATATTTGGTGAATTGACTCACCTTTGTGTGAACCGATTCACATTGTTACAGGTTTCAAAATTTGTTTCCAAGACTCATATGAATCGAGTCACAACATGTGTGAATCAATTCACAAGACCTACATAATTTTTTACAATTATGTGGTAGTTATGACTATTGGAAAGTTGTTGTTTCACTTGGCAGCTTATCTATTTTACCAATATTTTTCATGCATCATATATATACAGTGCTAAAAAAAATTCTTATAAGAATACTTTCACCCATTCCAAAAATTCATGCATTCAAGATCATAATACAGATTAAAAACTCTTTCATATTCAAATCAGGTTTGCAATATGGTTTTTGTGTGAGGAACAACATAAAGGGATTTTGTTGCATTGAAGTGTTGAAGAGGGAACATCTTCAATTTTGGCTAGAGAGGTAGTTTCTCTAGGAACTAACTTGGAAGGAGTTAAGATGGGTTCTTTTGCTTGAAGATAGAGTTCAGATTATATTGGAGGATTGTTTCAAGAATCTAGTTCGTGAGCGTTTAGGAAGAAAGAATTTGTGTACATTGATATAACAATTAATGAAGGATCTTGTAAACGTTCGAAATGAAAATATAGAAAGAAACTCTCATCCATTGAATGAGGACTTGGCATACTCTACATGCGAGAATGAAGTAGAGGAACTAGTATAAATCGTTGTGTGATTTTCTCTTTCCTAAACTTATTTAAACTATGCAATTTCATTCTTTTTTGAATTTTTTAACTTGAATTGGTGGCAAATTTACTATTTTATGTTTTGATTGATAAAAAGATTAAGAGCGTAGAAAAGTCTATTTTCAATAAATATCTTGCTTTGAATTGTTGAGTTAAAATTTGTTTTAAAATATTCTCAACATTAGAGATTAGATTAGTGAATTTTTACCTTTTGTGGGAGTTGAACTTAGGATCTAGGGGTTAAGTCATCGGTTCATTCACTTCCAATATCAAAACAAAACAATGGTTCATTCTGATAGGCCAAAATGTTACAATATCCTCTTAGATTTGTGTTTTCATGTTTGAAGATCTTTTCACGTCAACTTACATTTTCTACAAGCCAATTGCTTCATCTTTGGGATTTTCCTTTTACACCTCCTCACACATGCTACGCGATTGTCAAAAGAACAAATTGATGCCCCAAAAGTCTATAAACCAAAGGCACCACCAATTTTGATATCTATTGTGGGAATTACATTTGTATGGCATAAGTACAAAATGTAAGTGAAAAGACCCTAATGACCCATTGTCACCATGTGAAACAGTCTCTCTGATATCCATATAAATGCTTTTTGGGATTCCTTATAAAAATTCTTTCGCCCGCCATTGTTTTGAAATTTTTAACTGCTACTGCCACAATTATACTTCTACTCTACATTCTAAAAATGTCAAAAACAAATCTAGATTTTTGGAGGATTTGTGAGAGTAAGGGTATCATCATGGGGTGGAGGTAATTTGTTTCCATTGTATTATTGGTTATAGGATTTTTAATGGGCCCAACTCCAACAAACTTAATTTTATTATTGGTGATTGTTCATTCAAATCCAATTTACTCATAAAATGTCAAAAACAGAATCAAAAGTATGCTTCCCATTGTTGACCAAAAAAAAAAGCACGTTTTCCATAGAATTATGATAAATATCATCTTTTCTAGAGGATTGGGCCCTTTATTACACCCTCCTGAGACCCCAAATGCAGCACACTAGTAGGCCCATTAACTCCTTTATCCACAAGAGTCTTTTAATTTGATCCACAATCACAATAGCCCCCATTAAAACAATCCTTTCAAAAACGTTTCCTAGTTTCTGATTCCTAGGCAAAACTATGTACTAACAACATGTGGTTGTGTTATTTTGTTATTTAGGCTATGCACACCTTATGTTTTAGTATACTGTTGCAACTTCAATAGGTGGTCCTAATTCTCATATTCAATTTTAAGTAAAATCATTAATGGCACATAAATTAAAAATAGGGGTTACTTGTACCAAAAACAAAAGTACTTTCATTTAATTTCTATGATAGAATTAAAATACTAATTATCTTTCTAAGTTTACCCATTCTTTTTATTTAATTTTGTTTTGGAACTTGTAACATTTTGAAGGAAATTATGAGAAAAATAACATTTAAAATAGTGAAATTAACTAAACTTTACTTATATTATAGTCCACCAAATGTAGTACCCCAATTTTGTCCGACTAATTAAAAATAATTCAAAAAAGTAATAATGTGTTTAATAAATATTTTAAAAATTAGTATTATAAAATCTAAAAAATATCATCATTTTATAAATCTGACTCAATTTTGAGTCCATAATTTACATAGGTGTTCCTATTAAAAATAAAATAACATAAAAAAAATTAAAAAAAAAAAAAGAGTTGTGTACTGCACATTTTCCTTTGCTTGCTTCTATTTCCTCTTAGTGAATCACAGTTGCAAACTGATTCCTTACTTCATTTTTTTTAGCTTAATAAGATCGTTTTAATCTTCGATTATTTTTGTTTCCCCAAACCCATTCCTTTTTTCCTTTTCAAAAAAAGAAACATATTTCTCTTCACATTCTACATTTTAAATTTTGATTTAGTGAAGAAAGTTCGATTGAGATAGTGTTATGCTTTTTTACAACCCTTATTTTATTGAAAAAAGCTGAAGGGCTGTTTTCTTCATGCGTGGCCTATTGCTTATTTTATTTTATCAAAAAAAGATGGAAGGTTGTTTTCTTCATGCGTGACATGTTGCTTATTTATAGCCGCAGAGCCTGTTCATTATTTAAAATTGTTGTATTATTATTATTATTATCATTATAATTATTATTATTATTAAAAGGAAAAAATGAAAATTGATAGTTGCCTACTGAGAAAGCTGCATAATCTTATTTAATCTGATTTGATATCTTTTTAACTTTTTAAGCTATTAGGACACAAGTCATACCATTTGATAGTTCTAAAAATTATTTATATATATATATATATATATATATATATATATATATATTAATCGAAAATGAACATTTAAAAATTGATTAATTAGATACGATATCTTTTAATCTTTTAGAACACAAGTTGTGACAACTTGATAGTTCTAACACTAGTTTTTTTAAATTAATCCAAAATCAACTTTTAAAAGTTAATTAATTTAGATATGACATCTTTTTAATCTTTGAATTTTTGATACACAAGTTGTACAACTTGATAGTCTTGAAACTTGTATTTCAAAATAACTATTCAAATCAAACAAACTTATTTTTTTTTGTCAAAATAACTTTTTTTTTATCAATAACAAAACACGTTTTCTTTAAAAAACAATCAACACATCTGCATTTTCTACCGAAGAACTACGTAACTTTGATTTCTCCATCGCACCGGGAGATACATAGAAGCAAGATCACACTCTTGTCAAACACGTTAATAAAAATTTCTTCATTTTTTCTCTCTTTCTTAAGCACACATTTATTTCAAAATCACATTATAAAAAACACAAGTGAGATTCATATTTAAAAATAAGGAGAAATAAATATCTTTAAGTTAATATTAATTATGCACAATTAATTATAGGTAAACGTATTTTAACGAATGTCGTAGGCCGCGACAGTTGGCGACTTCACTAGGGACCTTTAGAGAGTCAAGTCTAACAGAACTAATTGTGCAATATTTTTAACTTTTTTCTATATTTATTTGTTTGTCATTTTTTTTACTTAATAAATTTATTATTTCTCAGTAAATATTAGCTGTCATTGTAATATGCTTTTAAGCTAGAGGATCATTTTAATTTATTTATTTATTATTATTATTATTATTATTATTATTATTATTATTATTTTGTATATGTTTTATTAGCATTGCTGAAGTTATTGAATTATGTTTATCCCACACCCTACACTTTTACTAAGACACACACACTTATGAGTGAAACCTTATACCTGGGTTTGAACAAAACTTAAGTTTAGTTTCGAGATTGTGTAGTGGTAGCCTTCTGGATATACATCTTGTTTGGTTAGCATGAAGATCTCACCTAGAGTTTGATCTTGTTGAGGGTATTGCCACGCCAAATAGTTTACCTATTGTTGTTGACAATATTCCTAAATAGGATCATTGGCTCTAGGAACCACGTTTAGAAGCCATCCTTGTGAGAGTTTCACTAAACAAGCCAATAGACCCATTCATCATAAGAATATTCATATAGGTCACACAAAAAAATACCTCGTACATTCATTCAAAACTATTATATATACTCACAACAATAATTTTATATAGTTGCATTCATATCTCATGACATTTTTTCTTTCTCTAAATGAAAAAAATAAAATATAATGGCATTTTGCATAAACTTTTCAGGATTGTTGGGGAATCATAAGGACCTTATTCACGTGTTGAATTAAGTGGATAATGGGATCGGAAAAAAGAAAAATTTTACTTTTAAAGTTCAAGCAACCTAATTTGAAAAGTTTAATGGACACCAACAATCAAATGCAAATCATACAACGTAAGACTTTCTTTAATAAATATGGGAAGATCTTAAGCCTCTTGATAGTAAATTTGCAAATAGGGGCGCTCACGGCATTGGCTCGGTATTACGATCCTCTTATAAGATTTTTCACCCTTTAAGACTTTCAGTTGGCCCGACATTGGAAGAATTCGAACGAATATTGGGTTACTCCTTAGAGAAAGGAAATCCTTATCGATATACTGGACAACCCCCAAATCTGAGCACAATTGCTGGGGTGTTGAAATTGACATAAGAGAGTTGGCAAGTAAAAAAGAGGAAAAATGAGCTATTCATGGTTTTTCAAGAAAATATCTAGAGCAAAAGGCATAAGATTTAGCCAATAAAAAAGAATGGGTTACTTTTATAGATATTTTGGCACTCATTATCTATGGTATTGTTTTATTCCCAAACCTTGATAATATTTTAGATTTTGCTTCTATCAATGTCTTCATAGCTTTTAACAAAAATAAACAAAATCCAGTTCCTGCGGTTCTTGTTAATGTATACTACTTTCTATATATGAGACACCAAAAGAAAGGGGGAACAATTTTGTGTTGTCTTCCAGTGTTGTATACTTGGTTCGTGTTTCACATGTTCAAAAAAGGGTATCATGTTGGAATTAAAAGTAATCGTGAATGGGCTCAGAGTATAGCTAACCTTACTGGTGACACAATTTCATGGTATCATAGAGAACAAGGGGTGGAAGAAGTAATTTGCCAATCGGAGATTTTCCAAATGTACCTCTCATGGGAACCAAATGATGTATTAATTACAATCTGATGGTAGCTTTGAGGCAACTTGGCTACCATATGTTGGAAAAACCAGATGATAAGTCGTTTGTTTTGCACAATACGGGTATAGTAGACCAACCAATGCTGCGAATGATAAGTTGAGCTTGGGAAATAATTATTAGAAAAGGGAGAGTATTCGGATGTAGAAGTTGCAGCACAAAAGAACCTTATCAACAATGGGTGAAGAAAAGGGTCCAAGAAATCAAGTTGTCATTCCATAGTACACCCTCGAGTGATCAAGAAATACCTGAACCTACCTTTGTTACAAATGAAGAAGCAGAAGAACTCAAGATATCATTGTTAAAATCTGAAGAGGAGAAAAAAGAGCTACAAGCAAAATTAGAAAAAGTATTCCAAGAGAACGAGAACTTACGATCAGAAAACACTTGTAAGAATCTTTTTATTGAGAAAAGTAACAAGAGGTTGAAAATTGAAGAGGAAAATAAACTTGACATACAAGATTGTTTGAGAGGTGCAAATGAAGAATTAGATGTGCAAAAGCAAAAAAGGAATGAAGCTATTGAAGAGGCCTATATGTGGAAACAATTGTGGACAAAATTAGTAAGCTCTGAGAGGAATGTGAAAAAGGAGTTTGAGGATTTAAAGAAACAATTTAAAGAGATGGTAGCTGAGTACGAGAGTGAAGTAAAATATGAGAGGTAACATAAGGAAGAAATTGTAGAACTACTCTCAAAACATCAAGATGCACTAAGAACAAAGATGGAGACTTCTAGTGAGTTGAAGAATCACATTGATTATCAAGAAAAGATGTATAATGACTTAAAGGTTGAAACCATATATTGGAAGGATCGTTTTATGATACTGCTTGATCATTTGAAGAATCAAGAGATCTATAATGAGCTGGAGGATCAAGGCAAGCATTGGAAAGTCGGCTTTTCAAAGTTAGCAATGCTAGTTAATCAAGTAATAAAAATTTCAAAACATCTAAGAGAGGTTGATGCAGTAATGCATCCACTCAATACTCCGGTCAAAGTCTACAAGTTCATTGAATATTGCAAAAATTTGGTAGAAGAGTTGGAGGAGAAGATTGGTTGTCCTATTAAAAGAGAAGATTGAAATTTCATAGTAGATGTAGTTTTTTAATATAAATGTGATGTACTTTTTTTTTCATCAATGAAGGATTTGCTGTTTTGTTTATCGATCCCCATATTGTCTTCACTAATAATTCATTTTTGTTAAGAACGTTCACGTAAGACTTATGATTCCCCAACATCCAACTATCATGTAAAAAGAGATAATTAATTAAATGATTTCGTCTTCATTCCATTTGGATTAAAGAATGTTGGGGGCAATCTAACTAAAAGCAATGATAACTTAGTTTCATGACATGATGCATAAGGAGATAGAGGTTTATGTGGACGATATGATTGCGAAGTCTAAGACCGAAGAAGACCATGTTGTTAACCTTCAAAAATTATTTGTGCAATTAAGATAGTTCAGACTCCGTTTAAATCATGCTAAATGCATTTTTGGTGTGAGATCAGACAAGTTACTTGGGTTTATCGTTAGTCAAAAAGGGATAAAGGTGAACCCAAATAAAGTAAGAGCAATACAAGAAATGTCGGCTCCACGCATAGAAAAAGAAGTTCGTGGCTTTTTGGGTAGATTGAATTACATTGCTCGGTTCATATCACATCTCACCGCTACATGCGAGCGAATTTTCAAGTTGTTGCGCAAAGACCAAAAGGTTCGATGGAATGAGAATTGTCAAAAAGCTTTCGAGAAGATTAAGCAATACTTGTCAAAACCTCCAATCTTAGTGCCTCCTGTTCCTGGAAAACCACTTATTATGTACTTAACAGTGCTTGACGAGCCAAAGGGTTGTGTACTGGGGCAACATGATGAATCTGGTAAGAAAGAACATGTTATTTATTATTTGAGCAAAAAGTTCACTAGTTGTGAAGCAAGGTATTCACTGCTTGAACGAACATGTTGCGCATTAGCATGACTGCTCGTCGGTTGAGGCAATACATGTTATGTCATACAACTTGGTTGGTATCTAAAATGGACCCAATTAAGTACATCTTTCATAAACCTGCTCTTACTGGAATGATTACCCGTTAGCAGATGTTGTTATCAGAATATGACTTGATGTTACTCAGAAGGCTATCATAGGAAGCGCACTAGCAGAGTATTTGGCCCTACAATCTGTAGAAGAATATCAATCAATGTATTGTGAAATCCCCGATGAAGGCATCATGACTTTATTTGAAGAGATTGAATCATTTGATAAAGAAAAATGGACGTCGGTGTTTGATTGTGCTTCTAATGCATTAGGGCATGCAATTGGAGCCATTTTGATTTCTCCAAAGAACCGGTTCACTCCATTTACAGCTAGATTGTGTTTTGATTGGACAAACAATATTGCAGAATGTAAGGCATGTGCCATGGGCATTAAAGCAGCCATTGAATCAAAGGTAAAAGTTCTTGAGGTATATGGAGATGACTTATTGTTGGTCATCCATCAGACGAAAGAAGAGTGGAAAACCCGAGATTCCAAATTGATTATGTATCATACGCATATCAAAGAATTGATAAAACACTTCGAGAAGATTACTTTTCATCATATTCCTCGAGAAGGAAACCAATTGACCGACGCCCTGGCAACATTATCGTCAATGTTCAAAAAAAAGCATCGATCAAGATGTGCTGGTCATAAAAATTCTACAAAAGGATAAGCCAACTTATTGCTTATCAATAGAAAAAGAGCCTAACAACAAGCCATGGTTTTATGATATCAAATCCTATGTTAAGAATATGGAATATCCATTGGGTGTTTTAGAGAACGACGAGAGGGTTTTGAGAAGGTTGTCAATTAACTTCTTCTTAAATAGTGATATGTTTTATAAGAGAAATCATGGTATGGTTCTCCTCAGATGCGTAAAATCATTCAAGAGGTTCACGAAGGTTCTTTTGGAACTCATGCAAATGGGCACACAATGGCAAGAAAAATCTTAGGGTTAGTTACTATTGGTTGACCAGGGAGTCTAATTGTTTTAGTTATGTTAAAAAATGTCATATATGTCAAATCTATGCTGATAAAGTGCATGTACCACCAGCCTATTTGAATGTCTTAACATCACCATGGCCATTTTCAATGTGGGGGATGGATGTTATTGGGCTCATCGAGCCTAAGGCTTCAAATGGGCACCGTTTTATCCTATTAGCTATTGATTATTTCACAAAATGGGCTGAAACTGCTTCTTATGCCAATGTGACGAGGAGCGTGGTGGTCAGATTCATCAAGAGAGAATTGATTTGTCGATATGGCTTGCCAAATAAGATTATCACTGATAACGCGACCAATATGAATAACAAAATAATGAAGGAGCTGTGTGATAGTTTCAAAATTCAGCACCATAATTCTTCGCCATATTGTCAAAAAATGAATGGGGCTGTAGAAGCAGCAAATAAGAATATCAAGAAAATCATACAAAAGATGGTAGAAACATATAAGCATTGGCATGAAATACTTCCCTTTGCATTACATGGCTATAGAACCTCTGTTCGCACCTCAACAGGGGCAACTCCTTTCTCATTGGTGTATGGAATGGAAGCGGTACTTCCTATTGAAGTTGAAATCCCCTCGATCAGAGTCTTGATGAAAACAAAACTAGAAGAGGCAGAACGGGTTCAATCACGATTTGACCAATTGAATCTCATAGAAGAAAAAAGAATGATAGCTCTGTGTCATGGTCAACTATATCAAAAAAAGACTTAAAAAAGCCTACGAGAAAATGGTTTGTCCTCGAGAGTTTCGAGAAGGAGACTTAGTGTTAAAGAAAACATTGCCCATAAAAAAATATTCTTGTGGAAAGTGGACCTCGAACAACGAGGGACCATATGTTGTGAAAAAGCTTTCTCTAGGAGAGTTTCAATACTCGCAGAAATGGATGGAGATAAGCTTCCACTTCCAGTAAACTCAGATGCAATCAAAAAATATTATGCTTGAAAAAAAAAATAGAGAAAAGCAAAAAAAATAATGGAAAAATGGGCTCGCTGGGTTGAAAACTTGAAAAGGCGACCTAGGTAAGAATTAGAGCATCCCGATGGATTGAAAACTTGGAAGAGCGGTCCATGCAAAAGTTAGGGATAAAAAAAATCAAGCGCTTCAAACTAGGGCAATTGTTATTCTTGGAAGCTGACCAATAGGAGTCCTAAATTACAAGAATGAATAGTGTTTGTTATCCCTCAAACTAAAGCTAAACACACTCATCCATACATTGTAACCCCCAATTTGTTTTATTCCCAATATAGTGAATGTACTTTTTCCAATGTACTCATTCAATGTTGTACGTTACACTCTTTCTAAACTAATTCAGTTTTATAGTTGATTGTTCTAGCATTTGAAATGTTGTTTTATGATAATAAATGTTTGATGTGGAAATATAAAAATGTTTTAAATATTTTGAAACTTAGAAAATATATACACGGGAACTCGATATATTCTCAACATATATGGGTGCATTTAAGAAAAATGGAGGGTAAATCATTTTAAACAATGGACTTTGTTTCACCTCGAAAAAGGGGGTCACACGAGAGATACTAGAGTCATCGTGCAAAAAATGGTTGTTATCTCCATTCATCTATTGAATCTTGTGAGCGTAGAAGATAATAAGGATCGGGAAATCAAATAAATGAACAAGAATTTATGCATAACACACATAAATCATACATCTTACATTCATAACTTACTTATACTCACATGAACCATGCATTTCATTCATACTTTACCTATACTCAACAACCTTGCATAATGCATAACAAGCATGAATCATTCATATCTTGTTTTTATACTTCATTTATACTCAACAACCTTCTAAACTAGTTTTCTTCATTCCTATTGATCTATGCATTGGTAACCAATCCGAAGACGATCATTTTTTCATCCTTGTCGATCTATGCATCGGGTAATCAGTCCGAAGACGATCATTCTTTCATTCCTGTTGATCTACGCATCGGTAACCAATCCGAATCCGATCATTTGCATCCATGTCGATCTATGCATCGGTAATCAATACGAAGACGATCATTCTTTCATTCCTATTGATCTACGCATCGGTAACCAATCCAAAGACGATCATTTTTTCATCTATTAGCAATTTATTGGTCTTCACATTGTACTTACCTTTGCCCTTTTCAATTTAATTTCACCTTTTCCTTTTTTTACTCGTTTTTTTTGTGTGAAAATTTGACAGACAAACTTTGGATCCTTATATTTAATTATATTTTACAACGATAATATTCACATTTTCTAATAAAAATAAAAATAAATAGGGGTAGCTATAGTACCCCAATTTTGTCCAACTAATTAAAAATAATTCAAAAAAGTAATAATATGTTTAATAAATATTTCAAAAATTAGTATTATAAAATCTAAAAAAAATCATCATTTTATAAATCTGACCCAATTATGAGTCCATATTTACATAGATGTTCCTATTAAAAATAAAATAACATAAAACAAAAAAAACGAGAGTTGTGTACTACACTGTTTCCTCTGTGTGAATCAAAGTTACAAACTGGTTCCTTGCTTCATTTTTTTTTAGCTTAATAAGCTTGTTATTTGTACTACTTGTGCACTCAATAAAAAAGGGATAAGCCACTTTTTCCCTATTGAGTTCTGAGGTTGTATTAAATTTGCTACAAAATAATACAAAATCCAGAACTTAATTTTATGTAATGAACACAAAAGTTCATCATTTTAGTCTATAAATTGAAACAAAAAAATCAGAAAAGAGGGAAGAAATTTGGTTGAGTAGAAATCTGGCTGAGTAGAAAAAAAAATAGAGAAGAAAAAGGAAGTCTTATTTTGGAGAAGAAAAAGGAAGTTTTGTTTCTGAACTCAACAAAGAAAAGAGAGGAAATATAAAAAAAAAAAATAGAGAAGAGAAGATAAAGAAATTCAAAAATCCACCATCGTCCCTCCTTAAATCAACTCATAACCATAAACAAACTCAAACTCATTTTAATAACACAACCAACAAATATCAAATAGAAAAAATCTGAAACTAAATGAAGACCGCAATTGCATATGATACTTCTATATTCACCGTCTCAAGGTCCACCACTATGGCCTTCATCTCTTACCCGTTTATGGCTTACGGTATCGCTTCTCTCTCATTTTTTTAATTTAATCTTCTTCATTTCTGTTTCCCCAAACTCATTCCTTTGTTCCTTTTCAAAAAAAGAAACCTATTTCTCTTCACATTCTACATTTTAAATTTTGATTTAGTGAAGAAAGTTAGATTGAGGTAGTGTTATGCTTTTTTTTCTTCATGTGTGACCTGTTGCTTATTTTATTTTATTGGAAAAAGCTAAAGGGTTGTTTTCTTCTTGCGTGGCATGTTGCTTGTTTATAGTCACAAAGCAGTGTACCCATACCGCAGACCCTATTCATTATTTAAAGCTAGTGTACTTTTATTATTATTATTATTATTATTATTAATATTATTATTATTATTATTGTTGTTGTTGTTGTTATTATTATTAAAAGGAAAAAATGAAAATTGATAGTTGCATACTGAGAAAGCTGCATAATCTTATTTATAATCAGTAAAAAAAAAATTTAAAAAGGGAAAAAAATAATACATAAGAGTTAGTTAGATGTGATATCTTTTTAACATTTTAAGCTATTAGGACACAAGTCATACCATTTGATAGTTCTAAAAATCATTTATATATATATATATATATATATATATATATATATATAAATTAATCTAAAATGAACATTTAAAAATTGATTAATTAGATGTGATATCTTTTTAATCTTTTAGAATGCAAGTTGTGACAACTTGATAATTCTAACACTGATTTTTTTTAAATTAATCCAAAATCAACTTTTAAAAGTTGATTAATTTAGATATGACATCTTTTTAATCTTTGAATTTTTTAGACACAAATTGTCCAACATGATAGTCTTGAAACTCGTATTTCAAAGTAACTATTCAAATCAAACAAACTCATTTTTTGGTCAAAATAACTTTTTATTTATCAATAACAAAATACATTTTCTTTAAAAAAACAATCAACATATCCACATTTTCTACCCAAGAACTACGTAGCTTTGATTTCTCCATTGCACCTGGAGATACGTAGGAACAAGATCACACTCTTGTCAAACACAATTATAAAAATTTCTTTTTTTTTTTCTCTCTCTTTCTTAAGCACACATTTATTTCAAAATCACATTAAAAAAAAAAATTGAGATTCATATTTCATAACAAGGAGAAATAAATATATTTAAGTTAATATTAATTCTGCACAATTAATTATAGGTGATCGTATTTTAACGGATGTTGTAGGATGTTAATACATTCCCTACGCATAATCGACTCCCGAACTCAAAATTTGGTTCCAAAGACAATTTTTTTTTTGTATTTTTAAGGGTTTCCCAATATTTTTCCTATTTTAAAATAAATTTTGGCGGCGACTTCATTGAATTTCAGAAACACTCGAAATTTTTTATGCCGCGACACCAAATATTATTATTTTTTTACTTACATTTGAATTCAAATAGAGTAGTATATTAGAGATGAAGGAACGGAATGTGAAACGTGTCATTTTTTAATTGGATTCGAAAAAGATGATAAATAGTTTTCATTTAATAAAGAAAAATTTATCTAAGTTTTGTTTTGTTTTGGAAGATGGTAGAGTATTGCTTAGTCTTTATTTTAAAAAAATTCATGTTGAGTTCTCGTGGATAGAAGAAAAAGAGTGAATAGGCAAATTGGTTGTAAATATTAGTTAAATCAATCTTTGAATTTTATAAATTGACAAATACATCTTTGAAATTTCAAAATAGTAATCAAACAAAATCCATATTTAATCTTTTATCGTTAGAAATTTATAATGTGATATGTTAATGAATATTTGATCCATCTACATTGATCTTATATCAATGTCATTACAGCGCAGATACTTTTTCTACGAAATTTAAATCTTTCGTCGACTAATTTGTCCATAATTAATCTACGCACAATTACAATTACTCATAAATTCATATCTGAGATGAAAAAAATTTATCGACAAATTTGTCTTTGGGAAGATGACATTGATGATAGATTGATGTTGATAAATCACATATTCAATTACAGTTTCACATCAAAACATCTAACGACAAAAGTTTACACAATACTATTTTGATTGATATTTTACAATGTCATGCATGTATTTGTCAATTCACAAAATTAAGAAACAAATTTGATCGACGCTTATAATTTTGTGGACCAATTTACATATTATCTCGAAGAAAAATGTAGTAACCAGATGTAAACATAACCCTAATATCTTTTCTAATATTCCTAAATGTTTGAATAGTTTATTATTGATGAAATGGAGTTACTCTATTCCTGTAAAAAAAATATCAATGAAGCCTTAATTTTATGTTTTTGTTATACCCATAGCTATATCGTTTTTACTATTTTTCCAATTCATTTAATCTTCCTTTTCCATATCATTTATAAATGGAATTAATGAAGGATAATTTTGAAAATTAAACCATATTTTTTAGAAAATAAATAAAATTAATTATATTTTTTAATTTATGTGTCATTATCTAAAATTACTTATATTTTATCCAAATAGCGGCGCGTAATTTAGTGGTTCAGAAGATGTCGTATGAGAACAAAGGCACAAGCCCACATTTTAAAACATGATTCGACATATTGGACCCAATTTGTGAACGTCGAATAGGCCCATTTAATATACTCACACTTTATTTAATTGGTTTAGTAAAAAAAACTTTAATTAATTGGTAAAGTTGAATAGGCCCATTTAATATGTTATAGTATCGTTTTATTGAATTGTTATTTAATGATATTTATTTCAAATATATATATATATATATATATATATATATATATATATATATATATATATATATATATATAAATAGCATATCCAATAAGATGAATTTTACAAATTAAGAGGGTTAAATCTTGACCACACAATCATACATAGTCACTATTAAAGATAAAAGTGATAAATAACTCTTAATCACAACCCATTATATTCTCATCGTAAAATTCATCTCATTTGATACGCTTTCTATATATATATATATATATAACATAAATAGAATAAAGGAAATTTATAAAAAATACATAAAATTTAATTAGTACAATTTTTGTTCAATAGTTTGAGTTATGTAAGATTTTGGACCCTCTAATTATTTTGAACATTTTATTCCATTATAATCTATTTAAAAAATATGAATTGAATTAATTATTTTAAATATTATTTATCTTAAAATAAAAATGGCCGAATATTCTTCTCTTCTAATCTCACATTCTACAAATTTCTTTGCAAAGGATTAAAGTTTTTTAATTTAAACTTTTAACATTATTACAAATCAATCATCGAACTCGAGCAATTAAAATAAAAAAAAATGAGACTTTATTTAAGGGATTTAGGTGAACTTTATTTTTACTCAAGGGTTTAGGTGAAATAAAATTGATATATGACCTCATTTGCTTAATTTTTAAAATAAATAAACTGAAATCACTCCCTAACTCGCACTATAGGGTTGAAAACTCTAAATAAATATTCAAAAATTGATTTAAAGATAAAGTTAAAATCACTGATCTATTTTATTTATTTATTTTTTGTCTAAATAAGTGATTTTGACATATATTTTTAGTTTTCGTTTTTGTGTTATTTCGTCGTTTTATTGTGACGTTATCGGTCCAACACATGTGGAGGTCTAAAACGAATTTTAATATGAGAATTAAAACGAATTTTCTAAATTTCAATTTGACATCACTAAATTGATATAATTGATGTCATGTAATATTTCTTTTAGAATAAATTTAGAAAAGATTTATATGTTTTAATTTTAAAAATATTAAAATATTAGGTCTTTTTATTAAGTAAAATATTTTGAGGCATTTTGATTAAGTAAAAATTTTGGTTTTCATGCCGGCATAAAGCGGTTGCTTCAGTGACCATACCCTCGACCCGGCCTTCATGTTATTTTGTTCGTTGTATTGGTGCGGCATTGTTTTGGTCCGCTTTGTTGCGGTGTTCATTGGTTCAAAATTGATATATGAATTTTGATTTAGTGCATATTCAAACAATGACCTTGGGCTCATTAATGTTATAATTCCGGAGACATAGGTATTTCAGACGCTTCAATTTTGTTGTAATTATAGGCATTGAGACATTTGTGAGCATTTTGTCTTTTATGCTATTAATTTGAATGTTGTAACTTTATTCGTAGATTTTAATATTTTTGATTTGAGTGACTTTAAATTTATTGTACATGATTGATGTAATTTCTACCTATTTGAATATATTAATATGTTTTAGTAAAAAAATCATGTTTTTTTTTACTGAGTATTTTTTTTTTATTAGAAGATATGGTAAATTTCATCATAATTAACTAGCACAACTGCGAGGTCTCGGGTTCAAATCCGAGACAAGACGTTCAACCTAGTAATATCGATATTTGTCAATTGAGTTAGAATTTAAAGACTTTTTAGTGAGTATTCTATAATTTTTTTTTGGACAAAAGTATTCAATAATATGTGAGTATTATCATTATCCTTTATAGAGTATTCTTTTGACACATATGATTTAATAATTTAATTAATATGGTAAGTCATATATTTTTAAATTCATTAAATATTGTGACAAATATTATTAAGGTGTGAGATAACTTTTTTTGTTTATATATAGACCGGATGATGTATGTAGGGAGGTTCATGGATACATACAAATTCACGAATCCGGTCACCAAAATCAATCCAACTTGCATTTTGATTCAATTTATTCTAGTTTAGGTCTAACCTGAACCAACTCATTGAAACCCAATTAAGTTTGATTTGGATAGCGGATTTAATATTTTAAACCCGCGAACTCAACTCATTGATGTGACATATATATTTTTATTTATTTATTTACTATTGATGTATAGTTAAAATTTAGTTGTTGCACTATGTTTGTGAATTTGTTGCTAACTTAGTTGTGTGGAGTATGTTCATATATGAGACTGGAGGACGTATATAGGAGTGTTTATGGATGTTTTTTAAGTATTAAATGATATGTTGTGATATAGTTTTATTATTTTTTAAATATTCCAATATTTAAATTTAATTACATTTTTTTTATAAAAAAAAAAAAACTATTTTTCTTTATTATCCGTGAACTCAACCCAACCCACTCATAATGAGGTTGGTTTGGTTCGGGTTTAATGGAAAAATCATGGGTTGAGAGATCAACCCAGCCCAAATAAAATTGATCGATTTGAGTATCGAATTTGATAAAAAATGATCCAACCTAATTCGTACTCACATGTTTTTTTTAGCAAAATTAGCATATAGCTGTTAAACTACTTGAAGTATTTGGTAAAATTAGCTGCTCAATTAACTTAAAATATATAATGACATAAAATGATATTGTTAATTAAAAATAAATGTTATCAGTTAATGCTTAAAATATTTTAAAGTAGTAATTTAAAATTTATTTTTTAGAGTAAAAACTCATTTTGGTCCCTTAGAAAATTTGAGAGTCCCAATTTAGCCCTTGAGAAAAATAAAAACATTTTTTGGTACATAAGAAAAATAAATCGGACCAAATTAGTCTGTATGTGAACCGCGATTAGAAAATTGGATTTTTTTTTGCTGACTTGTCAAATGACTCATCAATCCTACATGTAATTTCTATAAAAAGGGACAATTAGATCTTTGACAATAATTAAAAGACAATTAAGTTCCTGATACAGATTAAACGAACAAGCTTAGAGTCTCTGCTAGAGACTTAATTAACTATTTTTAATTACTGCCAAGGACATAATTGTCCGTTTTTATAGAAATTACATGTGGATAATCAAGTTGACGAGTCATTGGACAAGTCAACAGCAAAAAAAAACTCAATTTTCTAACTGTGGTTCACATAAGAACTAATTTGTATCTGATTTATTTTTCTTAAGAACTAAAAAGTATTTTTATTTTTCTTAAAGACTAAATTGGATCTCTCAAAATTTCTGAGGGATCAAAATCGTCATTTAGTCTATTTTTTATTAATTTAAAATTTATCGATCTAATATATTTTTTTATGTATTTTTGATTTATTTTAAACTATAAATAGATTATTTAGTTTAAAATATGGATTATTTATAAATAATTTAAAATTATAATAAATATATTATTTAAAATTATGTACTTTAAATTATTATTTATTAAAATTATTTTAAATTTTAAATTATATAAATGATTTATTTTAATAATTTAAAAACTTTAAAATTATTTATTTTAAACTAGACTAAATAAATTATAAAGGATAAAAAAATTATTCTAGTTATAATAATAAGGATAAAATTGAAAAAGAATGATTAATTATAAACTACTTGAATTAGTTTATTCAAAAACATTATAAATTCATAAATAATTATTACCAAACAGAACTTATATCTTGTAACTTATAAGTTATCAACTCATTTTTTTCTTACCAAATAGAACTTAAATCATAATTTTTATAAAATGAACTACAATGGTTAATTCGTATGATATATGAATATAATGATCATACCATGACAAGCGAAATTGATGTTGTGGAATGTGCAATTTTATATTTTAATTTAGATTTAGAATGTATTTTTAATTCTTCTATTAAAGTCAATTTACAATTTTGTGTACATTTATGGGGCTTATGTGTCAGGATTAGTATGACATTAAAAATACTAATTTTATAATTAAGACATTTGTGAAAATATTTTCAAAGTCTAACTATTGACACATAAACTGCATTGATGTACATCAACTAAGCACCATGTCAACACCCTATTGGCATTTCAGATTTATTTATTCAAAGGCACATAGAAATTAATTGTCACATCATATTCATTAAAATTTGGATGACAACTGCACGGAGAGATTATAATTACAATATATTTTTTTATTGTTGTTGAAGTAATATTTATATTTATCGATGATTTTTGAAATAAACCTTAATAAAAAAAATAAAAAGATTAAAAATTACAGATTAACCTTAATACAAAAAAAATAAAAATTTGTTTGAACTTTATTCCTTAGAATATATATCAAACTTTTTTCACTGAGATATCTTTTCTTACTACTTTCCCGGTTCCCCGTTCTACGGAAAAAATAAAATTAAAAGCTTTATTTTATGATTCATCTTAAATACCTCATCTAACTGCAATATGAAAGCCTGGTACACCAAGAAATTAAAGTCCTATTTATCCAGCTTCGTTTAATTTTATTTTCAAATGCATATATATAATAAATATCATAAAAGGCATTCAATTTGATAATTTAATGTTTACCAAAGAAAGAAAAAAGGCATTAAGTTTGTAACATAAATGTTACCCAACCACATTAAGGCCCATTATATTTTTTTTCTTAAGTTTATTTATGTTTCCTCATTTCCTCCCAATTCCCAAGTGCAATTATTTTTCTTGATATTAAATGTGGCATTTAAAACTTGATGGCTCATCTTAAATACTTACACCTTCCTGCGCATGAAAGCACCAAATACACGCGACAATTAATATTCTTAAAAATAATTTTCTTTTCCAATTCATTTGTTTCGAGAGTAAATTCTTGGTTTCAAGCCATTAATTCTTTTTCTTTGACTTCTCTGTGCACTGGATCAGCACGCATTCAGTGTTTTATCCATTTTTTTAACACTTTTTTTATCAGGCTAACTAGTGCTCGTAACTTCTAAAGTAGTAATAAAAAATGAAAATTTTATATTGAACTGGAAAGAACAAATTTTAAATTAAAATAAAAAGTTAAAATACAATTTTTAATTAAATATTTATTTTATTTATTATTTCTTAATAAATGTCATGAGATTTTAATTAAATATAGGATTTTTTTGAGATTTTTTTTATCTCTTTTAATACATTAATTATTTATTTACTAACTTATTACTAATTATGTTACATATTTTTTCTACTATCACTAATAAATATTAGTAAAATAAGAATATAAAATAATTTTCTCTCTCCACGGGTAAACTAATAAAACAATTTAAATTATAAAAAAAAATAATATTAGGCTTAATTGTAGTTTTAGTCCACCTATTTTCACTTATTCATAAAATTGATCTCATATTTTAAATTTCGACAGTTTTGGTCCTTCTATAAAAAAAATTAACTAAAAAATGGTGATATAATATAATTAAAATGAAGTGACATACGATCTCATAATGTAGAATGATCTAAATACATTAATTATTTATATGTTCTTAATTAAATTACAAAAACAAATATTTCTAGAATTTCAAATTGATATTTTTAGAAGATTTTATTGCAATTTATTTAGTATTAATCACTTAACATCATCTATTCATAAGCCATGTTATTTAATACATGTCAAATCACATTTTTTTAGTTAAAAATGCATAAGCAGCGACCAAAACTGTTAAATTTTAAAATAGAGATACTAATTCCATTATTTGGTGAAAATAAGGGGACCAAAATTACAATTAAGCCTTAATATTACAACCAATTTTCTTAATTCATATAATTTAATCAACTAGGTCATATATATGAGGACGAATATAGTAACATTTACTATTTTTTATCGTTAAAGTCATTTTAATATATATTCAGGATAATAGTACTAAGTGAGTTGTTAACTCTCTTTTTAATTACCCCAATGTTGAATGAGACACCACTGTTATAAAAAAAAGTTCTCTATTTGATCCGAAAAAAATAAAATTTGAAAAAGAATTGTGAATAAACTTTTAACTCAAATTCAGTTGATTTTGTGGAATAAAAAATCATTTTGGAGACTCTTTAGAAATACAACGTACATGCTACACATAGTTCTAAAAATGCAATTCATGAAGTTTATGGTTTTAGCTTATCTAATTCAGCTAACACAGATCATCAACGAGATGATCGTCAATATTTAGATATGCGTATTGTTGGTTCATGAGGTGATGTAGTGTTAGTGAGAACAATGACAAAATCTCTTATGACATACCCAAATGAGGTGATATAGTGTAAGTGAGAACAATGACAAAATCTCTTATGATTTGGAAGTCAACTCAAAAGTTATGCTATATTGCAGAGTAAGACATACCCAAATGTTATGTTACTAATGAGAATCTACATCTCAAGATAGTTCATGACTTGAAAATATTGTAGAGTTTTTTAAAAGATAGAGATGCTATCAAAACAACTCGTAAAAATGAAGTTACGAAGATAAGACAATAATTATTAGGTTGACTTATCTTTCTATTGCCAATAAAGAGTCTTTTACAGAGATAATTTCTAAGACAAAGAAAAAGATTATGTATAAAGAAACTATATTATATAATTTTCGACCAGATATCAACAAACTTGCATAATTTGAGAAATTATTTTGACTTTTGTGTTTCCTTTTTTTACTAGGTTGGGTCATGTTCCAAGTTTTTGTTTTTAAAAATATTTTAGCTTATAAAAATGTTGGAAGAAAATAAGAATATATACTTCCACGGTTCTTTTATAACTACCCTTTTCCTTTTTCAATATATACTAATCCTTCCAAAATATTATCTTTGTTGGTAATTCCTTATACGAAGTACTCGTAAAAAAAGTTCGTTTATATAAGATTTTTTTTCAAATTACAAGAAGTATTAATTAATTTTTCACTAAAATATATCAAATAAGTCATTTGAATTATTATTATTTTTTGATTTTGTTCATGTAATTTAAGATTTTCATTATTTTAGTTCTTAATGTCGTCTATTCATCTGAACTAGATGATGTGGCATAGTGACATGGCACGACATATCATATTTTGGTACCATGTGACACTAGGTTGCCACATCATCAGTGTAATGTCAACATCCAATAAGTGATTGCCACACACGACATGGACTGAAAACAAAATTAACATAATTATATGGATCAAAAACAGAAAAAAAAAAAAAAAAAAAAAAAAAAAAAAAAAAAAAAAAACTATAAATTACGGAGAACAAAAGCATAAATTACCTAAAAACTTTAATTGTAGTTTCCAACTCAACTATAGTGCATATACAAATTTTTAATCACCGTAAATTAGTGACAAATTTAACGTTAAAACAACACTTTTCTTAACTCTTGTACATTGATCAAAGATGTGATACATAAAGGAACCAAGGCAGTAAAATATTAACAAAATTAATTTTGTTCGAAATATACAGAAATATCAATAAATTTCCTACTATTTAATAATAGTATCTCTACAATACTCCTCGTTTAATTTAACTTTTTGTTATATTTCAAATGACCTAAGTTGTGAATTATGGAGGGTAATTTAGAAAATACTCCACTAGCGGAAATTCGGTCTAGTGGAAGAGGCTAGACTCCTATAACATGGTGAACCTGAGTTTGAATTTTTGTCGAAAGGTATCTACATTTAGTAAAATATTTTTTATTAAAATAAAAAGTATATTAGAAATACTAGCATTAAATGTGTCAAAAGTAATTAAATTTTCCTTATAATATAGACTAATATTTGATGCCAGGTTTTTGTTTATAACAGTGACTAGAGTATATTAAATTTTTTAAGGTTTAATTAATCTTAATGTCCTTGGACTATTTGAGAATTTTAAAATCAGCTAAATTTATAAATATATTTTAAATTGAGGAAGAGAAAACTATTATTAACAATGATGACATTAATGGTCATTACAATTATCCCTTACATGAACTTGACATTGTAACTTCAAATGACAAATTTTAAATCTAATACATATATGATAGTTGTAAAATAAAATTTAGTGTCACCATTAATAATAATTTTTCTTTCCCCAATATTTTAAAAAATAATTATTAATATTAAATTACATATGATATTATTATTAATATATTTATTTAGGATGAGCATCATCATAAAGTAACTCTTATCATAGTATTACTTTGTTTATAATTCACTATAAACATTGAGATTTTTTGTTCATGAAGTGATGTAGTGTCAGAGGAGAATAAAATTCAAAACCATTAAATTATTTTGATTTGGAAGTCAACTTATAGGTTATGATGTCGAGCATGACATATCCCAATATTATTGTTATTGATGATATTTTACATCTCAAGATTGCTCACGACTTAGATATTGCAGAATTTTTGTAAAAATAGAGATGTTAGTGAAAAAAATTGTTAAGATGATGAAAATAAAACAAATATTAGTTTGCAAAATGACTATTGTCGGTAAAGAGTCCTTTATAGAGGCGATGTCTAAAACAAATAAAAAGATATACAGAAGGACGTTATAATATATATTTTTTGCTGAAACGACATAAAAGCTTAATGATTTGAATAACTTTTTTTTAATATTTTTTTGTTCTTAAGTGAGATTTATGTCCCTAATTGTTTTTTTCTTCATAATTTGTTAGTCTAGAAGGGCCAAAAAAAAAAAAAAACCATGGCCAGTTATAATTTTCTTATTATATATTTATCATCACAAAAATCAAGTTTCACATAAATAGGACATTTCTTGAAGTTATTTTTTTTAAATATGTACAATTTTTAAATTTTGTGGAATTGATCTATTCAATAAGAGTTTTTCATTTGACAATTATCTTCCAGAAATTTAATATCTCCATTGAAAGGTTAACTAAGCATAGTAGCTGCTATGCAAGTGTTACGCTTGATTTGATTTAAAAATTGGTTATGGGACTAGATAAAATAGAGAATAAGAGACTGGACAAACACATAAAATCGTATCACTCGCTAAACCACGTGACAACTTTTCGTCCCAAGTACAAGCTATAAAAAAAAAACCAAAATACAATTTTTATTTTCTACTAAACAATTATTATCTCTCTTTACTCTTTCATGTCTCTTTCCCTCTCTCTCATCTCTCACATGTTTCTCTCTTTCCACTATTTCTCTCTATTATTAGTCTACACTCTCATGTCTATATCCCTCTCTACATTCTCATGCCTATCTCCCTCTCTTATTTTTCTCTCTCCATCTCTTCTTTCTCTCTTGTGCCTCTTGCTCTTTTCTCCCTATTGTCTCATGTCTAACTCCTTCTATATCCTCTCTATCATGTTTCTCTATCTCCCCTCTCTTCTTCTTATCTCTCTTTACTCTCATACTCTCATGTTTCTCTCCCTCTCTTCTTCTTATCTCTCTTTACTCTCATACTCTCATGTCTCTCTCCCTCTCTTTAATTTCTCATGTATCTCTCTCTCTTTTCTTTCTCTACTTTCTCATATCTCTCTACTCTCTATCTCTTTCTCTACTCTCTATCTCTCACTTTTATCTCTCTCATGTATCTTTTCCCTCTCTCTCTCTCTCTCTGTATATATATATATATATATATACCCTTTAATGCCTCTCCATCTCTTAGGATTTGGGTTGGACTCTACACAACTTCCACAAAATTGACTTGTAGGGTGATGACTGTTGAGGCAAAATCCCAAATTAAGTGTTTTGAAGATAAACAAACAAGTTAATTAATCTCTAATCAAGATTCTGATTGTGTCGCTTTTTAACTCATGTTTTAGTGTATTATTCAAAGATAGGTAATCAAGTACACCTATAAAAAAATCAAGATCATTTTGGTTTATACAAGATCACTCTGATTTATACAAGATCATTCTAGTTCATAACTATAATAGTCTGGACATACCAAGATCATTCTGGTTCATAAGAATATCAGTCTAGACAAACCAAGATCATTATGTTTTATGACAATATCATTCTAATCAATCAAGACCATTCTAGATAATTCGTTTTAAAAGATAAAAATGACATGGATCATTTCTAAAATTACATATCTTAAGTTGCTACTTCAATGACTACTCACCACTTATAATTACTTTGTCATACCTTATCTCTAAAGGTGTTGGAAAACACAAGAACGAAGGCGTTTGAATTTTATTTCACCATTTCTGAAAGATAATTCAATAGCTTAATAAAAAAAAATATGTTCTTTATCAAATCATTCAACTTACGATTAAAACATATTTATAGATAAATAAGCTAAATCATAGAGAACATAGATAAGAGAAACAAATAGATAAAGGAAACACATATATTTCTATACTAGTTCACAATAGATTGTTGCTACATCTAGTCCTCCCTTTACAAAGAGATTTACCTCAGTACAATCGATGACTTAATACATTATGTCAATAATAGCACACAAGTATTGTTTACTTTGCCTCTTCAAGATTTGAGTATTCTTCTCTAGCCTCTCTAGGCTATCACTGTTAGAACCCTTCTTCAACATTCTAGCAGTTTACTATTGAGGTTCATAATTGTTGTTGTACCTCTTTAGGTATCTCTTAGGGGTGAGAGCATTATTGCCACTATCGAGCTGATTTACATAAGTTCTAGTTTGTGTCTCAATTGATACAAAGTCTGTTTCTGGGATTCTACCTCTCATTGAGAGGATGTTACATATCAAGTCTTATATCAGTTCAAATGTATGAAAACACTTTGAATGATTTACATCAATTCTAAATAACTCTCCATTGAGAGGATATTTCGTTCATACTTTTCTTTTGATGTGTGCTTGACTTTTTCAGAATTATTCCTTTAACACAATTCCTTTTTTCATTATCTCTTTTGAACTCAATTGAATGAACTAGTACTTCTTAAATAGAGAGAAGAGGTGTTCGTTGAGAATGTTATCGTTGGAGATCTTCAATCACCATTTAAGGCAAATCAGTCTTTAAGATGTATCCATATATATCTTCATGATTGATTCTGTGCATCTTCAATTTAGAGAGAAGATCTAAGAGGATGTTACTATCAGATGATGTCACAAAGACTTTCAGACAATTAACAGATTCAAGATGTTGACCAGAGGATAAACAGACTCGTCTTCTTTAGAGCGTTGACTACTCATAACATTGAATTTTTTAGAACTTGTCATTTCAATGCGATTACTTCCATCAGAGCATTGATTTTTCAGAGTGTTGACTTTCTATTAGAGTCAGATGATACAATGCTTCTCATAACTATTAGAGACATACGATTATTTTTACTTTACATACTTATTAGAGGAAGACGATCATTTTGCTTGACGCAATTATTAGAGGCAGACGGTCATTTTGCCTGATATACTTATTAGAGGCAGAAAATTATCTTGCTTGACATACTTATTAGAGGTAGACAATCATTTTTCTTAACATACTTATTAAAGACAGAACATCTAGATCGTTGCTTGTACTAACGGATTCACCGGAGGCGCGTTTGAAAGCGTGTTCATTAGAGTAAGACATAATTGTAGTATTTCCTTCAGAGTCTTTGTGATCTTTGTTTAGAAGTTTTTCTTTTCTTTGTTCATCAGAGGATCTAGCTTATACTAGAACAATGACTTGTATTCATTTTGCCTTTAATGCTTTAACTCGAACTGTATTATTATCTCGAACTTGTAATTTATGCTACCTTAAAATAAATAATCATTAATATTAATCTTTGTCTTCTAACTTAATCTGCACACTTAGCTAATACAGATAGGGGATAATTGTTTTATTTATTTATTTATTTTTGTTATCATCAAAACATCAACCAGATGATTGTAGCTAAAACCACTCTTGCACTAACAATCTCATCCAATGTGTGACTTTTAACACACACTCTCTCGTCGAGAACTGAACAATTAGATGTGATCCAATTGACCCGGTAACGTTGACCTAATAGCCCAATGGATCTTGGATGTGTTCTGATACTAGCTTAGAATATAGGTTGATCCATACACAACCCATATAAAACTGGCTTGTAGGGTGAGAATTATCCACCACTTATAAACAATTTTGTAGATCTTATCTCATCCAATGTGAGACTCTTAACACCCCCTCTCTCTTATATTCTCTTGTCTTTTCTCTCTTTATTCTCTCATGTCAAATATTCCTCTCTTCTCTCTTTATTTCCCTCTCATTTATTAATATATATATATATATATATAAATATATATATATATATATATATATATATATATATATTTATCAATAAAGAGTATTATAGTAAAAAAATATATTATTTTGTTCTGTGTATAAATATGTCAAGCAAGGTGTATTGCAAAATTGTTTATTATGTGCATCAACTATCAAACACAATGTAGTATAAAAAGTTATCTTATACAACTCTGTTGTGCCCAAAATTTACTGTTTTGTGAATCAAAGACAAGATATAAGTAGTCGAGAAATTAGACACACTTTTTAAACTTTGCATCTTATATATCAATGAAAAGCTTTCTTTAAACTAGTGAAATAACCAAACTTCAATATCCTCAATTAGATTTTAATTAATATATAGATGAATAAATAATTAATAATCGAGAAACATTAGAAAGACATTAGGTGTTATATTGGTACACTCTTAACTCAACAGATAAGCTCAGTTCTTTAGTCTGAAACTTTTAACTAACAATATATGTTAGAAATAATTTTTTTCAAGGCTTTTTAATTAACTAAAAATTAATATTCTATTTTTTTTTAGGTGACAAGCATTGTAACATATTAAGCTTTAGATTGTCGTGGTGATCAACATTTCTCACCCTCCTATTGCAAGTGTTTTTCTTATTAGCCTTTTGAGACATTACAACACACAATTGTTGAAAACAAGTTTTGTCTCACTAAGACTGAATGAAGTAAAAATTCAAGCAAAAATTAACCAAGTGAAAATTGATTACAATTAGAGCACAAAGAGAATGAAGAAGAAATAAACAAGTTGAGTACTAAATGTTCTTCAAAGAACGTTCTTTTTGAAAGCATCAACTTCTTCCATGCTTTTGATTTTTAAGCTTACTTTTAAAGCCATTGTGAGGCATAAATGTTCATTTTGACTTGAAATTTAATGCATTATCTACTACACTTGTCACTTTTATCTTCATAAAATTGACTAGTAGTTAGTGATGTGGGTGCAACCAATTAGTATTTCATCTTTGTTTCCATTTGCAATATGACGAAGACAAGAAAATAAGAACAACATTGGGATGATGCATAGATACTTAGACTGTATTCAAGTTTTTGTCGGTCCGGTAACAAGAGAACACATCAAGCTGTTCAAGGCAGCACTTAATGAGTTGATTCAGACATATATGCTTTGACAATGGAAAAAAATATTATATTGAGAAGAGCGCATGCCCAACAAATAAGTCTATGTATAGTTCAAGTTTGGGTAAGAGAATGCGAGAAATTAAGAAGACACCTTATTTTTTATTTGAACGGGGTTTAGACCGCACCACATTCTCGTGTTCGCACCACATTCTCGTGTTCGTTTGTTCGCTTTTCTTTTTATTATTTGTTGTAATAAAAAATAAAACTTTCGTCGCCATTTTCCTTTTTTTTTTTTTT
>JBBPBQ010000003.1:41018170-41071215 GCA_037974755.1 Cicer yamashitae
TTTTCTCTTGCTCATTAGTGATTTTTTTTTAATAGTGGTTACTATTATGTGAGAAAATAGGAAAAAAAAAACTATAGAAATGTGTTTGGACAGGGTAATTGAAATTCTAGGAAAATTAAAATTCTAAGCAATTCAAATTTTTCAATTGAATTCTTTTCATTTCTAAATTTGTTGTTTGGATAAAATCATTGTTCTTTTAAAATTGTGTTATTTTTTTTTTATAAATTTAAAAAAGTTTTGGTGCAAAAGTTTTTAGGGACCAATTTGGGAAATTTGAAATTTTTTAGAGACCCATTTGCAAAATTTGAAAATTTTTAGGGATAAATTTGCAAAACAAAACGTAGAGACTAACATGCAAAGTTTGAAACATATAAGATTAAAATTGTAAACATGCAAAAATTATATAAACTATTTCATGATATAGATGGTATTCAATTTCTGTAATTTTAGTTTTGATAAAATACCTCATGAAATAATTTTATTTTGAAAATGTTTTAAACTTATTATCCAAACAAGGTAATTTGCTTGAAGGATTTTAATTTTCCTAAAAAATTACACTCTAAAAAATTCTCTCATTTAAACTGAGTAGTTATTTTGTTTGTTATTTGATAATTTAGGCGGTTGGAATTAGATAATATGTGTAAGTTAGGGTTTGACTTAAATAATATTTATACTTCTAGTTGCAATTATAAGAGAAATACAAAAAAATTATACACCGAACTTATTTATTACTCTCACGTTTTGAATATTTTTATTAACATAACCTTCTTAGAAAAGTGTTAAATATTAAATACACCTACTAATATTTTAAAAAAAAATTAAATGAGAACAAAAAAGATTATTTTTTTCAATAAATATAGCTTAAAAGTCGTAACTTCTTTCTATAAATGAGATCAAAATATCTCCAAAAATTTTCTTATAATTGAGACCAAAAATAATAAATTAGTAAAAGAAATTTAGAGAGTTAAATCTTGAAATCACTTTCTTATTTTACTAAGTGTTTTTGATGAAAAAATTAGAGATATCAAACATTTTTTCAGTCACTAATTTTCGTCTCCAATTTTCATTCGGGTGTGTCCAATATAAACCTCTCAAAAAATATCTAAGAATGGACCATTACTATTTTTAGTAAAAATATAAATTTTATAATAGTAAAAATATATAATATTTTATTAAAATTTAATTAAATATTCGGGTTCGCCTTTGAACCATGACCATATTAAGTAATCTCATTTCTTATAGTAGTGTTGGTTGTTATTTTAGATTTTATTTATTAATTTTTCATATATGTAATAAATAAAATTAAAATTACATGTATTCATATTTAGTGTACATTTAATAGAATTAACTGCAGTGAAGCGAATCATGAGGAAAAATAAATTTAACGAGGAATTCTTCGCAAAAGAAAACTTGCAATTCTATATATTAATTGTTACTGCATTTCTTTCTTGTGATAAACAATTTACCAACAACTGTCAAAATGAGAAGAAAAAAAAAGTCATCTTCATTTGTTTTGCGAACTAATTAATGAGTTTTTCGGTATAATAAAATATTAATATATATTTTTTTATAATTGTAATTTGGATATCCAAAAATCGATCCAAATTAAACTGCTTGAAATTGAATAGATTTTTTGTAAACTTGTCATCCAAAACAAACTACATGTGATTTTATCTTTAGATCGAATGAGTTTTTGCCTCAACATCAATCATAATCGCACCGCAAACACCTTACTAGTAGGTCGTTCCCATGATTCTATCATCGAGGTTGCTATAGTTGCAACATGAATTTTTTATTTGAAAAAATAAATTTTGCATTAAAATCGGTGTTTGCATCAGCAATTATAGAAGGACACAATGGAAATTTTTTAAATAAAAGGTTATTCTACCATTCTATTTATCCACATAATAATGCTAAATGACTTTGTGACTAATATGTTGGGGTTATATAACAATTTCTGCATCAACGAGTTGAAACTACAGTCATAAAGCACATCAATTCCCAAAGGGGAAGAAAACCATACTTGTTGGGCAGCTAGGAAGAGCATGAGAAAATATTTTTGAATTTTCACCTCATTAAAACACAGGGAACAAAATGTATCTAGCCTCATACCCGTTCTTTCTAATCTGCTTCTAGTTGGGAGGATGAATTTGACTGTTCTCCACTTAAAGTTCTTTACACTATTAAGGACTTGAGCTTTCCAAATTTCCTTCTAGAAGCTACGATCCCATGAAGATGATAACTCAAGAATGTCTTTATTTCTTTCTTCTTTAAGTATATGGTAACTGAGTAATTTCCATCTTTTTCCCAATGCCAAAATAGTTTTTCTTCAGAGAACCACCATGAGATTGGAATATTTAGGATCTATTGCACTTAAGATGCCTTAAAAATGTTAAGAATAATATTCCTATTACTTCTTTTAAGGTCTAGCTCAATCAGTTCACAAACATTAACTTCAGCCTCCAAGTTTGCTACCCGACTCAAATTCTTAAAATTTTATCTTCTTCCAAATTCTCTCTTTGATTTTAGGTAAAACCTCATTTTTCTTCCTACCAAAAAGTACCAAAAGTCCTAGGTAGCTAGAGTAATTTGTCATAGCCTTTACTCATATCTTTTCACAAATAATAGTCTTCTCAATTTGTGGCATGTTTTGGCTATATGAAACTTCTAACTTCTCAAGACTAACCATTTGACCCAAGGCCTTTTGGTTGGTTTGAAGGATTTGTAGCAGATTCTTTACTTCATGGACATTGGCTCTTGCAAATAACATATTGCCATCTGCAAATAGAAGGTGGGTGTTCCATGTACAACCTTGTTGTGTGCTTCTTTGTGTATTAATTCTGAAAGCACATTAACACAAGAAATAAAAACATAAGAGGATAGTGAGTCACCTTGACAAATACCTCTCTCCCGAGTGAAACTATTGCTAGGTTTCCCATTCACTAATAGGTGGTAGGAAATTACGGTAATGTAATTCATGATTATGTTAACCATTCTCCATGGGAAACCTGCAGAGATAAGGACAAGTTGAATAAATGGCCACTTCATCCTATCATATGTTTTCTCCATGTCAAGTTTGAGAGCCACCATTCATCTTTGTTCTTTTGTCTTCTTTTTGAGCCAATAGAAGCATTCCATGGCTATGAGGGAATTATCTGTAATTAGTCTCCCTTTAATAAAAACATTTGTTCTTTGTCCATCACGTATGCAAGTAAACATTTCAACCTATTGACAATTGTTTTTGCCACCCATTTCACTCTGACATTATAAAGGTTTATAGGTTGAAACTATTTTGGGGAGGTGGGGTTCTTATATTTAGGGATTAAATCCAGAAAGGTTTTGTTGATGTTGTATGTGAGAATTCCATCATTGAGGATTCTTAGGACTTAAGAGTTGATATCATTTCCCACAATGTGCCAATATTTTGGAAAAAATAGGGCCGAAAAACTGGTTAGACTTGGTTCTTTTAATGGGTGTATTTGATCAATAGTTTTTTTGACCTCTTCATTGGTGAACAGTCGGTCACACTATTCCATGTGCTTTGTGGACAATTTTTTATAATTGCCTCACTGGTTTATTCCACATTTATGGGGTTTGACGTAGTGTGCAAATCGGTAAGAAAAATCTAATTAGAACCCCGTCGAAGTCCCGTCTTCATCATTAAACTTTTTAGTTACATTTGTTTTCCTCTATCTTACTTTCCCATGAAAGAACTTGGTGTTCATATCCCCTATATTTTAACAACCAACTTTACTACGTTATCTCAACAAATTTTCCATTTGTACAATCTCCCTTCTCACCTTGTTTGTTTTGAACTTTATAAAATCAAGATCCATAACTTGCAGGGCTATCATTTTTGTCACACATTTTCAGCCCGTCTTGGTCCAATATTTACTAATCACTTGCTCCTAATTTATATCCTGTTCCCAACATTCTTCAAGTATGAAGAGGTGAATTCTCTTTTTTTTTTTCTTGTGATTCATATGACACTAACTCCTTTATTAATGACCATATTATCTTTCACTTTACCATGAATGTGGTTTAAAGAGAAAAAGAATATAGAAATATTTACCATTTAATTCTACCATAGAGAAATTCCACCTGCTCTATCTTTTCCAAAATCCGAGGAACTTATCGCTACACCTTAACTGAAAGCACATTAAGTCCTTAATTTCTCAACTTCATCCTTAAATATCATAGTCTCCATTAGAAACAAAATATGGGGATTTTCTAGCTTGTTGAGCCTTAACAAGGATGTAACTTCTTGAGGGTTCTCGAACCCCATGCAATTCCAACTTATTATTTTCATTTTTGTAGGCGGTGTTGGTCATCCAACAACGCCTCTAGTAATTTTTTATCCACATTCACAGAGTCTTTCAATTTCACTAGCGGTAGTTACATTTTATCCCCCCGCCAGTTTTTGCAAATGTTGTTCCATCTCCGTTTCCTCTCACTTTTTCTCCCACTAACTTAGATTTGCTATTGTTGTTTTTGGTTAATAGACTTTCGCTGCAAGTGCTTAAACCACTCCCTTTTTTGTAGAGAATGTGTTTTTGGGAAGTGGTGAAACCATCAGCCATGAACCAAACAATAGTTCTTTTTCTTCAATTTCCTCAACATTAATTAGACATTAACACCATATTTTTATACGGTTTTTGGTTTTTATATTATATATTCTCTCTCATGGAGTGATTTTCTCTCACCTTGGGTTCGACATCCACACTTACGATGTTGATCTTGGTGTGTTCAAATAACTAATCCAAGAACATTGATCATTGAATTAATTCTTGCAAAAATGTTGAAGATAATAATGAGAGCAAGGAGATGAGTAATTTATACAAGGGAAGGAAAAAGAATAAGAGGTAAGTCTTTGTTCTTGTCAAGAACCATCACATTGCTAAAAAAGCAAATGAGCAAGATATAGATGGTAATTATCCAGGTTCTTCTAAAGACCAATCAAATAACAACATTGAAGAGTCACCTATGAAGGAAGCTCGTGTAGGAAATGATATTGCTATTAATATTGAAGTCTCTCCAAATTCGCATATTCAAGATGTCAGTGTTATGGAAACTCAACATAAGGATGACAAGAAGGCGGATGAAGAAATTGAGGTTGAAGAAAATGTTTTCAAGGTCCTTGATAACAATGTTCCTAATGTTGTGCAAACTGATATTGAGAATTTAAAATCTAATTGGGTTGACATGACTGACGATGGTGACGTTGATGAACCTTTTGAAATCGTGTTATCTAAAAAGAACAAGGTCAAACAAAGACAAGTTTTTGAAAAATCTGAGAACAAAGGCACCCATATTAGGGAAAGTTTAAGGATTATATGCTCAATGTAAACCTGACATTTTCTTTATAGTTGAACCTTGATGAAATTTAATGGTTTTTCCTAAGCGTATTCTACATAACTTTTTATTTTTAGTGACAATTTGCTGCCTAATCTTTTAGGGATTTTCTCTTCTCACCTTGACCCCAACAATATTAGCAATTCAGATCAACATATTTCTTTCAACTTGCATCATAACGATTTGAATTTTGGTATAGTTTTTGTTTATGCATCCCCAAATTAGATTGCCATGAGATCTCTGTGGTCTAATATTCTTGCGAAGCAAAGTCACTATAATCTCCCTTGGTCTTTCGTTGGTGATTTCAATTTCATTTTAAGTCTCGTGAGTATAGAGGATATAGTTCCCCTTCCAGGTTGCCTTTGGAGGATCTTCAAAATCGGTATAATGACAACTTTATAATTCATTTACCCACTAATGGGGTTCAATACACTTGATCTAATGGTAGAAGGGGTGAAACTCATACTAAAATAGATTAGAAAAGATGGTGTGCAATCATAGATGGTTGGATTCTTGGCATGCAAGCTTTAGCCTCATTCTCACGAAAGCTAGTTTTGATTATTATCTCATTTGCTAAATTTTGAGATAAATGAAGCTTGACATATTTCTTCCTTTAATTTTATGAGGATGTGAGCTTTGCATCATGGCTGTATGAATGTGGTGAAAAACACTTTGAAGGAACATGTTACATGTTGCCATATGTTTGTGCTCAACCACAAATTAAAGCTTAAAATTCGGAATAAAGAAAGTTTTTGGAAACAACCATCACAAAATTCAAGTTGTAGTTATAAATTTTTTAGAGGATTTGTTGAATGAGGAACACCAAGCACACATGGAAATGAAGTAAAGCTCTTAATTTGGAGGAGCAATATTGACATCAGAAAGTTAATATTAAATGGCATTCATATGGTGATTGGAGCACCTCTTTCATTCATAAAACATGTAAAATCAGACATGCCTCAATGGCCATTTCTAGCATTATTCAAAATGATGTTTTGATTCATGAACCTTTGGATATAGAAGCCTGGTTTGTTTCCTATTTTAAAGTTATCTTCAAATCTAACAATAATTGTGTAGATAATGGTTTGGTTGAAGACCCCATCTAATGGATAATTCTATGAATGTTATACTTACTAATTTTCCTAGCTTTGAGGAAGTTAAAAATGTAGTTTTTGGCATGAATTCTGACAATGCTTCTGGCCCTGATGGCTTTGGTGCTTAATTCTTTCAAAAGTATTAGGATGTGGTTGATCATGATATTTTCTAGTCTGTTCTTCAATTGTTTGCGCAAGATTGGATTCTTCCTAATCAAAACTCTAATGTTGTTGTGCTTATTCCTAAAATTGTTGATCCTAGTAAAATGGAGCACTATAGGCCTATTTCTCTTACTAACATCAAATTCCAAATTATCACTAAAATTCTTGCTAATAAGTTATCCTCTAGTATGCCTAATAATACCTCTTCTCATCAAAGGGGCTTCATTTAAGGTAGGTATATTGGTGGTTGCATTTTTCTTGCTTCTGAAGCTATTAATATTCTTTAGAATAAAAACTTTAGTGAAAATTTTGGCTCTCAAAATTGATATAAGAAAAGCCTTTGACACTATAGATTGGACATTACTTATCAAAGTTTTAAAGGCATTTAGTTTCAACAAGAAGTTCTATCATTGGATTAGAAACATTTTCAAGTCTTCTAAACTTTCCATATATGTTAATGGCAAGTCTAAAAGTTTATTTACTTGTCAAAGGAGGGTCAGACAAATGGACACTTTGTCTTTCTTCTTTTTTGCATTGCTGAAGAGGCTCTTAGCCGGGGTATATCCAAATTGGTTAATGAAAGTTCTCTTTATTTGATAAATGGTCTTAGAGGCATTGTTATTCCTTTTTATGTTTTGTATGTTGATAACTTGATGATCTTTTTGCAAGGCCACTCTTTCCAGTGCTAACCACTCCAAAATTTCTTTGATAGATATGTCAATATCTCTTATCAAAAAATTAATCATAATAAATCTACTTTTTACATTGGATATGTTTCCATTAGAAAATAAAATATCTTATCTAATTTACTTAAGTTTTTTATTGGTTTTCTCTCTTTCATATATCTTGAAATACCCATTTTCAAGGAAAAACCTAAAGTTGCTTATTTACAACCAATTGTTGATCGGATCAAGGCTAAACTTGCGACTTGGGAAGTGTCTCTCCTTTTTTTAGTTTGGCCGACCACGCTCAAAGTATGTGTGGCTCACGATAATCCACTTTTGGAACATAACTAAAAAAATTGAAATCAATTTTGAAAAGTTTAAATAATACTAACAATGATTATCTAACCCCCCAAAAAAGATGCAATAAGTATAATAAGTAAGATATAAATAAAAACAATTCATAGGGAATTGTAAAAAAAATTAGGTCTATATTCTTTAAGGCAAATATAATCCAATTGGTGAAAAGTGTCATTCATAACATGTTAATTTATAGTTTTGACGTATAATCTTAGCTGGTTTATTTTCTTAAAGATGTATACAAATGGATTATAATTTTCATTTGGTGTTGATATATTGAACAGAGGAAAATGGTTACTGTTGCTTGTCATAAAATATGTCATCCTCTTAATGAAGGTGATCTTGGAATTAGGTCATTGAGAGACATTCTTAAGCTTGCTTGGTACTTAAGCACTTCTAATCTACATTTGGCTATTTGTCTTAAAGGTTGAGTCTATAGAAGGCATGTGCATATTAGATATCACATTGACTCATCTATCTAAACTGCACTTAAAGTTAAGCTAACTACTATATATGAGAACAACAAGTGACAAGTTGGCAAGGTTGACAAAACTATCTTCTAGGTTGTCAATCATTTCATTATTAATAGTCATTGAAAAGTTTATTCTATTATCTTACATATATACCTAGAGCTGACTGCCTTGCTGGCCAAGGTGATTATTCCTAATTTTGATTGTAAGGATCATTTGGTTTGGAAATTAAATAATACTAGTGTTTTAAGCTTTAACGAAGCTTATTTATTCTTCAAGCCTCTCGGACAATAAATTCTTTGGGCCAAATCCATTTGGCATGATAGCATACCTCCTTCCAAGTCTCTTATGATTTGGAGGTTGTTGCATAATAATATGCTTACTAATGATTATTTAATCTCTCATGGTATTCAAATTATTTTAAGATGTGAGCTTTGTCACTATGCAACGAAGACCACCACCTACTATTTCTATCCTGCCCATTTGCTACTAGGCTCTAGTTTTGCCTAAGCTCCATTTTTCATTCTCATTTGATACTAGTTCAGTTCAACATCTTCTTGTTATTTGTGAGAGGTTGGTCTTGTCATTGCAAAGATGTTATGTTGGTCAATATCATCTTTACTATTGGCACTATTTAGTAATCAAGCACACTTTGATGACAAAAGTCTTACTTTTCACATTATCATCAACATAATTATTGTCAATATATCTTTATCTGACAACCACACTTCTAGCAAAATCTCCAACTCTATCCATAAATTTCAAATTCTCAAATCTGTTTGGGTTATAACTCATCCTCCTAAGGCTCCTATAATCAAATGGAGCTATTTTTGGTTGTCTTGGTTTTGCTACTTTGTGAGGTATATTTAGGGACAAGTTTGCTGCTTCCCTAGGTTATTTCGCTATGAATTTGAGGATTACAACTATATTGCCTATTGAGTTTCGATAATTATGATTGCTATTAAAAAATCCTATAAGAATGAGTGACATTTTATATGGATTAAATTTGATTCTCAATTCGAAAATTTGGCTTTAAAAAATCAGAGTCTTGTTTTTTGGTCAATTAGAAATAGATTACTTTATTGCCTTGATATGGTTAAAAGAATGAAATTTATTATCTCTCATATTGTTAGGTAAAGTAATGTATTGACAATATTGTTAATTTGAGACTTTACATTGTTAACACATATTGGTGAAATATTTTTCCTTGTAATATTTAAGATGTTTACAATAAAAATATGATTGATATTTCTAAATATAAATTCAGCTGAATCATGTAGACGTTGACTCCACTTTTTTTTTTCTCCATCGATTTTTCCTAATGAATTTTCCTGATATGATTTCTATTGAGACAATAGCTTGGATGTGAAATGTTAAATAATCATATGTTTTGCACTCTATTTTTTTTTTTTATAAAAAAAACCACAACTAAAAAAAACACGTAAACACTTATGTCCAACCACTTTGATTCATACATTGGAAAAGTTCAACTAATTGATTATAATAACCGCATACATATTTACACATAAACACTTAATTAATTCATATAAGTATACTTTTATTCTACGATATTCATCCATTTGGTCTATAAAATTAGGTGAGAATTATTATTAACCATAATCAAGATCAAAGAAACTGCGAGTGGTCCAAACGATTGGTGGAGCCTAGTGCCCAAGTATGTATAACTTCCAAGACTTGGTACGTGTCTAATCTGTATTCTACCAAAATTTATTAAGGGGTTGATAACAAAATTTCTAACGTCATGCATCCACAGGGTCCAAAGTTCATTTATGAGCTTTAAACCATTAAAAGTTAAAGATTCATTTTCAATAAATTTTAAAATTCAACTAGTAAAAATAATTACTCCTTTATATCCATACCATTATGACCATTCTTTAAATCCTTTCGATAATTATATTACCACCAATAATTAAATTAAAAAAAGATTATACTAAGTGAAATTACCAAATTAAGACACCAAAATTTGTCTACTACTATTCCATGCATTAAATGCTACCATTAATTTACATGCCACCCCTTTTTTGAATTCTCTTCCCACTCCTCCACTACCCATTAATTAATACATCTCCACAATAAATGTAACCATTAATCAAAATTTAATCATATTAAAATTTTAAAATTCAAAAATCACGGTACCAAAACCACAAAACTCAATTTAATAGAATTTAATTAAATTCAATAACATACTCCATATTTCAATTTTTTTTTCTTATGTGCATTAATTTTACTATAACGTACCATCTATCTTTATTGGCATATATAAATTCTCTCACAGTCACACACACGAAGGAACATACCTTTCTCATCTTTCTCTAATTCTCTCTCTAGTTTCTCTCTCTAAGATCTTTGTGAGAACAAAACAATGGCTGCTGAAGTTAGCTCTCTAATTAGAGTTCTTGCTGGTAGTGGTTACAAAGAAGATCAACATCGGACGGTTGGGAATGAATCTCATGGTGAAAAATCAACGGCTCTGATTACAAGAGATTTGCTTGGTGGGTCCTCTATCGAATCCCAGGAATTGGATCTCGATTTACAGGTTCCTAGTGGCTGGGAAAAACGTCTTGACCTTCAGGTTCGTTCATTTTTATTTGGGTATTTTCTTTTTGTTTCCCGGGAAAATAAAAATTTTCCCTTTATCTTATCAAAGAAAATTTTCTTTGTTTGTGTCATGTGTTTTTTATTTTTGTTTCTGGGTTTTTTGTTAATGAAATTTAATGTTGGAAATAGAATCATCGTATTTTGTTCTGTTTTTCTTTTTATTTTAAAAATATTTATTCACTTATTTTTATTTATTATTTTCTGTTTTTTGCGGTTTTCTAGTTGGTTTATGTGGCATAGTTTTTTACACTATGGTGTTTTTGATTTATGGACTATTAATTTGATTTTTACTTTAGGAAGCAGATTTATGTGTTCCATGGAATACTTGATTAAGAAGTTTTATGGTTTGTTTTTACTCTATTTATTTGATACAGAGAAACTGGATAGTTAAAACATTTATACTTATTTATGTTGCACATAGAAGAAAATTAAAATTCAATTTGCCTTGTTTTTTTTGTTTGTTTTTGGTTTGGTCATGTGTATTAAACTTTTGCTTTTTAATGTAACAGCAGGCCTGTAGTTACTCAAATTTTCGTTCCTATGTACCTCTGTATTTATTTCTCATAAATTTCTAATAAAGTTGAATTTAAAGTCTTCAGATTTTTGTGATATCTAAGTTAATGAAAATATGGCATTCATGACGCCACTTTGTTCAGATTTCTCCATCGCCCCTTTCCCATAATATATCATAACCAATTTCATTTAGTGACATCACTTTTAAATTTTTATTTTATTTTTCAAATTTACTTCACTACAATTCTTTATTTTGCCAATGACTTCTACATGTTTGAATTGACAATGTTTTTTTTTTCTTTCTAGTTCAAACTTGGACTTAAATGCTAATCTCATATTTGAATTCCCAAATCATAAATTAAGTCATGTAGATCATATGAACCACAATTTAATTTTTTTATCATTGATTAGAAGTACTATAGTATTAATTATTTATTAATTGAATTTTTTGTTATGAATGCAGTCAGGGAAAGTCTATATTCAAAGGTGCAACAATTTATCACTATCACCTATGCTAGAACAAAAAAACCAAGTGAAACCAACAACACCAAAATTTCAAGACCTGAATTTCCCATCTACACAATCAAATGTTGCATTGAACCTTTTTGATGAAACAAATTTAGACCTAAAGTTAGTTTCATCAACCTTACCATCAAATAATTACCAAAGTGTGTGCACACTTGACAAAGTGAAATCAGCACTCGAAAGGGCAGAAAAAGAACCAATTAGAAAAAGAACATCATTTTTGAAGTCATCAATTTCAGCAACATCACCTTCATATTCCTCTTCTTCATCTTCAATTAGAGAAACAAATCATCAAGAAGAAGAAAGTGAAGAGAAACTTATTTCATCACCAATGGCTGCAGGGTGTCCTGGATGTTTATCATATGTATTGATTATGAAAAATAATCCTAAGTGTCCTAGGTGTAACTCTCTTGTTCCAATTCCTTCCATGAAGAAACCTAGGATTGATCTTAATATTTCAATTTAAATGGTTTAAGGATAATTGGCAATTCATTAATTGCCTACATTTTTAATATATAATTTTTTTTCTTCTTCTTGTTTTGTAAATTGAATGATAGATAGATTTAGATGGTTTAAGGATAGGATAAATTTTTAAGGGATGATGGCCAGGGTTTATGTATATTGATAAGTCACTACCGTTTTACTAGGGAAACTAATGGAAAATTTTCAATTTCTCTTTTATATTTTTATACATTTGTTCAGTTTTCATCATTATTATCTTATCATTGTGTATTGGAATTCCACCGTCCAATCCCTAAATTAACTTTATATCTACATTATCTTTTTTGATCATTTCTTTTACAACTATGTCTTTAAGGATATTTATGTCTTTAACTTCAGTAAATGCATCATACTTATTTTACTTTATAGTAATACACTGGATTGCAATTGTTAATTTATTGAATTTTGTAAATATCAGAATTTACTCATATAATGACCGGTAATTTAGTAAAATCTAATTAAATATCAACCAAAACAAAAAAGTTCACTAAAAATCGTAATTTAAAAAATGTCTGGTTTGCACTACTCTTTGTTGATATTTAATAGTATTCAAGAACTCTAACTAGACCATTGTTGTTTGAAGTACTAATGACTATTTCATCTCATATATTTTTCTCTCTGCTGTAATGAGTATTTCATTTCAACTAGACCATCTTTATTTGAAGTACTAATGAGTACTTCATCTCATGTACAGTTTATTTCTTTCTGCAATAATACCTTCTGACTCAAAAAAATAAAATTAATACCTTTTAAGTCATAAAAGTACTAATAGATATATGTAAGCTATTTTATATTTTTGTTTATATAAAAATCATTATTTTATTTTATTTGTTATTATTTATGTCACAGTTAAAATATGGGCAAAATTTTCTAATAAAAAATGACAATTAAAAAGAAACTTATCAAATTCTCTTGAAATATGAAGAGTTAAGATAATACATAACAAATAATTTAGTAATATACACAAAGTATGCATAATAATTACTCGGTCAACTCTTTTAAAAAAGTTGATGTATTTTATACAAAATCAACATTACATACATCAACTATTTAAATATATTTTTTGTCTATACTTCCTCTTTTTAAATGTGTGGACAATTTAAAAAGAATATTAGTTGTGTTGATTTTAATAATAAAATAAATTTTATTTATTCAAATGCTCTTATTAAAAAATTTAAGATACAATAAATAAATGTATATTAATGAAAAATAGTAATTAATGTTATATCATATTGTAAAATAAGATATGATTTGAAAATGACATATGATTTGGAAAGAAATTGGATAAAATATATAGATGTTTATTATGGGACGGAAGAATACTTCATTTTTTAGAGGGAGTAATATTTTCATATCTTTAATTGACATTTATATGTATCTGATCAATTAACTCTTCAATTGATTTTATTGCTATTTACGATAGACTTTATGGTGAAATTTTATTAAGACCCTTTGGTTTTGGGCCATATTCAAAGTCCAGATATTAATGCGTTAACAGTATTGAATGAATCACTATTTTTTCCCCACATAGCAATAATGAATAAGCGTTACGGGTCTAGAAACGTGCCCACATTTAACTTTCATATCTTGTATATTAAATGTTTGAAATTATTTAAACGCGGAAGTTTTAAATGTTAGTTAAAGTTTTGATTTGACTAAATATTGTTTAATAACAATTAATTGAGAAACATTTAATATTGATAACTATACATCCGTTTTATATATAATTCTTTAAATTTAAGTAGTGGTATTTTTTTGAAAAATTAATTGTACTTCCTGTCATTATTAAGTAAAAAAGATATCAAACTTTCTATTACTATTATAAATAAAAATTAATTATTGTTGACTAATTTAATATTAGTATTTTTAATATAACAAAATTTAATATCAGTAGTTGAATAGTTGAATGTTTGACATTTAAATAGATAATTTAGTAAATTTTAAATATGTTTTTTTACAAAATTTAGAACATTAATCATACTCAACTATTTTTTTTATTTTTAAATTTAGCTAAGTACAATTAATAACAGTGAAAATGGTTATTTTTGCTTATAATAGGAAACAAATGAAATACTTCTTGTAATTTGAAAAATATTTTATATAAAGGGACAAATTTTTTTTCAAGAGAATCTTACTACTAAAGGAAGGTAGTATATTTGAAAGATTAAATTATCTGTAGTACCTAAGATATATTTGGTGTATCCCATCACACTCAATCCTTCTATCATTAATGTGCGTTTAGTTGGAGATAGACGAAATGGAGGGGAGAGAATAATAAATTATCTTAGAGTTTATTTTGTTCTCTCTTTATTTTGAGGGATTTGGAGTAGAGGGAAGATAACTAAAATAATATAAAATTATTTAAAATACCTCTCCTCCCTTGAACCAAACACAACTTTTAAAAACTCCTCAATTCCCCTTCTTCCTCGTCTTTTGAACCAAATATATCTCTATTATCTAATGTGTGTTTAGTTGGAGGTAGATGAAGGAGAGGGGAGAAAACCAATATTTTTCTTAGAGTTTATTTTTTTTTCTCTCCATTTTGAGGAATTTGGAAGAGAGAAAAGATAACTAACCTAACATAAAATTATTTAAAATACCTCACCTCCCTTGAACACAACACAAATTTTAAAAAGTCCTCCCCCTCCCCCTTTTGTCTTTTGAACCAAACATATCTCTATTCTCCTCTCCATTAAAATCTCTTACATTCTCTCTGTTGCACCAAACACACCCTAAGGGCCTACTTAATTCAACTGAAGAGAGAAATTATTTTAATGGATGAGAGTGAAGAAGAAGAATTTTTAATTGTTTTGTGTTTCATTCAAAGTGAGGGGATAAGTTTTCAATAGTTTTTAAGTTATATTATACATATTTCTCCTCTCCATATCTCCCAAACTTGAGGGATAACAAAAACAACTTTAGAAGAGATTTTGCTCTCCTCCCTTCTATTGGGACTTACGAACATAGCAACTAAATTGAGTTAATAAAAAGAGAGAATAATTATCACAATTGAATAAATATCAATCACACCTTTTATTATTGAACATCATTTGTTATTTATATACACTTGCGCACAACTACTATATGCTCACATGCACTAACACCTACAAGTTGGAATTGAAGCTGTAAAACAACTCATAAGAAAGTATTTAACAAAACTAACTGAATTAACTAACTCACTTAACTAACACTTGAAATATTACAACATATCCCTTTAATTCAAGTCCTTTAATGATACAACTCCTATTGTTTCCCTCAACCCCAAAAACATGTCAGCTTTGAGAGGTTTTGTGATCACATTTGCCACTAGTAGCTTAGTACTGGAATGTGTGAGCTCCAACATTCCTTTGTTCACTTGATCCCTACGAAATTGAAATTTGGTCTCCATGTGTTTGCTTCTTCGATGTGCAATTGGATGTCTTTTCAAACATATAGAAGACTTGTTGTCAACTAGCAACTACACTGGCTTCTTATAACTGATATTCAATTCTTTGAGAAATGATTCCAGTAAGAGAATTTGACAAGCTGGTTGACGTGCAACTATGTATTCTGCCTCACATGATAAACTACCACACTTTGCTTCTTTGAGCACCAAATTCTAATCGGTAACGTATTGTTCTTGTCCACTTTGTAACCATTCTAGCCTGAATTCGAATAAACATTGGTCTTTTCAATGTTTTGTGTTGCTTCTTTAGGAAATAATAAGCCATAATCTTGTGTACCTCTTAGATACCTTAAGATTATCTTTGATGCCACTATATGAGAGATTTTAGGAACACTCGTGAATCTAGTTATCAATCTTACTCCAAGATTGATATCAAGTCTCCTATTACAAATGAACCTGAGTGAGCCAATAACTTGCTTAAACAATGTAGCATCAACTATTTTTTTCTTTTGTTTCTCTAGTTCCCAGTTTCAACTAGAGTTATTGATTCATTAAAATCTTAAATCTCTTTAGCACATCTTGGATATACTTCTTCTAATGCAAGAATATCCCTTTCATTGTATCAACAAATTCTAGCCCAAGGAAATAATGGAAAGTTCCCAAATCAGTTATCTCAAATTCTGATTTCATCTCCCATTTGATTTTTTCAATTCCCTGTTCACATCTACCTGTCACTAGTAAATCATCCATATAAAAGCATACCAAAATAAGATTGTTATTGGCTTGACACTTGACATAAACTCCAAACTACACTGAAAGCCATCAATTGTTGTAGAAACCATCAATTCTTTTATTCCAGGCTCGAGGTGACTACTTCAAACCATACGAAGCTCTTATCAACCTATAGACCTTGTGTTATGCTCATATGACTCCCAATCCTAGTGGTTGTAGCACATAAACCTCTTCTTCTAGTGTACCATTCAAGAAGGTTGACTTGACATCTAAATGATAAATAGGCCAACCCCTTGAACTTGCAATGGCAATGACAAGCCTAATGGTTTCCATCCTTGCAACTGGTTCATATACTTCAGTATAATCTACTACCATCTTTTGAAGAAATCCTCTTGTAACTAATCTTGCTTTGTATGCCCTCTAGTTTTAATTTTGTTTTGAATACCCATTTCACACTTATGGGTATCTTGTTGTTAGGTGGATCCACAAGCTCCCATGTCTTGTTCCTTTCTAATATGTCTACTTTTTAATTAAAAATTATGATTTGACATATTTTAAATGATTTGACATATGATATTGAATGGTTAACACATATGAAATTTCAATAAAAACCTTCTAAAATTATTTATTTTTGTAATTTAATTAATAATATATAAATAATATATAAATAATTAATGTATCTAGATGGTTCTATATCATGAGATTGTATGCTACATTATTTAAAATATGTCAAATCACTATTTTTAAATAATTTTTTTTAGGGATAAACTAAAACTGTCGGGTTTTAAAATTGGGAATCTAATTATATGATTTTGTTAAAAAATGGGGACAAATACTACAATGAAGCCTAAAAAAATTTGTAGGTAGGCATGACAATTTTAACTCATACCTATTAGTATTCGTATGAACTTATCCATATTTTGATGGAGAAACTCTGCTTTATCTAGATGCGAGGACAAATTTTCTTCAAATTTCTAAATGCTGGGATACGACACGAGGGTATTCATATCCGCGTTGCATCCTAACCCGTCCCTACTAGTGATTTTATATGTATTTTTTAAATTTTTATATACATAAAGTCATGAATTATTACTTATTTATTTTCAAATATTATAAATTTTAAATAATTTATTATTAATAAAAAATTTAATTTTAACAAACTTATAATAATTAATTTATTTTATTAAATATAATAAATATCATTTGATTTTATATTTGAAGTAGGGGTGAGATGGAAAAACATGACCACCATCACAGGTGGATATGGGAACCCAATTTTTAAACTCAATGCAGTTTAAAACATATTTTTCATATGGAGTCGTAGGCGAAGTAAAATTCACCCCTAGTTCATCCCGTTGCCATTTGTAGCAACTCTGGTTGGTTAGCATTACACATGTGCAGAGGTATGAGTGCCTATTCAATTGATTCATTGGATTTGAAGACATAAAATATCTCTGGAGATGAAGTTCAATGTAAAGTTATCCCGAATGCTTTCATTGATCCAAAACATTTTCTTCTCGTTGCGGTGTAGGAAAATATATTCTTCTTGCTGATGAAGAATGGAATACATGGGCTACTCCTTGGAAGAAAACATTGGTTGTCAAAATTATGGAGAAGAAAGTAAATTTTAAAGTGTTGAAAAACAACCTTAAACGAAAGTGGACAAAGAATGGTGGCATCCATATTGTTGACATGATCGATGGGTATTTTCTTGTATACTTCAAGGATGAGGAAGACTATACCCATGGTTTTTACAAAGGGCCATGGTTAGTGGCAGATCACTACGTTATGGTTCAAGGATGAGGAAGACTATACCACATGCTTTAAAGAAAACACATGAAGAAGACCCTACACTTCAAACCCTACCTGACCCCAAATTGGTTGCTATTTCCCCTAAAGAGATAGCGAAATCTGGTGAAGAGATATCGAATGCAGTTACAAAAGATAGAAATGAGGAAACTTGTTTTGATCCTTGGATGTTGGTCAAACGTCCACCTTGTCGCACAATTCAAAGAAAGAAACCAGTTACTAAAAAAAAAAAGGAAATCTATTCCAAAAATTTAGGAGATAAAAACCATAATATGTTTGAATCTCTCAAAAGAGATAACTTTAACTATGCATAGTTAAGTCAAACAATTACTGAAATCCTTTCAAAAAATCTAAGAGATAAAAACTATAATAGGTTTGACTCTATCAAAAACAATAACTCTGACCATGTAGATCCAAGTCAAACTAATAAAGACCTCACTAATCCTAAAGTGGATTATGACACAAGATCTAAATTAGCCACAATGTAGAAGTTAACTCAACAAAAACTTTAAATTAGCCAGAGGTAATTAGCCAGAGGTAAAAACTCTAAAAGAATCCAACGTGGTAATGACACTAGATTCATTAACCAATGAGCCATAACTAAAAAAAATATTGTGAAGGGACCTTCCAAATACGTTGGTTTCAAAATTAACAACCAACAACAAAATCCTCAAGAAATCCTAAAGAAGAAGAAAGATGAGTACCTTAAATTGGAACAAATGAGATACCTTCAACAACAACGTGTCAAGGATGTGGGTGCAAGTAAATTTTGGGAGCGATCCCTCATCACCTAGAGGATTATGCCTGATGCAGAATCTATTGCATTACCGGAGAAATAACAAGTAAAGCGAGATGTAATTGATGTTAATCTCCAATAGGTTCCAATTGGAACTATGGAGGTTGAAATTGTTGATAATGCATCATCAAGAACCTAAAGGGCTTGCTAAGGCCCCTCAGCCAACTAGTTCCACATGAATTTGCTAACGTGAAATTGTCGTGGTGTTGGTGGTCGCAATTTCCCCATCCTTGTTAAATATTATGTGAAGATGGACATTATTGACTTTTTTACGCTCTTAGAACCTCACATTAGTCGAACCTGGGCTGGTGACATCATTCATAACATTGGGTTCCTTAGTAGCTTTAATATTAACGCTAATGGCTTATCTAACATTAGAATTATCAGCTCATCTAAATATGTATCGATATTAAGGTTAATGTTGGAACCCCCTCATTCTAGTATTTTTCATTTGTTTATGTTAGCCCTAACCCTGGTTATAGATTGGAAGTTTGTCAGTAAATTTGTGACTTCTCCTCAACTATAACCGACCCTTAGTGTATTTCTTGGTATTTCAACACTGTCCTTGCAGCTCACGAAAAATTAGCTGGTGCTCCTTTGAAGGAGACCTCTACAAATTCCTTTGCTATTTGTATTGAGGACTACAATCTAATTGATCTTGGTTTCTTTGGCCATCATTTCACTTAGATGCGCAACCAACTGCAAGAGAGACTTGACCGGATTCTTTGTAATACATTGTGGTAGGAACTCTTTTTGAATAGTTTGGTTATTTATCTTCCTATCACCTCCTCTGATCACCATGGCCTTTGGCTTTAGTTGTGTAATGGTCAACTTCCTCCCCAACTAAACTACTTTAAAATTTTTTAGTGCATGGCTTGAACATCTTGACTTTGATAATCAAGATAGACATCACTGGAATAGCTTTAACGATTGGTCCTCTAATATCACAAATCTAACATCTACTTTGCGCTTTTGGAATCATCAAACATTTGTTAATATCTTTGTAGAAAAAAGTGTGCTCTTAAAAGATTAAGAGGTATTACTCAAGCCTTTGCAAGTGGTACAAGCCAACACTTGATTAAGTTAACATAAGATCTCCCAAAGGATTATAACTCCTTAGTTAGAGCAGAGGAAAGCTATTGGTTCCAATAATCTAGATGAAAATGGATCCAAAAAGGAGATCTTAATACTAGATTCTTTAACTTGTAAACTCTAAAGAGGTGGAGATTTCGTAGAATATTTGTACTCCAAATGGATGATAACTCATAGATTTTTGAAGGTAATGATGATAGGAATCTTATGATCCAATTCTATCACAACCTTAATGTTCAAATGGAGGCTCACTCCTCCCTTTTGATACCACATCTACATTTTCGTATATTGAAGATAATGATATGGAAAGACTAGGTTGAGACGTATCTATGGACGATACTAAAGAAGCCCTTTATAGCATGGGAAATTATAAGTTGTCTGGCCCTGATGGGTTTCATCCTATATTTTTCAAGAGTCAATGTAGTGTGTTTGGCCAATCCTTTCTTAAGCTAGTTCAGATTGCTCCCAAGATCCTACTAAAATTGGAGTCATCAACCAAACTCTAATTACTCTCATTCTTAAGTTGGATGAACATGTAAGGGTCAATCAAATTTGCTTTATAACACTTTGTAATGTGAGCTATAAAATTATTTCTAAAATATTTTCTCAAAGACTGATAATTATCATGTCTCATGTAGTATCCCAGAATCAAAGTAGTTTGATCCTAGAACAATCTAATTCTAATAACATTCTAGTGCTCCAAGAAACCATCCATACCCTTACTCATCTACATGGTACTAAAGGCTTCATGATTCTTAAGCTTGATCTCGAAAAAGCCTACGATAGACTTGAATGACATTTTATCATGGAATCCTTTGACATGTTAGGATTGCCTTTGACACTAAATAATATTTTTGTTCATTGTATTGTCCTTAAATCTATGACTATCAATTGAAATGGTGCTCAAACTAATCCATTTGGCACTTCTATAGGGCTTAGAAAAAGATAGCATATCTCCCTTTATCTCTTTGTATTGACTCTAGAGAGAATGATCCTCAAAACTAAAGATTTGATTATCAACAGCCAAAAGATCAACATGCAGAAATCAAAGCTCTTTTTCTCTAAAAATATGTCAACTACAGTAGCAAATTCTTTAAGTCAAAGTTCGGAGATTCACCTAACTACATACCTTGGCGCATAACTGGTGTTTCTCTGATCCATTAGTGAGTCTCAAAAGATTTATTCTCTTTTATCTTGGATAGACTAAAATCTAAACTCACAAAATAGAAGGCTAACTCTCTTTCATTTTCAGGTAGAGTCACTCTTGTTCAATCATCTTTATCTAGCCTTCTTGCTTATGTGATGCAAACCATTTCATTTCCTAGTTCTATTTGTGACTAAGCCGAGAGAATATGTTGCAACTTCATCCAATGCTTTTTCAGATTTCTTCACATGGTTGCCAAAAGAGGTCCAGAATTGGCAGGGCGTTGTCAAAGTTAAGATGATGCTTTGGAAGATGGCACACAGGAAACTCCTAACAAATGTTGAGTGATGTCATAGAGGCACTGCCTCCTACAACCTTTGCCACCATTGCCTCTCTGTACCTGAGACCCGTATGCACGTTGTGAGAGATTGTGAAGATGTCCAAATACTTTAGAATAAATTTATTAAGACTGAATTTTAGAATAGCTTATTTCACCTATGCACTTATGCCTGGCTTGAATGGATTCTTACTCACAACGACATTGGAAACATCCCTTGGGCATGGAAAATGTTCTTCTGTGTGGCAGTTAATGAACTTTGGAAAGATTGAAATTCATTGGTTTTCTCCAAAGTACAAAGATGGGGAGTGATTTGTGGCATTACAATTGTAATCAAGTTGACTTTATTCATAACTCTTTGATCAAGAGTAAGGTTCTAAAGTAGAACTTGATTAATCCTAATTAAAACACATGGATTAAACCCCATGTGGGAGTTATGAAGATGAACGTTGATGGTGCTTACACCCATATTGATGACTCCTCGACTTGTGGGTAATCCTTCTCGACCATAATGACAAGTTCATATGTGGTTTCTACTACAAAGTGACATCTAATAGCCCCTTATTTTCTGAAATATGGGCTTTTTGCAATGGTGTTTTATTGACTCATGATAAATGTGTTCGTAATGTTATTTTTGAAACTAACTCCTTGGCCCTCTTCTCCAGAATCAAGAAAGACTATATATACTCAGTTTTCTCTCTTTTTTATCCACCTCAAAGAGATTATCTCTATATTGCATGAGATTGAACCTACGCCTTTAATTATTTTCTAAGAGAAACTAATAGATGTGTTCATTTCTTAGCTCAATTTAGTCACAATGGTTCTTTTTTGTTCAAACGATGTACCCACCTTTTTTTTGTTAGATTCATTTCTAATGTATGATAGTGCAAGTTATCATTCTCAACTTTTATTTTAGTTAATATAAATAAAAAAAAAAAAAAAAAAAACTCTCTTTCAAGCACCGAAAAGGAAGTAAACAATAGTTTAGAAATTCAATCACGTCTAAATCATTGATTTCAATTTCATTGACTTTGTTCAATAGGAAGAAATGACCAACTATAGAAAATTTACAATAAAATTACAATTAAAAAAGTTGAATTAGTGATTGTAATTAAACAAAATGAAATTCTTCTCTAATTTTGTCGCAAATTTAATACTTTGTTTATTTATTTTAGTAGCCATTTCTATTTTTTTAGATATAAAACTCTAATTTAATTGATATGGATTGTGCATATAAAATACATTACATAGTTATTTAATTAAATTTCAGTGTAAATATTTAACAAATATTTGAAAAAATAGGTGAAACTATATGTTTATTTTTTAAGGTTGACTCATTTTTTAGATCCATGTTTAAGTAGATCCCTATGTACTTGGTGCTCTGGTGGTGGCTTATCACAAACGAAGGGAAGGGGAAGGATACCAAAAACAGACTCGTACATTTAATTGACTTGGAACATTGTCAATTGGTCATGTACTACCCTACCGTATAGTTCCCCGTCTAATTCATAAGCATTTTTCTTATGGCAGAACCCACCTCTCTTTTTTAAAAATATTTAATTTGAATAAAAAGCATTTTAAATTGATAAAAAAATCATAACCACACATACGAGATTTTAAAAAGAGTTAGAATAAATGTTAAATATTTTAAATAATATAATATTTATGATTCAGTGGCAATATAAAATATTTTTACACCTTTAATATGTATGAATCAAATATTTTTTGTAACTTTATTGTGTTTTGTTTTTTTCTTTTTCACTTCACTTTTTTTTTTTTTATCTTCGAGCTGTCTTTGATACTCATTGGTTCAATACTCACAGTTTGATATTGGCTTGTAGCCAAGTTGTTTTCAATTGTTCTCTATCGACTTCCAATCAATGAGATAGGTCGATAATAAGATAATTTTTACGGCAAGTTTTTTTAATATTATTTAATTTTATTAATTTATTTTTATAAAAGGTATTTATGTAATTTGAAATTCGTAAGGAAAATAAATTAAATCCAACTAAAAATTGTTCCATTTAAATTGAAACTCAAATCTATATAAATGATTGATTTTTAATTTTTTTTAATTGGTCACTAATCACTTAGTAGTTCAGAATTCAGATGTTTAGCTTCCTAATAAATCTACTAAAACTTTTTCCAATACTTTGATATTTTTGGATTGATTATTTGACTATCACCATTCCCCCGAAAGTGCAATTTTTAATGATATTTTATGACAATGATACGTGCACGTTTCATTATTAATAAATACATAACTAAACATAGGAGAAGAGCCAAATTTTCAACGAAAAAAACTTCCGATTTCTAAATTTCTTGACTAGTATTCGAGAAATACTAGTAGATCACTTGAAAAATTCGTTAACAAGGCCCTCCTATATTATTATTAAATTGGAGCATATAAGAAAACTCCTGTGCTTCCAAAGTCAAAGCTGTTAATTAGTTTTAACACGTACCTTGTCTCATTTTCATGGTCAAAGTTTTAGTTACAAATCATTCACATTCAACTGCTCCTTCATCCTTATTAAATAGGACACCCGATCTTATATATAAAAATACAGTGATCATACAAATTGATATATTTTATCTAAAATTTGAATATATATATATGTTAATCTTTTATATATAAGATCAGAAGTAATACTTAATATGAAATACTACTATTTGTTTGTCTTATAAAATAAAGACGAACTAATAATTTTGGAGATCTAAAACAACCTTTATTAATGGGGCTCTTTTTTTTTTTTTTTTTTTTTTGTGCAAAAAAGATATTAGACTCTTTATTTTGAACAATAATAGAGACTTTTATCAATATAAAATATTAACATAAAAATTATGAATCTTACAAAATGAATAATTTTTTCTTTTGTAAAAAAATGTTTAATTTTATAAACTACTTAGTTTCGAAGCTGTTTTTTGTTTGTTAAGTAAATATTTTGTGAAATCTAAACTTTTGCTTTAGTGGATTGGATCAAGTCTCTATAGAATAGAATAGTGTTTGCTATGCATGTGACACTTCTGTCAAGTGTTACATTTTAAAAAATTATTGTAACAAGGATAATAAAATATAATAAATTCAAGGTGATGTTCAAACTATTAATTAGATCATACAACTGAAAAAAATTAATATTATATTAAAAAATAAAAATGATATTTATTTTGAAACAAATTAATTTTGTAAAAGTAACACTCATTGTTAAGGATGAAAAAACTTTATGGCTTTCCAAACCTCGACTCATTTCTTACTTCTTTTATTGCCAAAATCACTCTAGCGTGCAATGCGAATGCTCAAAGTTTAAACCCTAATAACGTTTCAACCCAGTGGAACAAGTCCTCTAGTTTGTCACCGACTAGATAAGGGACAACATGGATCATGGAATGCAATTTGCCTCCCAGAATTCTACAGCTTTCAAACAAACAGCTGAGATCCTTTATCTATGGATCTTGTAGCTTCAGAAAGCCTAGAACAATTGGTCCAGAAAGCTACTGATAGCCACGTCAAAAGGCTCAATTAGGGACGGCCCATCTCCCACTAGTGATGTTCATCTAAAACATCTAATGGTTGCTCCATTAGCTCCATTGCAGTTCCTTGGGCTCATTCATAGATCGAGATACCCTCCTTGGATGCTCCTATTGTTGCTGCTTCATTGTAGTTCCCTATTTTATTTTATTTTCAGTTTGTTTGTAATCTTTTTTTACGCTTTTTGTCTGACGACAAAAAGGAGAGAATATGTTTTTGAGAACACTTTTTTGAATTTCTTTTACTAATGCTCATCAACCATCTTGAAGAATATCTCTCTTCTTACAATTAAACATACAAATTTTAAGGGGGAGTTTTGCTGTGATATTCTATGTTAATTTTGTTTTCTCTTTAAAATTATAAAATTGTTCACAAAAATAGATGTTTGTCATCATCAAAAAGGAGGAGTTTGTTAGAACCAAATTGTTTTGATGAATTATGACCCTTACTTGTTTTGATGATAACAAAATTATTTTGTGGGAACAATTTAAAGCACTAATGTTCTGTTTAAGTGTGTAGTTCCCAGATCAGGTTTATTCTAAATGAGTTTACGCTAATTCTTCTAATGATTAGACTAAATTACAGGAACACCAAGACGTCACTCCAATTTTTGTATTCTGAGTCTGATGAACGCGCTCTCAAACGTGCCTCTGGTGATCCTATTAATGCAGTCTAGTCTGGATTTGATGACTACAACAAGCATTTGATCGTCTGACTTTGATAAGAGTGACAAGAAAGTGTTTGTCTGCCTCAAATAATCATGTCAAACATCTGATCGCCTGAATTTGTTGAAAAGTCAATGCTCTTATGAAAAAACAACACCCTAAAAAGTTAATGTCTTAAAAGTCAATGCTTTGATGAAAAGTCAATGTTTTGAAAAGTCAATGCTCTGATGAACCGTCAATGCTCTAAAGAAGACATATTTTTGTGCATTCTTTGCTCAACACTTTGGATCCATTATTTGTGTGAAGGTCTCCGTGACATACTTTGATCATGATATCTTCTACTCTCTCTGTCTCCATATAAAGATACGCATAATCAATTACAAGGACTATATTTGAACAAGATTTAATGGTGAATCAATTTCTAAATATTTGATATGAAACTTCATGATACATGTTGATTTCTTGCAATCAGGACAACGACCAAAAACCCTAAACTTTCTCTATAAAAAGGAAGAGCAACCTTCTTTGATAGATATAACAACAACGCACTGCAATAAGCACAATACAATTGTATCTGCATTCGTGCTCTTTATCCTTTGTTTTGTCTAAGTGCTGAGAAACAGTTTATGAGAATACAACATTGTAAACACCATCTTGTGAGAGTATCCAAAAAGCCCTTAAACTTAATTTTTTTTTGTAACCTAGCCCAATAATGATTACATTCCTCAACAAATTGATTGTACTAAGCTAGAAAGTTGAGAAGACTTGAACACATTATGTTTGACTAGTAGGTGTTCAATGGAAGTGTGATTCAATTTGTGAATTAATGGATTAAATCCTTCAGTTTGAAGGGACTGTACGTAGCTACCTTGTTGATGGTGAACCAAGATAAATTGACTATGTTGTTTTGTGTTTCTGTCTTGTCTGCTCTATTTTCATCACTTGGTTTTAATATTGCTAAAATGTTTTTTTTAAAATAAAACACATTTCAAATCCTTCTTTTTTATTCTACAATTTGTACCCACATATATCTGTATTTGTTAATAAATTAATAAAAATTTCTAAATGTGTTAATGTAACACTTTGAATGATAGAATTTTGTGAAACATTTTGTTTATGTGCTAATGTATTAATATTTTTATGTATAACAACTTTTTTTTTTGTTGCCTAAAGAGTATGAAATTTTTTGGATAATTACAAAAAATAAATAAGTTTTGTACATAAATAAATTCTTTTTATTAAAAATATTATATACATGGATGTTTGCTAATATTTGTGGATATTTAAAAATCCGCTAAATATGTGTTTGGAAAGTATCCACACGAATATTTATAAGATACGAATATCATTTTTATCCAACAAGAGAGGTAGTAGATGACTACTATCCATACATGTAGATATCCATTGCCATTTATCCCAACTCATTGTTGGACAACGAAAATATATTTTTTTCAATTGTACCATTTATTTAATATTATGTGTATCACTCTTAAATTATCATATTTTATTTTACATTTATAACAATAGTGGATACATCAATGTTTGATACGATTAATTTGGTAAAAAGTTTATTATCTTTCTTTCATTAGCAGTGTCTCCTTAGTTTCTAAAAAATAAACTAATGACCGAGAGTCATTGTGAATTTTAAAATATTAATGAATCATTAATTATCATTTTTCACTAATATATAAATAATTTATTTTTAAAAATACCCTTATTTAATTTATTATCATAAAACATAAATATTATTTTCCTCCCTTATACGTCATTCGATATAAAGTTTAAGAAAAAAATAATAATAAAAAATTAATGTGTCTGAACTAAATTTTTAACAAGATAGATCAATATTTCAACTACCACTTTTATTTATATTTTATTCTATTATAGAGGATATCAATTATTGTAAGAGTAATTATAAAAAGTACATATATTTTTGACAAATTTAATGTTTACAATTACTTTTTTTCACATCCGTGAATTTTGTAAGTGAGTTGTATAATAAGGAACAAAGGGGCTAACACTAAACTTATGGGATTAATTATACAAATTAATACGTTCAATAGTTATTATTTTTGCTCAAATAGTCTTTGAGTTATCGATTGAGTTATAATTACAAAAGATATTCAATAACTTTTTAAGGGTACATAACCATAAAGGATAATTAATAGTATAAAATAGAGGAAATAATCGTCTATGTACTTTTTATTTGTAATTTAATTTTGATTGGAAAATTACTCACCCCCTTTTTAAGCATGAACTTACATTGATGGTTCAACTACTATTCTGTCGAATAATAATTTGTTGTCTATCTCCATAGCGATGAGCAACACATACTTGATGGAAAAATTAAACAAATTCAGGTTAGGAAAATTAAATGCACCATAATTGCTTTCTCACATACAATAAATAAGCATCCCTAATTTGTTATAGAACCAACAAGTTGTGATGCCGGTGATAACCATTTTCAATAACTCAATTTAATAAAAAAGGAAAACCCATCATGAATACTATTAAAACCCCCTACTAATATAAGATTGTGACTTGCACCCCCATCCATATTTGATTTCATGTGTTTGTATGTGTTTTAAAAATTCAGCAATTTTTCTTGCTCTACTATAAGAAGATGTGATATTCACATGGTGATAGATAATTTAAAAGGAAAGTGATGTACAAATTGTTGTTGTGTCTTTAAATGTTTGAAAAGAGCATTCACCTACACTTTGTCAAAATGATGTGTTTAATGGATCCTACTTCTGCATGGAACTAATTAAAGCCATTTACTAGACCAATTCATTAATAGACCTAACAAACATTAAATGACCAATTAAACTTTTATCATAGTCTTTAAAGTAGCTCACCTAACTTCTCGTATGACTTTGATGTTTATTCTCTGAAGCCTGTGGAGCCGCAGATGTAGAACACCCATTTACTTGCCCCATTAATTAATCAACTATAACGTAATTCCTCTCAAATGAAATACTATAAGCATCTTATAAAAATAAAATACTATAAGCAAAATTAATTTATAATTTTTGAAATAAAATATAAGATCAATCAGGTTGGATCTAATAGAAGGTGTTAAACTCCTACAACGCGTTGAACTTAAATTTAAATCTTCTTTGAGAGAGATATCTACATTTCGTTAAACATATGTGGGGTTTGATGAGTCTCGATTATGATTATCTCAAATGAATAGAACTTATGAAGAAAAAAAATTCATTCCTCCCATAAAATTTTTCGGATTTGATAATTTTACATAGATAAAAAAATGATAAATAAAATAAATAAAAAAGATTTTATTAATTTATTCTTATCACCTATTGATGTATTCTCATTACAATAAATGCAAAGTGAAGAAAATAACTTAAAAATTGTGTAAATTGGATTAGTTAGAGTGTTCAATTAGAATAAAATAATTAAATTTGTATTAGAAATCAAAAGTGACAATTAATTTGGAACAAATAATTTTTGCAAATGTGATAATTATTTGGAGCATAAGAAGTATAAACAAAAATAAAGAATTTCATTTATATTTAATTATAGTATCTCTAAAATAGCTTTAATTTAATTTTTTATATTTTGGATAGTCCAATATATTGATCGTTGAAGTAATTAAAACAATAGAATTAAGTTATTATTTAAATTATATAAATCAAACGTGGTCAACTACTTTTTCAATATTCGTTTTCAATATACTTAATTAACTTTGTTTTTCTTATAATTCATACCGTAACGAGTACTTCTCACCCGGAAGAAAGTATAATAAAATTAACACTTATTTTATGGAATGGAATATAAATAAATATCAACAATTTCTTTTATATTTAATGAAAATATCTCTAAAATAGACTTAAATTATTATTGGAATTGTGTATATTAATTTTTTCTGGAGTAATATTTTTTCAATGTACTAATAGAATTATGTAGGAGTATATATACTTATGTATAATGAATAAGAATAAACTGAACCGAAAGAGATTGTATTGAGAGAATTAAAATGAATGGTAAATAACCGTTTAATCATAATGGTTAAATAAACTTTTCATTTGACTTTACAGAATAATTTAACTCATCATAGTCTGTTAAAAACAATAACTCAATACATATTCATTAATTAATATGTGCTTAATAACAATAAACTATAATTTATATTTAATAATTCTAAATAATGAATATTTTTAATCTATAATTAATCAAACATGTATAATTGCTCTCCCCTGTCTTTCTTGAACAGAGCACAACACTCTCGCTCTTTCAATCGTTAGTCCTTTCTCTTTGGCCAAAACATTAAAATGAAAGTTATCCCTATTTCACCAACTCTAGTTATGGGTAGGAATATTGCTGAAATATCACATTTCTAAGGTGAAAGATTGATTCAAATATGGTATAACTTAGACATCATTTATAGATTCTCCCTTTCAAAATAAAGGATCCATATACAAGCATATGTTAGGAGTTTTCATTGGAACACCAAAAGAGTAATATGCAATACATCAACAATTTAATTACAATTACTAATATTAAATGTTGGAACTTAAATCTAACTTTAAGTCGATTTACGCATGATTAATTGAATAATCTTCAAATACCAGTTGTTCATTTATGGGAGAAAAGTTTAGGCATAATTGAGTTCTAAAGATTTCTTAGAGTAGAAAATCACAAAGCATGATCAACTAAACAACATTTATAAATGTACTTGCATATTAGTCACCAATAAATTCTTCACATAAATTAAAGTAATAGATGCTTATAATACTATTTTCACTTTTGCTAGTCACACTCTTGTTTTGTCGAGTTATACACAAATAAATTACTTACGTTAATTGAATTCACGTAAAATTAAGTTCACGTAAGATACATGAATTGAGTTCACGTAACATATTTGGGTGTAACGGGAAGAAAAATGAGTGTAACCAATAAAAGTATACTATTTTTTAAATTTGTGTTTTTGGTAAATATAATATATGCAATGGAATTTCTGTTTGTCGTATTTCATACAAAGCTTTCTTGCATTCCATGTATTGAACATTGTCACTCAATCTAACTCGGCGTCTCTTAATCGAATTCGGGTAGTTGATATTAGAAACAACAAACCGATGATCCATTTTCTACATAGTGAAAATGTCCACATAGAACTGCCGCACCAAGACCTTCAACCTCTTGACGTCTTCAATCCAAATACCATTATCATTCTTAAGAGTCAAGATTTTGTTATTTCTCCGTCTGATGATGGTTTCAGAGTGATAGTACTTGGTGTTACAGTCACTATCGAGGATCCAACTACTACGCAACTTCTGAAACAAGAGACATTCCTTGAGTAGTAGCAAGCTGGTCTTGAAGCTCCATCTCCAACTTATCAAGAAAATTACTATACCTATAATGCAGACTATTCTAGATACCATTTAACCTAGCCAAAATCACCTTTTTCCTCATGAAGATGTTACCAAAGACCTCTTGATTCTAGTGTTTGAGATGAGGAGTAAGATTAGAGAGAGTGCAAATTAAGTTAGAATCACCTCCCCAATTGTCAGTCAACAAATTATGAAAATCAAAGTGAGTAATCTAGGTCGCCTCAAACCTAAAAAGGGTAGTTACCCCCATTATAAGGCTCTCATTTTAACTTAACAAGTATAGGATGATGATTCCAATGGATTCTAGGAATAAATCTCGCAAAACCCTTCATGATACTTAAGGTGCCACACCATTATACACATAATACGATGAAGCTTTTTGAACACTTTGTACTGGTCATTCCACTTCGAACCTCAACAAGTAAACTTAGTTCTAAGAGTGTGGACTTCCATAAAATTATAATCACTAATCCACTTGGAAAAGTGACAACATCTACGAACGTCAACATGAGCCCCTCCTTTATTCTCACCAGGACTAGCAATATCATTAAAATCACCCATCATTAACCAAGGCCCATGAATATTACGAGCATAGACAACTGTAAAAAGCCACGATTCAGTACCTCTCTCTTGAATAAGACCATGAAGATAATGAAGATCTTCCCTTAAAACAATAACTTGCAAATCAATCTTATTCTAATGAAGCTAAATACCACTTGAGAAGCCTCTAGCCTCAAACATAAGGTAATTCTTAAAATCCAAACTCTTAATAGTACTACCAGCAGTCGTTCCACTACACTAAGGTTCTTGTAATGCTATCAAATCCACATTATTCTTCATGTAAAAAATTTTTAGTGCTTTTTCGAAGTTATTTCCTTCACCACCTTTGCAATTCCAAGTTAGCACAATCATTAAAAATAATAATTAAAAAGAAAGAAAAAGACATAACGATTAATTATGGTCCATATTAAATAGTTTGCATTGGAGTATCTTCGGTCATGCTCTAATTCGACTCGGCATAAAATCTTTCAACATCACCACTCACTGTATCATAGGTCATCGGGCTCTCTAATTACATATCATCACTGAGAGGGCCATTTAATTTTGGATCTGAATGTTTTATATTATCCACTTGCAATCTATTTTCCTTCAATCTGGTAGTGGAAGTGTCCGTTACTTTAACTTTCAGCCCGAGTATGTTGAGTTTCCTGAATCTTTATATGAGCATCAAAACATAACAACAAATAATGATGAACCATCTACCAATCAAGGTCATTAGGAACCTAGACTTGGGTATGAGCAAAGAGTTGGCATGACCAAAATCAGCATTGAATTATTTATAGACCTTATTGTGGCAGTTCATTTAAAACCAATCAAGGAAGTTCATTTTAAGACCAATCAATGCAGTTCATTTAAAACCCAGATACAAGGTCATGTTCAAAATAATTATTGGGTGTGTGGTGTCTTAGGGTGGTTTTGTGGATCACATCAACAAGGACCACAAGGGGTGATGTGGAACATCTTTCAGAAAATTAAGACCAACTTCCCAAAATGTTATTATGGGACACATAAGGTCATGTGTAATCAATGCTAGGTCTAGTAAAATTAAAACAATTCCCTACTCTAGACTTATAACTGCTATGCTGAAGAGGACACCACTCATCAAGTCATTAAAAGAAGTTGGAGGGCAAATGATGGATGAACTAGTGGTTTTCTCCACTAGTCTTGTCTTCATCATCAACAACGTCATGAAAATGAGAATAATTGTTGTAAAGGACAACATTAAATCAGATAATGAGATCAAGAAACTCGTCGGTCAGACTAGTGGGTCACAAGATACTCCCTTCACTTTTGGATACTTTTATCCTCTAATATTTGAAGAGGACATTAAAGAGGTCATCCAAGAATACATCCGGATGTACCAAACCAATCAAGGAATACCTTTTGTTTGCTTCCCTTTACCAAGAGCTTCACAAGAATATGAGAAGAAGAGAAAGAGACAACCCAAGGTGGTTTCAACCATGGTGGAAAAAGAAGAGGATGCCAATGAAGAAGAAATTAGCCTTAGTCTGCGCAAAAGATAGAAGGTAACTACTACTGCTGAGTCCACATCTAATTCTATTAATTATAGTGGTAATATTGTTATTTATGAATCATCTTCCCTTGCACCCTCTAATCCCTATAACCAAATCCAATCCCTTGTTCTGACTTCAACTGAAATTGCACCTGAACTTGAACCATCCTATGAACCCTTCCGTAACTTTGCACCACAAAACCATGAAACCACACACACCATTATAGTATCCTCTACATCTAAGTCTGACTCAGATTTATCAAATTACTCATTTACGGAAATTCTAGAGGAATCTTAGCAATTCTTCGTTATAAAAAAAACACCTACCTTCTAAATGTTGAGTTTTCAAACTCACCTCAACTAGACCCAACCTCCACACTCTTAGCTCCACAAAATAACCCTTCTAAAAAACCTACTTAAACAAACACCTAAACCTCATCCATACCAACTTCTTCGACCTTTGACCCCCTCACCCACCTGTGCTTGTGGATGTAATCCACATAGAATTTGAGATAGTAGCTCAAATTGTCCAAAATCTAGTCTCTAAAATATATTTAAAAAACTCCTCTATTGTTAACACACCTTTACCAAATTTGGAACTTGACCATTCCATACCCCGAGGTGTTGCACCCTTCATTCTATCGCTTCCTTTTGGCTTCCCGATCTTGGATTCATTTGTATCTACTTTTACTACTAAAATTAATAAAATCAGAAGTATGAATGCTCGTATGTTGGACCCTAATAAAGTCTTATGCAAGGTATTTAACTGCTCATAATTCTATTGCTTTCCAACAAACTGCAGAGATACTCAGAATTCAAATAAAGAACACTTTGACTGCTACATCAAAAGGATCTTCAAGGATAGGTAGGTCTCCCTTTGGTTCAAATCCTTTGGAAATTCCAGTGGTTGCTCCCTTAGCACCATTGCAGCTTCCTTTGGTCATTCCTTAGATGGACAAAAGGGAAGTATATATTTTGAGAATAATGCCACTCTTATTCTCTTAAAGTATTTTTAAATAGACCATCAGGCCAAGGATATCATACGTAAATATTTTTTTTTAACTCCCCTCTTGTTAAAAGGGAGTTTTATCTTCCTTCTTTTTTTAAATAAATTGTTCACAAAATAGATGTTTTGATGATAACAAAATTATTTTGGGAAAGTTGAGTTGAAGAATAATGACTATTAATTGTTTTGATGATAACAAAATTATTTAATTGAATCAGTTAATGTTTTAATGAATTTCTTAAGTGTGCAGACTCTTTAATGTATGTTGTTAAAGACTCCACACCGGATCCTTCTCTGTACAAAGAGAGATAATCATCAAATCAAAGGCAATGCTTTGTGACTCTGATAAATAGAGCTATTCATTTGATTCTGATCAACATGCTCTCAACGTGCCTCTGTTGAATCATGTTAATGAAAGCTTACTCTAATACATCTACATTTGAAAAATCTAGCAACTCTGTTGATCTTTAAGTCAGCATTCTCTAAAGTCAACGTTTTGCTTAAAGTAATCGATTTACTAGTTAATCCTTTGAGCCCAAAACTTTGAAGGAGTCAACAATTGAACATCCTCTAGTCATCTAAGTTAAACTTATCCTCTAATTAAAGAAATATAATATCATCCTTTGATGGGATCATCCTCTAACACTCTTGTCATTTTCATAAGATACGATGAATCAATTATGAAGATAAAATGGACAAATATTGAAAGTTGATTCAAGATTTCCGATGAATGATACGATCCATATTTTACATACGGAATTTATGCAAATTATTGCAACGGTCAGAAACCCTAATTGCTTTGAAGTCTTTTATATAAAGCCTTGTGATCAATAGTGCAATACAAACATGAGAAAAAAAAGACTGCAAACGTACACACAACAACCTCAAGAAATTCTATATTCACATTTTTTTTAAAATCCATTTACCCTTTAAGTGAATACTTGTGTAATATTCTCCTACGAGAGGTTTTAAGAAAACCTAAAACATTTTCTTTTAACCAAGCTCAGTAATGATTGTTGTCCTCAACAGCTTGACTGTACTAAGATAGAAGGTTGAGAGACTTGAACACAATTAGTGTGACTAGTAGGTGTTTCAGTGGACTTGTGATAAATCAATTGATTTAGTGGATTAAATCCTTGTTGGTGGTGAACCAGGATATATTGGTTTTGTATTTCTCTTCTCTATCTCTTTACTTTCCATTGTTTTATCCTGCTTGGTATCTATTTTTGAGAAAAGATTTTTACTTTAACAAAACACAATTCAAACTCCCCCTTTCTTGTGATTTTCATTCTTTAGGTCTTGCTTAGGCCAATTATAAATGACCCTTTTATCTCATTTCCTTGTGTTTCTGAATGCTTCTTAACCTAATTTGTGGGCAATTGAGGTTTGTCTTGCAAAAAAAAAAATTCTAGTCTACATGTTTTCATGCAGCTTGCTATTTTTTCTACCATTAGGGTTAATAGATTTAGATTTATGGAGATTATAAAACATAATTTTTTGTTCCCCTTGATGACCTTTCCCATTAGATGTAGGATTTCTATATTTTCTTTACACAAACAACTAAAACCTAAACCTTCTACAATAGGTATGTCATCTTGTGATTGTCCATGTTTTGCATCATCAGTCACCATGGCTGCTTGTTTTTTTCCTCAGTCATGTGGGGTTCTTTCTCGTTCATCTTTCTTAGTTGCTGACATAGGTTCAACATCATGATGGGTAGAATTTTGATGCGGAAGAACGCAATCATAGTGGACATGGTTGTTATAACTACACTAGATGAAAATGATGTGAAATCCTTCATATTGCACTTGACACCAATCGCCATTGACACCCACCCTACCAATAACCGTTAGGGTAAGATCAATCTTTACATAGATGCATGTAAACCTCCCTTGTTCCACTTGCATAGAGGTACCATTCATCGATGGTATATCCCAAATAATACTTTCATTATAATAAACAAGATTTAAGCAAGAATTATAGCCCAAACCATTATAATTCGTAGCCGTCGGCACATTGAAAGTATGCATCCATTTTCTAATTGCCAAGTAGTGATTGTAAATCATCTGAGACCCACCATTGATAACTTTTTCCTTATCATCTTCATTATCAAATTTGACCATGAAAAAAGAATTTCCAATATCCATTAAATTTAGCCCTCCGTGGATACCCCACATATTTTCCAATTTATTTTTCATGATATTGAAACCCAATTTTTTACCAACGAATTTGACAACCAAAGCATCTTTCCATGGTACAAATTATAATCAACACGAAGCATAGGTGAAGGTCTATTACCTTGGATCAACTCCACTTTTGCTAGATTTTTCGTAAGGATATTTTATCTCTTTGTTGTAACCACAACTTGAATGCCTAAAAGTTTCTCATAAGGAAATTGGTTTTGCTTGGTGGTTGTCATATGTATTTATCGTTGTTACGCTAACAGAACTGGGTTTCATGCCACCATGGTCAAAAGGATTAGACAACTTCTAAACATGATTTTTCGTGAGTTGTAAATCCATTGCAAAAACAACTAATTTATAAAAAAGAAAACAAAGTAAAGCCACATAATAATACAAAAAATTTCCTACAAATAGACATAGCAGAAGGGCACACAACGTCGCCCCCGTCGCAAGAAACATTGGCAGCCTACCAATTAGAATAATGTGAAAACCAAAACCATAAAGAAGCACAAAAATTGCATACAAGGAGACAACAAGTTTTAGGGTTTCAGTCATAGCACACACATTATTAAGGTGTGAGACGACGACCACAATTAGCACCGATGATGTTGCTCGCAAACCAAGGAGACATAGTGCAACAGGTTGCAAGTCCTTTTTAAATTGTGTCATTCTATATATTCTTAACCATTATGGATTTTCCCTTTTACTAGTCATGTCAAATTATTCATTATATACAATTTCTTTTTACTTTATTACAATTTTATAACATTGTTAAATAAAACTATAACATATAACTATAGATGCTAATTATGTTCTTAAATATTTTTTTCTCAAAGTTAAAAGCAAATTAAAGGAAAATAAAAAAAGACATAGACCTAACATGGGAATGAAAAAAAATAAAAACTACTTTAAAAAGTGCTATGAAAATTAGCCCTAAAATGGATATAATAACATTAGTGTGCTCTATAATTTTCATCTTTTTCTTTTTTTGGATTTTGAGACTTTTTTGGATTTTGAGACAACTTCAGCAAATCCTTGATTATGACAATGATGAACTATGTTACCATCGCTACTCCAAATACTTTTCAAAATACACATATCATGAGAAACATGCGAGTTATGAATCTTCCCAATAGGGGATTGATGAACTTTGATAGTTTCATCCTCTATCACTACATCATTCTAAATACCAACAATACACATATCAAGAATTTAATGTAGTTGTTGTTCATCTCTTTGTATTTTGTCTACTCATTTGGTTAGATATTTGATAGTAGCAGAAGTTTTTTGGACATCCAAATAAATCCTACTAGAGGTTTAATTAATAGTATATCATCAACTAATTGGAGAGATATGTCAACTAAGTCAATCGAATTAGCCTTAAAACCAAGACATCATGAATAACCTTATTAGGAGAATCAGCCTTAAACTCAATACGCTCCTCGTTAGTAAAACCAAGATTCTAATTTAAATTATTATGAATGAAACCCAAAAGAGTAAGTATCACAATAATCATTTGCTAAAGTTATGTTGTCTGTAACATTGGCTTACTCTTTCTCTTTCAAAACATTACAAACTTGTTTCTTGCATATGCTTTAGTTACCACTACTAGGTTAAGTTGATTCTTAGACTTTGAGACATATGTGAGTTAGCTATCAACTGACACCTTTTTGATCGATCTTTGACGAGTTGTTTCCAAAGACTTCATAAATAACCTTTTCAAGAGAATCAATTTTAAAAACCAATATCAATATTAAAACCATGATTCTCGTTTGAATCTTTATGAATGAAGCCTAAAACAAAATTAATATCCCAATACTCATTTGTCGATATTGTGTTGTTTGTAACATTGACTTCCTCTTTCTCCCTAGCTTGTTGTAACTCAACAAATTTGTGTTTCTAATTAAAACCCTCTTACACTTGTTGGTTGATTATGCCTTGGTTACCATTAGTAGGTTCACTCTTTCACCTTCGAGCATAAGTGAGCTTTTTAGCACTATCACCTAATTTACCGATTTAATTTTTTACTTAATTGTTTTCTTTAAAGAAATCATATCCTTATTTTGCACTCTCCTCAAGAGTGACCAATGCATTGACAAAATGTTCAAAAAGAAGAGAAATTTTCAAATTCTAAATCAACAAATAAAGCATAACCTTATCTGATGCTCAAGATTTGATCATATAATTATTAAGATAAATTAATCTTCACAAAAATACAAGAAATATGGACAACAGAGCTCTTACTTATAGACTAATGAAATGAGATAGGAACTCTTACTCCACCTGCAATAGAAAATAGAATTTGAGATGGAATCCCTAAAATTCTAACACACAATTGGTATGAGTTTTGTTTTTGCATGTTAGGATTAAAATTTGGGGTCTTGCAGAAAAGATGTATAAATATCTAGTTTCAAAGACCAAGATTTATGAGACAAAACCCTTCTAAGATATTTTTCTTAAAGAGAAATGAAATGCATAATATCCTTTACCAAGAGAGATCAAAGGCCAAGAAATTATTAGTTTTCAAATTGAAGACAACTTTCGCATACAATTCCATGTGTATTTCTCTTTCTATATTAGTATTTCTCACACATCTCTTTTAATTAATGATTTTGGCAGGAAATAGGCACATCTAAATGTGAACGTGCAACAACGTCAGGCTCACCAACAACACCCAACGATATGGAAGTGTATCATTCATACACACAAAAGAATTGTAAATAAATATGTATGTGCATACAAAATTTGTAGATAGATTTAGTTACTTTTGTTGTGATGCCGTGTTGGCTAACTTTAGTTATTTATTTTGAGATTATTATGAATAATTTTGAGATTAGGTGACATTTGAGGTTTAAATTCTATTTTTGTTTGATTTGTTATTTAGTATCTTTATGTCTCCTTTATTTTGCAATTTTTTATTTGGAGCGATATTTCTCATTTACTTTATTTTCTTGTAATAAAGATTTTCAATATAAAGAGTATCATACTCATATGTGACAAAATAAGAAATAAGTCATTTTCCACACAAATGCAGCTTATAGTGATATTGAAAGTGTGACTACAATAAAAACTATAATTTTTTTAATTACATTAATTTTTTCTTTGCCAATATACCTTTAATTATATTACATATTTTTTTCTATAATTTGTAATAAATACTTCAACAAAAATATTAATTATCTCTCGTGAAGAGTAAATTTAGTATTAACAATTAAATTTTACCTCCATTGTTTTGTTAGATAAATAATGTTTCTTTACTAATACACTTATGGAATTCTTCACTTATACTGCATGTGAAGTTGTCTTGTTATGGTAAGAGTGGTTGGAAAACAAAATGGAATTGTAGTTATTATTACGAGATCATATTCAAAGCAGCATAAGAGGAAGATAAATAATGTTGGGCGTGTTTGTTATAGACTTTTAAAAACGTGAATAAAATGTGAATGAGAGGGAAGTTAATTTTTAAGGTAGCATCTAATTAAATTTTGCTCACTCTAACTAATACGGAATAATATATTAAATTTATCTAGTATTGATTGTTCGTGTGTGTTAAATATATAGTTAATTGAATAAAAATTGGACGATACTACATAAAAAAGATACCAAATTAATTAAATTGTTTATAAATTGAACCATATATTTAAAACAAATCAGCTAACCAAACTTAATTTAAAAACTAGTTCAACCATTTTAAAACTGTTTTAATCTCAATTAATATTTTTTTATTAAAAAAATTTTAAAATTTATTTTTCTCGATAGAAAATCGAAATTTATTTTTTCGAAAAAATCGAAGACAATTTTTTCTTGAATTTTTTTTGAAATATAATCGAAACCTTTTTCTCGATAAATTTTTTTTATTGGGAACTTTTTACATCGACTTTTCTCGGAAAAAAAATCAAAAAAAAATTCTCAAAAAAAGAAAGAAAAAATTTTTTGTTAAAAGAATTTCAAAATTCTTTTCCCGAAGTTTTTTTTTGAAAAATTCACTAAATAAGTAGTTAGAAACCGATTTTAACTAAAATTATATTTAAAATATTAAACTAATTTATATTTATAAACTAGTTTTAAACCAGTTTAGTTCTAAACTGAAACTGGTTCAAAAATTAACCAAATTTTATAAAAGTGGTTTTCAAAAACTGAACTAAACCATTAATATGGTATAATTCAGTTCAGCTTTTGAACTATGTACACCCCTAATTTTTCTAAGTGCACAAATAAATGAATTTCGCCACTTGCTAAGCACCGGTGAGACTTACACAAGATAGACGTTAGGAGTGTTGGTGTTGAGTCTGATTCTAAATTACTAAGGGTTTACTTCGCAAACATTTCTATTTTTATTTCTAAAATATTATGTTAATTTTATATGTTCATAAATAGGTAAGAGATTTTATGAGGTAAACAATTATCGTTATTTCTGAAAACAATGAAAATGTCAATAAAATATTTTTATTATTTTTGAAACTATTTCTTCATTAAAGATTCTTTCATCAAGATAAATGAACATACATTTTAGAAAATGTAAACACAAAATATTTTCACAAAGTAAATGAAGCTAATTTATTTGTTTATTTTTTAACCCTCTAGTATTCAAGGGAGTGTGTTTCTAGTCATCCAGATTTCGATTAGAAGATAAGTAAAGTCCACTTAAAAGTTGTTCCATCAGAATTGAAACTCATATTCTTCCAAACGATGCGTCATTTACTAAAGTTTATTAACTACTTGAGTCCAATCATTTGGTACTAAATAACAATATTCTAGTAGTGTTAACTAAAGAAAAATAAAATTTTGTTCATGTCATTACAAAATAGGGAAAATACCTCATGCGGTCCGTTAACTTAATTTCAGGTAACAACTCAATCATTTTTTTTTATTTAATCATTTATTTAATTTTAAGTAACGCATTTGATCTTTTATATCTTAAAATGTCAACAATATTACCCTTTTTTTTTATAGAAACTCAAAAATTCATCATCATCTTCAAATAAAACTCAGAAAATTCATTATCAAGTCTAAGAAAACTCATATATTTATCAAATCCATAACTCAAATCTTCAAATAAATTTATATTTTCATCTCAAACAACATCAAATAAAGAACTCACACTTTAAGATTTGATCCCCAAATTATCGGGACAATATCTTCTTCTTCTTTCTAACCTTCTCCAAATCAAATCCCTAACCTAAATCTTAAAATGTAAATTCTTTATTTGATGGACTTGATGTTATTGGAGATGAAAATATGAGTTTATTTGAAGATTTGAGTTATGAATTTGATGAAAATATGGATTTTGTTGAAGATGATTACTAATTTTTTTAGTTTTGTTTGAAGATGATGATGATTTTTTTTCTAGATTTCTGTAAAAAAAATAAAGATAACATTGTTGATATTGTAAGACATAAATGATCAAATCGTTACTTAAAATTAAATAATAGATTAAATCAGAAGAAAAAAAAGATAAAGAACTGAATTATTAGCTGAAATTAAATTAAATGACCACATGATGTATTTTATCTACAAAATACAACATTGCATCAAGACACATATTAAATGTGTTGAAAGACCAAAACAAGAACAACCTAACTATTGTCACCTATATTTAAGAGATAAAAAAATGGAGATGCAACATCTAGTGAAGTTATAAGAAAATGAGAAGTATGTGTGCTAAAATATAAGACATGAAGGATGCGGTCAAATTGCATGTAATATGAACCCTACTTAAGATACAAAAATAATTATATTTGGCTTTATATACATTTCCCTTACATCCATCATCAAGTGGAAATTACAAGTTGACTACAAATTTTAATCATTTAGGATATATTTTTAGGGTCTGCTTTATGGTCAGAATAAGAGACGTACTATGATATAGACTGTTGGATTTTATTTCAAAATTAAATTATAAATAAAAATACTACTCAAAATTATAAATAAAAAAAATTAATATTGTTTTAAAACTTTAAAATAAATATTATTTTCTTATAAACGTAGTTTTCTCATTTACATAAAATATGTAAAATAGAGCTCGTAAAAACTCCAAAAATTGCTTGAAAAAAGATTAAAACTCCAAAAATTAAACAAGTTTAGAAGATGATGATTGTCTAGACTTTAAGCATTAATTATTGAGATAACTCTAACCAAAATAAAAGTTCAGTTTTCCGAATATATAGTAGGCACAGTCAATAACTAGACATATTACTTAAGGATAGATGTAACTGTAATCCTAATTGAATAGAAAATTAATGGCATTTCAATAAAATAGACATATATATTACTTAAGGTCACAAATTGTTTTCTATTACAATAACAAATAAATTAAAATATACAAATAATATTATATAAAAAAATAATCAATTTCACTTGTAGTAAAATAATAAAGAAAATCAGAGTAATATGAATACCGATACTTCACCATTTTAAAAGTACACATACTTCATAGATCGTTAATTAAGTGGCATTTTATCAAAAGGAAACTTCAAATTAATAAGAATAATGTTATTCAAATTAATAAGAATAATGTTATTGTAACACTTGATACAAATCCATAATGTTAATCAAGAAAGAATTTTATAAAAAAATTGGGCTTAGGAGTCACCATCATGTTCAAAACAACGATGGTTTAACAAAAATAGATATGTCCGTGTTAAATTTATAGTAATACGCGTTAAATTGATGTCCCAAACTAAAGGTTGAATTGAAAGTTCTTCGTGAGAAAAAAGAATTGATTAATCGTTACGGAGGGTTTAGGGACAATTATGAATTTATAATTAAGGGTATATTGTTTACGTTGTCCCTTCGCGATATTTTTTTTATTTTCATTTCTTTAAGGTTTTTCTTATTTATATCTATCCATCTGTTTTAGTAGAAGATTTTTTAGGGAAAAAATCTTTTATTTAGCGTTTCAAAATTTGAAGACTGCATTCATATACTGTTTTTGTCAACTATACTCTCTCTTGCCTCAATTAATTATAAGTATTAAGTGTATTTAATTTTCTTAATTTTATGTAAAAAAAAGAATATAATTACAAACGTACCTCTAATTACTATAGTATTCTCCCACACTATTGAGGATAATACAAGGATTTTGCTTTAGAACAATATTTTTAATGTGAACAGGTTAATTGACAGTTCTTTATATTTGAGGCTAACAACTACCGACACTTTTTTGGTCTATAATCGAGGTCGGAAGGAGTATTTTTATCTTATAAATTAATTTACACTTACATATTAATAAATATATAGTTGAATTATGAATTATTAGGGTTTTATTCTTCTAAAAATTAAAGGGTTCAAATAAAAAAAAAAAAAGAATAAAGAGAGAATAAATTATTGAATGAGACAATAAAAATGAAGGGTATATTTAAAATTTATTTATTAACGAATTTTATTTCTTTGTTTGCATAAACTAACTTAAAAATAAACTACTATATTGAGAAATTTTCTATATCCTATTAGTAGAATCCTTTAAATGTAAGGAATTAATTTATATACACTTTCAACGTTAATGTAAAGAATTTTTACACGGTTAATTTTTCATAATTGTTATATCATTAAAAATATTTGACTTTTAGTATAAATACATTTGAAGTCAAATTCATGAATAGTTGTGATGTGCAGAAAGTGTATAGCATGACAATAAACTCTTAAAATAAATGTTTGGATATAATTATTTGTTTCTCTTAATACTCATAATTATTCTACATCTTTTTTCAATAACTAACAATAAATAGCATGATAGAGAAAGGGTAAACTAAAAAATATACTCCTTTCGTCCAAAAATGATTGTCGTATTTTACTATTTTATATGGATATTAAAAAAAGATAATAAATGAAACAAAGAGAATGTTGATTTTACTCGATTACTTTTATTAACACTTGCTGTATTTTTTTTTTTTTGGTCGATAGATTAAATGGTGAAAAAACTCACATATACCTACGAAGTCCCGGATTCAAACTTGAGATATGATATTCAACTTAACAATATCGGCATTTGCTAGTTGAGTTAAGTCTTACCCATCCATAGGTGTATTCTATCCTCATAAATGTAAATTGAAGAATAATAACTTAAAAGGAATATATATTTATTAATTAGAACATACAATTAGAATAAAGAATAATTAAAATTACATTAGACACTAAAAATGACAGTATTTTTAGAATAATTTTTTTCAAATGTGGCGGAGGGGAGTAATAATTATAGAAATATTTAATAGTATTTCAAACTTTATCAATTTTTTTAAGAGTTCATTATCCGGACAATATATATGAATTAATTTTTTTTTAATTTAGTCACATACATTGTTGTTTACAAAGGGATGTAGTACTATAGGAATGGATGGGTATACGAGACACGTATAACACAATAAAAAATTGATCAAAGGAACATTATCAGGGTCGTCTTAATGTTTTTGAAGGTTCTGTTCGAATCTAAAATCAAGATTCTAATATTTGATGGTGGATGGTGGCGTTTGGTAGGTTGTAGGCGGACTCAGTGGTGGGAAATACTATTTATTCCAGACATAAGGTGCAAATATAAAATTTTAGAGTGTTCAATGTACAAGATTAAGGATATCAATGTAATTTTTCAAATCATATGGTATACTATAAAAAAAAATTAGGGCCCTCCCTAATTGGGGGCCTTGTGCAATGTTCTGGTTGCACGGGTTGATCGACGACCCTGAACATCACATATGGGGTATGCTTCATACAAGCCAAACATTTTGGGCATTGGGATATGATGCATTTGCAGCTTAGTCTATATCTTTTGAATAATGGTAATGTAATACAAATAAATATCGTATAAAATAAAGAGGAATTATGTTTTGTATTTGTACTCCAACACCCACTATTTTATTTGTGACTCATTTTGTATCAAATTTTGTATTTTAATAATATTACTCATATCTTTTTTAATAACAAATCAAATCTGGCTTAATCTTTCAATTGATTTGGAGATAGTTAGCTATAGTCTTTTTGTTGTTACCATTACTCGGGTCAGGTAAGAACATAATAAATTTGTGTTGCTGAATTTGAATTCCAGATAACTCAGAAGAAAAGACTTGAATTATTTCATTCGAACGATCTTAGGTTACTTAGTTACAACACAACATATACTCTAATTTAAGAAAACTAAATATAATACTCTTGTTTTATGTGACACTCTATATCCCAAAAATATTTTAACGCATAAACATAACAAAAATATGAGTAAAATTGATCCATAAAAAAAAAACACATTTAGCATATAAAGATTACAATTTGAAAATATGCGAAATAAAAAATTCAAAAGAGTTCAACACTAAAATAGTGACAGTAATAATCAGAGTTAACTCTATACAATCTCAAATTTATTGATCGACTAACATATTGACAATCAGCATAATACATTTGTGGCATGTGTCAACTACTCAGTCTCTTCCTCTTTATCGATTTTTTCATCTATTGTCATCTCATCATCTACCCACATATATAGTGTGTAAGTTGCCACATGGAAATAAATGAAGGTGACTTATTATTATCAAGAAATAATCATGTGGAGTGTTTAATGATCATAAGAATGTATAGTGATAATTGAAGCTATGGCATATTCAATTCTTTGTCACCATTTTTATAAATTTGTACAATGTGTTTCACGTACCGCAACTAAACAAGTTAGCGCATGATCTGAGTCATGTAATGCAATCAGACACCGTTCAACAAGAGGGTAATCTAATTTTCAAATATTTTCCGAAGAAGATAGCAAATAGGAATAGTAAGAAATTAAGAGGAAAGGAAATTCCTCTCGTGAAAATGATTTGGGGAGGACCGAATAATGAAAGTCTTATGTGAGAATTAGAAGAAAGGATGAAAATAGTGTATCTGCAGTTGTTTACCTCAAGTTAGTTAAGTTATAACGACAAAATTTCTTTTCAGATGGGTTGAATGTAACTTCTAATTAGACAATATTGTAGACTTTTATGATCACATCAAATTTTGGTCTTGCTGGTAACGACTCTTGACCATAACTTTGTTCAACTAACGATAGGTCTATGCATAACTCATTCTGTCTTATTTCTTCTTGACTAAAAGAAAAAATGCTCTCCAATACGAACATTAGGTCTAATAAACTTGTGAGTGTATGTCTCTCCTAGTATTAGGTTTAGGTATTTTGATTGATATTAAAATCTAGGTTTATTTTAGATGGTGAGAGTGTAAGAAATCTTACTATCTCTTTACTTTTATAAAAACAAAATAGAAATGTTAGTCACGTAATGCAGAATATATTTGGCCCTTAAAATAATTATCTCTAGTCAATGTTACAAAGACGAAAAGCTTTAAACTTCTATATCATTGATTCTTCCAAGTTTTTATTCTCCAACTATAGATGGCGTATATAGAAAAATTGGGTGAGAAGCTTAGGGACTAATAACCTATTTATAGGCATTCTACCATAAAAAATACATTGAATATCTATTGTCACTACATCCATAATGTACATGAAAGCTATGACCTTTAATATGCATAACATATGAGTCACTACCATTAAGCTATAGTCTTTCATATGCATAACTCATGAACCACCACTAAGTAGAATTTCCAATAGTTTGGATCACTTAATATAATTTTAACGATGATGTTATTACATTCTCCCACTTGATCCAAACAAACAACTAATTAACCAAAAGAGTCAATTCTAAAATTTTCTTAAGAAATAAACATGTGAACCATAGCGACAATTCCTCTTATATTGAGTATTACCATCCATGTATTAAAACATATTTAGTTTCCTAAGTATTATACTTAATATGACAATAAAATCCAACATTTATTTCTTGTCCAAAATGAAATATATTTTCTCAAAAACTAAAGTGTGCATGAATGAAAAAACATCAAAATGTAAGTTTTATTAATAAATTGTATGTATACATACAATCTTGAAGTGGAACCAAGTCCTATTTTCTCCACATCATTCTTGAATTTTATTGGTGTCACGCCCTTAGTGAAAGGATCAACAATTATATGAAATTAGCGCTAATGTGATCAATGACCACTATTTTATCTTTAACTTTTTCTCTAATGGCTAAGTACTTAATGTCGATATGTTTGTTTTTTAACTTACACTTTTGTTGTTCTTAGCCATAAAGGCAACAGCTGGATGATTGCATAAAATTTTTCAAAAGGTTGGAAATAGAATCTACGATTCTAAGTCTGGAAATAAAAATCTTAAGCCATACACCATGAGAGGTAGCCTCAAAATAGAAGACAAACAATCTTTCATTCGAAATCTCTTTAGAACCTTATTGATATAGACTGATGGAGCTAAATATCACTAGAAGGGGGGTTGAATAGGGATTTTGGCATTTAAAAATAGTTTCAAAAGTTTATGAGTTTCTGTCCTCTCAGAGAGGATGCGAACTGGAAAATAGATTTTTAGACTTTTCAAATGAAAGCAGAATAAATGCAAGGAAAATATAAAGAGATAGACACACAACTTTTATACTGGTTCACCCAATGATGGCTATGTCCAGTCCTCACATCCTTGTGAGATTTCACTAAAAACAATCAGATCAACCTCTCACCGAGGATGATTACACTTTGTGTACTCTCAAGCTTCACCAAGCTTACAACTGAGTTTCAAATATTTTCAAGTACAACTTACTTGAAAATTTCAGAGTGATAAGAGTATGATTTCTTTCTCTTTACTTAAACACTTTCTAAAAGAATATTTCAAAGATCTAGTGTATGAATGTAGAAATTGTAAAGAGAGGATGACTATTGCTTATGATAGACTTAAGATTTTGATCTTTTTTCTGCAATATTGTGGTGTGTTGATGATGAATAGCTTGCTGCCTTTTATAGAGGTCTTGTGATGTTCTTTCCATGTGACAAGCTTTTGTGACCGTTTGAAATCAATTCAAAACAAACCATGGTCTTTCATCATATTTACGAAAATGCCATCCAGCTGTCCTTGGACATATGCAGTCCATCCGCAGCCTGGAAATAGACTAGCATTGGACCTTGGTCTTGTGTTGTCTTTTTCTTTTCTCATTCTTCAAGACTTGTGACTTCTATTTTGAGTTTGTTTGTAGTTGCCTTTTTGTAGATTGACTTTGCTTTATTTTTCCAATCATATAAGAATGATATATAGGTCTGCCCATTAGCCTTTGCACATAGGAAAGTAGTTTGCAACATGTGACTTCTTGAAAACCCAATCTATAAGCCATCCTCGTACCTTGTACAACTAGCCTTGTGATTTCTTTTGATCAAATGCTTTATATAATTATTTATTCATGCTATTTTGACTCCCTTTGATGAATTAAAAGCATTATTTCCACGAGGATGGAAATTTCATCTTGAAAACCCATCCTCTCAAGGTTCTGTCCTATCCTCCAGCTTGAACACTTAATGAATTAACCCAGATTTTTCTCCCTTTTGATCTAATTGAAGATTAACCTATTTTCTTATAATAATTCACTCAAAAGCACAGATTAGTCATAAACCACAATCATAATCTTTAAATAATTTTGTTATCATTAAAATCATTTGAGAGATTTTGTCTCAACAATCTCCCCCTTTTTGATGATGACAAAATTCTTTAGATTATGATTTTAAATATGATGAGATTAAATGTTTATGCTCCCCCTCAATCACATGAGTAATCTTTTTAAAATTAAATTTAAAATAAGTTACTCCCCCTGAATAATGCCAAAGATTTGAAACAAGTATTTGAAATAATAAAGTAGAACCATAAATATACTTCATGTTAATGATATTAAAATTACAAATGATTGTTCAAACGGCATAAACATTAATTAGCAAAACATATGCAATTCAAAATATTCATCTTTAAACAAACAGTAAAAACAGCAAGAAGAACATAATCTATCTCCCCCTGAATTTGTCAGCAGCAAAAAAAATAAGAGTTATAAAGCTACTCTGGGGAGGATGGTTTATCAGAGGAGGATGGTTTGTCAAATAAGGATGAAGGTGAAGGACGAGGAGGATCGGGTTGAGGAGGTTGATAATATGGTTGGTGACCCACTCCAAGAGTAAATGATCAGAGTTTTTGAGGGATAAGAGTGATTTGGATGTTTGATCAAAGAATTTGAAGGATTTTGTAGGCATTGAAAAAGAGTTATTAGGCATTCATTAGGGGTTAATGAAGGTTTGAAGGTTGAAGAGAGAAGTAGCCGTTTTGCATTTAATGCTCAATGAAAAATGCAGTTTTTTTTTTTTTTTAAATCTGAAATGAGGAGGACGAAAACAATAAAAAAAATATATAAAAGTAAAATAAAAAAAAACATTAAAATAAAATAAAAAAAAAATGAATAAAATAAAAAATAAAGATAAAAAAATAAGGAATAGAAAAATAAGAGAGCAAAAAAGATTTCTTAACCAATTTTATTTAGATATTGATGCATGGGTAACAACAAACGGTTTTTCTAAAATAAATTCAAATTGATCCCCGTGAAGAGGTTGGACATGTAATCAACAATCATAATCTTTAAATAATTTTGTTATCATTAAAATCATTTGAGAGATTTTGTCTCAACATAGACTTCCTGGGATAGACCTAAAATACCTTGAGATATATCTCTATAGATCTTAATACCAATGCATAAGATGTCTCTCTCATATCCTTCAAATCAAATTTTTTTAGAGAGAAATTATTTCATCTCATGCAACAAATTCTTATCATTTGAAGCAAGTAAAATATTATCCTCGTATAAAACAAAAAAACAAATTTTACTCCCAATGACCTTCTAGTATATGAATTGATCCTTGGGATTTTCTAGAGATTCAATTAAGAAACTATTCCATGGAATTTAAAATACCATTGACGGAAGGTTTGTTTTAAACCATATATGGATTTCTTAAATATGGAAACCGAAAATTGAGGCATAATTATCCAAATTGCATGAATTACTAATGTAAACATACCATAAAATAAATCTTGTAACATAAAAATTACTTGTTGGGCTAAATTTTTACTTTAATAAGATTTATTTAAAATTTATGATGGATTTTTCAAATTATGTACACAATTTTATACCTTATGCTTATAAAATAATTTGATTGTTTATCTGAACTTTAAATTTTATGATAAAACTATTAAATTATGTGCTAATTCATAATCCCCGTAGGCAAGTTATGAAAATAATTTGACAATTTGTCCTAATTAACCACACAAATATATTGAACATTCCTGTGGGATAAAGATCATTATACCACGTATAATTAATTACAATATTACGTCTAATTCTTTGTGTGATCTTACAAACTGAAATTATACTTTTAATTATCGAAAGATCAATGGGAGTAAGTTTATGTTTTTAGTCCTATATGTTGATGATATCCTGCTTGCAACTAATAGTTTGAGAATGTTGCATGAGACTAAAGAATACCTCTCTAAGAATTTTGAAATGAAGGATTTGGGTGAGGCGTCCGATGTTATAGGATTTGAAATATTTTGTAAAAGATCATAATGATTGTTGGGATTGTCTCAAAAATCCTATATCAATAAAATTCTAAAGAAATTTAACATGTAGAATTGTTCTGCTAGAATTGTACCAATCCAAAAAATGGACAAATTCAGTTTCATGCATGTCCAAAGAATGTCATAGAGCGGAAACAAAGGGAATTAGTTCCATATGATTCTGTAATGGGTATTCTAATGTGTGTGCAAACGTGCAGAAGTCCAAATATTAGCTTGGTAGTTGGAATGTTAGGCGGGTATCAAAGTAATCCTTGAATTAATCATTGGAAAGTTGCAAAGAATTTTTTGAGGTATCTGCAAGGAACTAAGGAGTATATGTTCATGTATAGAAGATCCAATCAATTAGAAGTAATTGGATTTACACACTCAAATTTTGGTGGATGTGTTGACACAAAGAAGTCCACTTTCAACTACTTATTCCTCCTTGGTGAAGAAGCCATATCATGAAAAAGTGCTAAGCAATATGTCGTTGCTTCATCTACCATGGAAGCTTAATTTGTAGCATGCTTTGAAGCTACAATTCAAGCTTATGGCTGCCAAATTTTGTTTGAGGGCTTAGAGTAGTTGACACTATTGCTAAGCTACTGAAAATTTACGGTAATAATTCTACAATTGTATTCTTTTTAAAAAATGATAAATACTCAAAGGTGCAAAACACTTGGAGTTAAAGTATAATTTCTCTATCAAGGAAGAAGTTCATAAACAAAGAGTCTCAATAGAACATGTTAGCTAAATGTTACAACCGAAAACATTTAAGGAACATGTACATAGACTAGGTCTTGGTTGTCCTATTGAATAATTTATTTGATGATGTTGATACTCTGAGTTCTTTATAATTATATATTTATGAACCCTTATAAATTTTTTTAACTCATTGTGCACGTAATTTTAATTATGAGTTATAACATGAATGTCCTAAAAACATTTATAGGACCATAATGATATTTTATATGGTGCTTAAGTACTTGTATAGTAGAGCACTATTGTTTGTGGTATATGAAAGAAAATGTGTTTTGAAAAATAATAATACATGACCATCATAACACACACTTAGTTTTTTATTATATTAAATTAATTACGTATTTACATGGATGAGATTTGATACATAAATTTTATGTATTATACTTATGTATTGATTTCTTTAAATTATAGGTCAAGTGGGATAATGTAAGAATTTTTATGGGTTCATAACCTTCCAATTTATTGGCCAAAAATAAATTATAGTAATCATCAATTTTAAGAGCTAAGAATTGGAAAGACAATGATTATAGTAACATTAAATTTTCAGAGCTAGAAATTGAAAATGCAATGATTATAGTAACCACCAATCAATATCATCTGTTTCGATGGACGTCTCATATTAAATTGAACTACCTATAAATTGGCCATCTCAGGCCACAAAAGACACGTTTTTTTTTCTACTTACATATGAAAATTAATTTTCATTCATACATGTGTATTAGAAAATGGGTAAAAGGAGATCAACCATTTTATTTTATCAACTTGGTACGAAGTACTATGACTTCCTCATCGAATTCAAAACTTCAAGATCTTTACATTGTTGAATGTTTGCGCTAAAATTTTATTATAACACGCAAGTTTTACAATAGTGAGTTGCGTGAAACCATAATTTTTCTTTCATTGTTAATAGAATGTAAGCTATCATATATTGTTTGATGAATAACCAAAATATAATAAGTTGTTACTGAACACTATCATATATTCTCTCTCAAGTTAAAATTCTTATACTTAATACGAATTGAGTTAAAACTCAACATGGTAGGTTAAGAACAACAATTTACTCAAATATCTTATTAACACATAATTTAAAACATAAAAATTTGATATCTAAAAAAATATAAATAAAAAACAATAAAATTTGATGTTAAATTTAAAACAAAATATTAATAACTAATTTTATTAAATATACGTGATTTATCACAATGATAGTTTTATCATATTATATAATCTAATATTTATTATTCAAAATTATTTAAAATATAAATATTCTAATAAATTTGTAAAATAAAATATAAATTTTTGATAAGGATAGTTTTTTCATTTACATATAATATATATCATATATTTATTTAACTTATCTAACAAATAAAATAAAATTATTTGATTACTCATGATTTTTGTAAGATTTTAAATTTTTTTAGTACATAGTGTCAATTATTTTATATATATATATATATATATATATATATATAA
>JBBPBQ010000003.1:41071504-41082678 GCA_037974755.1 Cicer yamashitae
TATATAATTATTTTATTACTTATTAAATATTTTTAGTCTGTTTTGTTATTTTATAATATTTAAAAGTATCATTATATTTGAAATAAATAATATGTAATTGTTTAATGATGGTAATTTTATCGTTTAAATACGATATTTATTATATCATGTGACGATGATGTGTATCAAACACATGATAGTATAAAATAATATTATCATATACCTATTAAATATAAAATATGATAGTATTTATTCTATCATCGTTTTATTTTATCTTTATCTAACTTTATATCATGTTCGATCTAGAGCACCAAACTAGCTATAAAAGTGAAAAGTTCAATTTTTTGCATTATAGTACAATTCATAGTTAAGTATACTAGCTCTAAAAGTGATAAGTTCAATTTTTTGCATCATAGTATAATCCATAGTTAAATATGAGCAATCCATAGTTAAATATGAGCTTGATAAAAGTACATTTGAGCTAAAGAGTCAATGGAGTTAAAGACAAAATAGAAAAAATACTAATATAACAATTAGTATATTAACATTTCCCTATAGAAAGATACATGAAACTCTCACATTGTTTAATAACATCAGGATAAAAATATATTCTTATCATACGTTAATTTAGTGTGGTTTTTTCTCCCACCTTCCTATATGTTCAATCCAAACATGCAGGGGGTTTTTAGAAAATATAAAGTAGATAAGAAGCACTCTTAATTTATTGAAAATTTTTCAAGTTCTTGTTAACTTTCAATGAAAACCCAATGTCTGAGAATAAGCCTACCTCTTCGCCAATCAAGAAAATTAGTTTTTGTACCCCCCATTTTAAAATTTTTTGAGTGAAATTACCTAAATAACCCTCAAAATTTAGTAAACTTCATTTTTTGAGTGAAATTTAGTACACAAAATACGTACCGAAAATTTCATTTTTGAAATTTCCGGAAATTGTTCTGGAAATTTGAAAAATCCGGTAGTTAACTTTCAATACCGGAAATTTGAAATTTCCGGGTTTCTCACCGGAAATTTCAAATGTCACTGAAATTTTCGGTAGTTGTGATTTTTTTTTATTTTGTTATTTTTTATTTATCATTTGATACATTTTTTTTCATTCTATTGTTTACAGTGAGGACCAGAGGAGCTAAAACCAGCGGTGAATATTCTAGAGTTCGGCATCCTACGCAGTCAAATAGGAGAGCGGCAGTCGAGAAACGTAGAAGGAGAAATGAAGAAATAGATGTTCACCAGCAGGATCAGCAGCAGCAGGATCATCATCAGCATGATTATATTGATGATCAGCATCAGGATGATTATATTGATGATCAGCAGCATTAGGATGATTATATTGATGATCAGCAGCAGGATCAGGAGTAGGAGCTGTCTGATGCTCCATTATTTCTGGGTGGTCCGTACGATTTATTTGTCCTAAAGAATTATGAGGACCACATATCTGTAAAAATCTGGAATGGGGAGGTTAGTTAATAATATTTATTATTTTAATTATTTATTATTATAATTATTTTATTATTTTATTTATTTATTTATTTATTTATTTATTTACTTTAATATATTTGTAGTATAATTTTTTATATTTAAATTTTATATTCATTATTTAAATTATAATTTATTGTGTGTTTTTTTTTATTGTAATTAAACAGGATAGGCGCGCCCTTAAAGTGGTCTCAAATGGCAAGAAGCAGGCCAAATTTATTGACATTAGAGCTGTATTACCTGCGGAGATTGATCATTGGATTACCGTATCTGGACTACGTCCTCTGCAGCGATATAGTCTGAATATGATTGACGGTAATCTAATAACAGCTTTTGCTGAGAGATGGCACGCAGAGACGAGCTCATATCACCTGCCATTTGGTGAGATGACTATTACTCTCGACGATGTCAGAGGTCTTCTAAGCATCCCATGTCGTGGTGAGTTCTTCACTCCTCCTGCTAATGTCACTAAAGATCTAGCGATTACTGCTGCCGTTGAATTACTAGGAGTTACTGATGATGAAGCAGTGGCCGAGACTAGGACTAACAGAGGTGCATCGTACAGTTTCGAGTGGTTGAAATTAGTATTTTTTACATAGTTGCGTGATGGACAGTACGATTGTGCAGCCAGGGCATACCTACTACATTTAGTAGGGTGTACCATATTAGCAGATAAAAGTTTTACACTAGTATCTGCTAAATATTTGTTTCTGTTTCAAGATCTTGATACATGTGGCAGATGGGCTTGGGGACCAGCAGCACTTCTTGTTTTATATGACTATCTTAGAGATAGGACTCTGCCAGCAACGAAGCAGATCGGTGGATATTTATCTCTCTTTCATGTACTATTATATTATTTTTCATACTTATTATATTATTATTTGATAATATGGTTAGTTAATTAATTATTTGTATGTTTTTATTATTTACAGACCTGGATATATGAGCACTTCCCTAATATCTGTAAAAGGGATCTCAATGAGCCGATTTCCTTAATGCCACGAATGTATCGGTGGACTCCTAAACAAACATCCGGGAGCGTGGCGTACTACAGAGCAAAATTGGATGCTTTGAGAGAGTCTGAGGTTATCTGGGCAGTAAATTACGACAAGGACTCTACCACACGGTTTCAGTTTGTATCGTTGTTTACTGGTCATATTCGTTGGTGTTCCACTATGGTACCTTATTTACCAGAGAGGTGCATCCGACAGTTTGGATATACTCAGCATATCCCTCCTACACCACCGATGCTTGTAGTACGTGATGTTGATGTTGAACGGAGTATGTACCGGAACTCTGTTCGAGCCCTTCGTGCAGTGTTGCATCGGGCTACATATCCACACGAGACTTTTTAGGAGTACATCCAGTGGTACTATAGGATATCTAATCCTAGGATGACCCCTCACGTTGCTGCAGATGCTGGTCCTAGTCATGCTGGAGTTCCTACTGATGTTGCTGGTCATACTGATGTTGCTGGTCCTAGTCATGCTGGAGGTCCTACTGATGCTGCTGGTCCTAGTGATAGTCATGGGGAGTGGTATACACGGTTTCAACATATCAGTGGTCTGATATAGGAGAGTTTAGATTTAGATAGACTACCGGGTGATGATGACATGCGTGTTTTATTAGAGAGGGCTTTATACATTTCTAGAGGAGGGAGTTATCAGTAGTATTTATGTTGTATTTTTAATATTTAGACTTACTTGTTCAGACTTATTTTTATTGACTTAGTATTCATAGTTATTTGTTTATACTTATTTTTATTGTGTTATTTTATTATTCAAACTTATTTATCTTGTTCAATGTGGTGAATGTAAACTAACTAATTGAAAACAACATATAATATGTATTGAATAAAACTTGTTACAAAAGTGTCAATCATCTCCTAAAGACATATAATCTGATGTACCCTCTAAATCTAATGAACCCCAATGTTGTAGACGTCCTGCATAAGCTATAGCCCATGATGTAGACTCATCACTACGGTGCTCCTTCCAATGCCATGCTAGTAAAGGTAATGGACATGTTGCTTTCAATTTAACTTGAACCCAATGACTTTCATTAACAAAACCAATGCTGATAATACGATCACGTGATAGGTCTCCACTGTGTGCACCCGTCAATGGAAAAAAAGTCAAACAAAAACTTTTTGCCAATGTAACAAGAACGAGATTATATTTTTTTACTATCACGTAACCCATATCTGGAATGCTCAGCCACTTTTCCATTGGTTGGTTTCCCAGTTCATATACAAGTAAAGAGTCAATCACTTCTTGCAAACGTTCCTTGAATAATGCAAGATATACAACTGTCGACGCACAATGCTCCAAGATTCTTCACTATGGCCAAGTAAAGCAGCAATAGCACGATATCCACAATTTCCATCTGCTTTAACATTAACTACGTCTACAATATATGGATGAATTAGAGGAGGAAACTCGTCCAAATATTTTCTAACCTGACTCGTCATACGTGCTTGCTGAGAGACTTGTTTGGATGCTTGTTGGGAGACTTGTTTGGATGCTTGCTGGAAGACTTGTTTGGATGCTTGCTGGGAGACTTGTTGGGATGCATCAACATGCTCAAAACATGAAGGGTTGCGATATACGTCAAATCCCTTCGGCTTAATGCCTTTTTTCTTCTTCACACCACCTTTTGTTTTGATCTTATCTAGTGGGACACACATTGATGTTGTTTCTGGATATGCAACTTCACGCAATTGGCTCTTCAATGCCCTTCTTCCAACATCATTAAGTGTTTTCCATATTTTCCAAATAACATTCATCTCACATGTAATGTCCAACTCTGAATCCTTTTCCAATTGTTCTTCCTCTTGATCAGTATTCATTGTTAATTTCCTCCATTGTATATAAACAAACTCCAATGGAATTGGAACACCTGCCAACTTGTATCGTGCCAACTCACATGCACACAGTAATCCATGAGTGTTTCTAAGTGTACAACAACATGCAGCTTTGTCGTTACCGACATACATGACTCTCTTGTACTGATGATCAATATCAGCTAAAGCGTTCTTGGATACAACCCAATTCAAATTCTCATAGAATGGATTGTTGTGTATATGCTCTTTGCGACCCTTACTTGTCTCAAATGAACCTTTGATCTTAATAATTTGGTACTTCAACATGTCATTCATACCATTCCATGTCTTACAGAAATCTCCTTTACTGTGTTCCAAAAATTTCTTCAACGACCAATGAGCAGACTCAACCCTAATATTCAAACAGAAACAAAATTTGATATTATTCAATCATATATAAGTATAAAAATAAAACAAAATTCTATCATACATGTTTAATCATATATAGACAAAATTAATCATATATAAGTATAAATATAAAAATAAATAAATAAAGTTTGAATGACGTACCTATTAGTTGTAGTATTTCCTAGATGCAATATTCGATTAGTCCATGCTTGAACAAATATTTTCTTGTGAGGATTCAACCATGTGTCTTTGACGTAGTCAAAGAAAATAATATTATCAACACATGCTTGCTCAAACATTTGCAACAGTTCCTCATACTCCTTCTCTTCAGAACAATAAACAATTTTCTTCCACAACTCAAGAATGGGTTCCTGCATATCTTTCTTTAATATATACTGTTTGCATTTGGCTCCAACATTTTTGTTGATATGAAGTTGACAAAGTAAATTTGTTGAAGATGGAAATACAACTTCAATTGCATTCATTAAAGCAAGTTCTCTATCAGTGACGATCACCTGAGGAAATGGAGTGATTGCAAGAAACAACTCTTTTAACTTCTCCAATGCCCAACATAAGTTTTCTTGACGCTCACTATCCATATAAGCAAATGCAACATTGAATGTCAATCCAGTTGAAGTTACACCAACAATTTCAAACAATGGTAACCTATACTTGTTGGTTTTGTAGGTGCTATCCATGATCAATACAAAATGGAACATGTTCAACAAAGTTATGGAATCTGGGTGCGTCCAAAACATGTCCCTCACAACGTTGGAGTCTCCGTGAGTCCTAGTCCAACATACATACTTCTCAACTTCAAGTAACTTCAATAGATGTTGCATATCAGTTCTAAGTCCTTTCAAATTCTTCCTGTATGTGCTTCGTCGGTTATAAATTTGAGAGATATTAGTCACATTCTCCTTATCTCGATCCCTCAAAGATGACAAGATATGCCTCGGTGCAACGTGATACTTTGTCAGCTCGTCAACATGATTCTTATCTTCATCGTTTAAGCGCCCCACAAATGCATTATTCTCAAAAGTAGCCACTAACTCATGGTTGTGAAGTCCACACACTAAACTAATAATCCATCCGTCAGCATTTTTCAATGGTCTCGATCGAATTTGAAACGGACAACCACACCTTTTTGTTGAAGTACCTGAGTCACTTTTATTTAACTGATATTTTCCACCTCTATCACAACCAAGAATTAATTTAGATTTCCTTCCTCTTTTTTCAGTCTCTACGTCGGATCGAGTTATGATAACAGCTACTCGATTTTGACGGCCAACCTCTCTTACCCATGATATGACAGCTTCCCGTGATTCAAAAATTTGATCGGTTGTGAATGCTTTAGTCAAATCTATACACACTGGTTGTCTTTTTTCCATACTTATGTCAACAAAAATCAAAAATCAACAAAAAAAAAAAAATTAAGTACCAGAAATTTCACAGCTCGCAAATTTCCGGTAGTACAAATAACGTACCGGAAATTTGCTGGCGAAAATTCTGGTAAAGGAAATTAACTACCGGAAATTTCACAGTTATGAAATTTTCGGTAGTTACATTTTAACTACCGGATTTTTTGGGGAAACAAATACGTACCGAAAATTTTGGGATTGGGCGAGATTTTGTGAGTAATTTTTTTTTACCTTTTATTGATTGGTGAATTGTATGGGCAATATTGAATTTTTAACTCTTTGGGGGTACAACAATAAATGGGGGTACAAAAAATTAATTCTGGCCAATCAATTGGGCTTCAAAGCCCAATAGATAAGTTCTTGTCAAATCAATGCTCGATATTCCGTTATGACCCAAAAGTAGCGAAAAGAACACACATTAGTTTCTGATGTTTTTTTTGAAGTCCACAAAAGTTTCAGATTTGTTTAAATAAAAAATCTGTTTGTTGTTGACCCAAAAAAAGGTTTTGGATTTCTACATTGGGAAAAAAAGACATTAAATTTTAATTAACCGTGTATTTTTTTAATTTAAAGTATTTTGTTTGATTTTATTAATAAAATTTAGTTTAATATTATTATTTTTATTTATTAGATCTAAAGGAAAAATAGGAGGGAGTTGTTAATAAAATAGAACGAAATTGCTAATTTCTCTACATAATAGGGGAGAGTTCTTAAAACAATATATCACGTTATTTGTTTTGATACATTTACTCAACTACATTAACTTCGATTTTTTTTCTTCTATTAAATGTATTTAGTTTAATTTTATTAATATAATTTTACTTTTTATTTTTTATTATTTTGTATTAATTAAATTAATAATTAATCATTTGTTATAAAAAAAGAAGAAAAAAAAATGGCTATAGATGGTTGCTATCCTACCAGAGAAAAAAATTATCCTGGTGATTGCATTCTTGCTGTGCGACATCCGTAAAAAAAATAGAACATTTTAATATATAAATTTCAACATATAATATAATAGAGAATTTTAAATAAAATATCTTAGATGTAGAGATAAGAGAAACAACTATAAAAAGAAAATTTTACACCTATTCCCACAATTATACTCTTATTCTGGCAAATCCTCCAAAAAAAACTATAGATTTGCCCCTAATTTTGTTATGACTTTTTCTTGAAAATTCTCTTACTCTCAGGAGAATTTTCTAAATAACTCAAATTAAATTTTGCATAATATATCGATGTTGTGACAAATTCAATTTGAATTTTTCGTAACACATTTATATTTTAAAATTTTTAAATTGAATTTGCCACTATAATAGTTTTTTTTAAAATTTAATATTTCATAAAATAATTGTAAAGATGGTCGGTTGTATAACTTTTTTTTATTATTTTTATCAAACAATGTTCAAAATAGGTGGTTTGACAAAAATGTGGAGTAAAAATATAATTGTTGTATGTGGGATAAATTTTTTACTTTAATAGACATGCACGGATAACATATATAGTTATCACGAGTCATCAATTGTATAATTATTAATCGGTAGAAGTTATAATTATGTGATCAGCCCATAAAATCCATAGTTTTTGCACGATAATTATCATGAATTATTGATTGTATAATTATTGATCATTAGAGGTTATAATTATATGGTGAGCCCATAAAATCTACAGTTTTTATTAACTATTAATGGAGAATTGATTTACACCAACAATATATATATATAATTATATTTCTCTAAAATAATTCCATGATTCATTCTAGGGTGGAAAATTATATTTCTCTAAAATAATTCCATAATTCCATGATTTAAACCAGGGTGACTGCGTTAAACTGGTTTGGGCCATTGTCTAATCCATGATTCATTCTAGGGCGGAAAATTTGACTCCGTACCCCCACAATTAACCCTATACCCCCAAAAAGCTGGTGAAAATACCATAATACCTTTGTCTATATTACATCAAAATTTTCATTTTTACCGGAAAACTTTTTTCAAGTTTTCCGGAAATAATGCACTACCGGAAAACTTGTTAGTGACTTTTCCGGAAGTTACCGAAAAACTTCACCCACAAGTTTTCCGGTAGTTTCAGATTTTTTTATTTTAATTTTTTTTATAATATTAGTATTTAATTAATTTATTTGATTTTAACAATATTTTATTCGGTGGGTAGGGATAGAGGTAAAGACGGCAAAGTTATAGGCACGGGCGAAGCTTTAGTGCCCACGGCCACCCCAAAATTTTCAATAATTTTTTAAGTGATTTAAAAAAAATTAATAAAATTTATTTTTTTTTTAAAAATAAGGGTGTGTACCGGAAAAACTTTCTCCAACTTTTCCGGTATAAACAATAATAATAATAATAATACATTAATATTAATAATAATAATAATAATAATAATACATTAAAAAATTATTATTAATATTATTAATATTATTAATTAATTAATTATAAATAATAATAATAATGATAATAATAATAATGATAATGCACGGAACGAAAGCCCAAAATAGTCTATGAAATATCCTTATCCCATTTATCAAAGTATTCTCATGATAAGCTGGGATGGTTTCCATTTCAACTTTGGTTCCTGGAGCAAACGTTTGCATAACCATTAACCATTGTGGGAGTTAATTGTAAGACTCTTCCCAATTTCCATAAATGTGTTCGATCGCTTTATTTTTTCCTATCCAGGCTTTTCTATAACTAACTGTGTAGTTGTGTAAAGACCGCATCTCAGCAATAATGACCTTCACTTTGATTGAAGGATCTACTTTCACAACTTCCATTACGCTTGTACATATCATGTTAGAATCGAGTTTCGTATGATCTTGTGACAATGCAGAATTTGTGCATGTATGAGGCACATTCAATTTACCAATCACCCACAATTCACTTTTTTTGCGTTTTGAAGCTCTGCATCTAAACAAACAATTTGGACTTGAACAATAAATAACACACCTTTCTAAATCTGATTTGTGTACCTTAAAATTCAGTGATTGTTTTAGATGGTAACGTTTGATTGCATGTACGCATTCATCTTTGTTTTGAAACTTCATTCCAACTGCAAAAGTTTCATCTGATGCTGGGACATCGATAATGAACAACTGATGAAATTCACTTGAACGCACTTGACTATCTATATTGATGCTCTTCAAATGAGATGGTGGATCAAATTCAGGTAGTATATGTTGATCGTCTGCTTCCATATCTTCATCAACATCAATGTCATCGTCAGAATTACCAGATGATTCATCGAAGTATGTTTCATCCTCTTCACTAGAATCACTTAATTGTTCCTCGTTGATATTATATAAGACATTAATGGGAAGACCGCATTGTGGATTTGTCGGAGGAGATGGATGATGGAGTTGATCACTTTTCGAATGAGATTGTTCTATTTGGGTAGAGTATTGTTCATAGTGTTGTGATGGTTGATAGTGTTGTGATGGAGAATATTGTTGTGATGGTTCATAGTGTTGTGATGGAGAATATAAGTCGGGTAGATAAGGTATGTTTGAGGTCAATGGTTGATATTGGACAGATTTAATTCAGGTGGTTTAAATTTCGGTAAAGTTCCTCGTAACGACATAGAAGGATACCGAAAAACAATTGATCACATGATGGTTCACGAAGTAATATATTTATTCCCTTTTATTTGAATTTTTTAAATATTTTATTTTTTATACTTGTTATAATTAACTTAGCTTGTTTTTTTAAATATCAGTTCTATTGGAGACCTTATCTCATGTTCTATCATGAAGTTTCTGAAGAAGAGGTGGTCACTTGGAGTGCATGTACCTATCTGCATTGCTATCATATCGTTGAAAAACATCATACAGATAGAGTCACACTTCAGTTCGGCTTCCATCAAGAAATACCACAACCACCCGAGGATATGCAAATGTATCATGAGGTCGACATGAGGCATGGGGTTGATGATAATTGGAACTGGGTTTGGAGGGAAGAAATTAAACATTGGAATGAGCGTCACAATTACATGTTGCAAGGTAAGATCATGGAAGGTCTTTTATGTCATACTACAGAATATATGATTTGGTTTAGACAGGACACCAAATTATTTATATCTGTGGAACAATATCTCCGTGATCCCCGATTGCAACCACCGTCGTATCCTTTTGTGACGTCGATCTCCCAATCCACCCCACAACAACAAAACACAACACAACCATGTTATGATCCACCACCACCGACTCAATATTACGTTCCGCCGATACCAGAAATGCCTACCCCTGGTTATCCGACAGAAAGTGGGCTTTTCTATAATTTGTTTAGAACTCAATGCACAACTCCTGAGTCGGCTTATGCTGTGTTTGACTCCATGTATAATCCTCAGCCTCAGCCTCCAAATTTCATGGAAGCAGATGGTAGTGGTTCAAATCCACCTATGGAAGCAGGTGGTAGTGGTTCAAATCCACCTATGACTTACATTGAGGATAATGATCAGGATGAACCGGAAGAACCTCAACTCGTTCAAAGAGTTAGGCAAGTTCGACGACATCCTAGATGTGGAACTGGAGGTCATTTAGGTGGACATCAATAGTTTAATGTATTTTGTATTTTGTTTCATTTTATTTAATGTATTTTGTATTTTGTTTCATTTTATTAAGCTCTTTATTTAATGTATTTTGTATTTTGTTTCATTTTATTTCATGTATTTTTTTTAATGTTTTTTCTTTAAAATTTTAATATAATTTTTTATTTTAAATTATTTTTAATTATCATCATTTAAAATAATAATAATAATCATAATAATTATAAGTATTATTTATTTTTTATTATTAATGTATTATTTATAATAAAAATAACTATTATTATTATTATTATTATTATTATTATTATTATTATTTATAGCTAATTAATAATATTAATAATATTAATAATAATTTTTTAATGTATTATTATTATTATTTATTAATGTATTATTATTATTATTATTATTATTGTTTATAGCTAATTAATAATATTAATAATAATTTTTTTAATGTATTACGATTAATATTTATGAATGTATTGTTATTTATTTATTTATTTATT